>OY787663.1:59001580-59601580 GCA_963678985.1 Spisula subtruncata
TTGTCAAATAAAATCTAGTAAACTTCATGAAGCTGCTTGCAAACATTATACAATGTAATAATTATTGTCATTAACATAGGGTACGACAAAAGTACTTGTTGTATTTGGTTATGCTTCTAAGATATTATTTGCTTATTTAACAAAACAGAGGATTGGCTTCAAAGCTTAACTGAGTATAGACTTACAGACATGATGAGGAATGCAAGTTCATGAAGTCAACGTACAATGTCAAAGAATGAATCGTGTGCTGGTATTTCAACTCGAATGCATTTTACTAAACTTTAGTAATTACTAGTGGGGATGTCATGGCAACCATACAGTTACAAGTTGACTGGTGCATAAAGGCGTTGACGGTGTGGTGGTATTATAAAGACTATGCATTTTCACCGTCACTATGGAACATATTTGCTATTTTAGTAATTCCTTGAAACATGATATATTTGCATTCTGATCACCTCGGTTTTTATGAATACATTTATAGAAAGATGGCTAACGATAATCTCACATGACTCCAAACATTGTCAAATAAAATCTAGGAAGTAAACTTCATGTAGCTGCTTGCAAGCATTAAACAATGTAATAGTTATTGCCATTAACATAGGTTACGACAAAAGTACTTGTTGTATTTGGTTATGCTTCTAAGAGAATATTTGCTTATTTAACAAAACAGAGGATTGGCTTCAAAGCTTAACTGTTTAGACTTACAGAAAATGACGAGGAAGGCATGTTCAGGAAGTCAACGTACAATGTCAAAGAATGAATCGTATGCTGGTATTTCAACTCGCATGAATTTGACTTACCTTTAGTAATTACTAGTGGTGATGCCATGGCAACCATTCACGTTACAAGTTCAATGCTTAAAGAACAGGAACCCATTATTTAGGTTTTGTTCATGTTTTGTACAGGATAATTAAACCTTTTCTCAGATATAACAAGAGCAACATAATTATGCGTTTTCTTGCCTTAATTAAGTCTGGTTCAATACGTATAAAACTGAAGACTAGTCTTTCTTCATGAATTTCCCTTCAACCAAGGAATGTATGTATCGGTTTGGTCAATCAATATTCCAAACTAATAATAAGTGTTGTCTTGACAAATTGTAAAAGAACATGCATATTATAACAAATATGAAGAAATATGACAGTAAAGGCAGCTTTCGAACGTAACCAACCGAGCACAGAATACAGTAACAACACAACATAACTACACGGATCAGTGCCCACACATACCTGTAGGAAATAAAGACCAAATCCCCACTGCAAAGCAGCAGGATGGCCTAGTTTCACAAATAGGTCGAGCATATTATGCTTTCTTGTTTTTGCCACTTCATGACTTGACCAAATACTTTGATACTGAAAATAAATGACACCTCCTTGTATTATATCTTTGTTATTAACAACTAAAGAAATCGTTGCCGTGGTGGTCATATAAGGACTTATCGAGTGCAGTATTTCTGTTATTGCACTTTTTACCAATGCATTATTTCATTTATAGCACTCTCTTTTCGCCGTCACTAAGTGGCATGTATTGCCATTTTAGCAATTCGTTGAAACATTAAAAGAAAATTATTCTTTGCATTCTGATAATCTCGGTTTTTATGCTACGCGAAATACCGGAGACAAACAGAACCGAACTTAAACGATTGATACTCTTTGGTGATGATCGTGGTCAGTGATTTGTTTTACGATAATTAGTGAAACACCTGTTCAGCAATTAGTCTCAATCGTATTAGATGTCACATGTAGTTATATCTATACACACGTAGTTAGACACGTGGTTACTTCTTGAGTGTGCGACCGGTGGTGTAATAATGCCAATTTCATGCTTGGTAGAGAAAACTAAACGAAGAGTATCGTATGAAGGTGCGAACGGTACGTGTTGAGTTGGCGGGAGAATTACAAGTATTGGCGGGAGATTTACCTGTTTACGTCTGACGATCACCTGCTCTCTTGGAACCAATACCTGAACCAATCACCAATCGCCATTCAGACGTTACAAGGTATACAAACTGTGAAATTTCAATTAGTGCACATTATTCAGTAAGTCAACCGTCTAGTACAAAGGTTAGTAATTCATCACTGATTATCTCGTTCCAATGGTAGAGTTTACTTAGCACCACGTGCGAGATATCAATATTGTTCATTCATTGTAAATAAGCACACCTGCTTGGGTATACTCTCCCACACTATTTTTCTCAATCGACCAATCAGGTTTTAAAAATAACTACATTCTACAGTGTGCATGGCAGCCCAACTAGCGAGATTGTTCGAAGAAAACAGTCATGTGCGTTGGTTATGTTTATTGTCGGTGTCATTTTTAGAAGTGCTATCAAATATCCACTTTAAACACAACTTAGCTAATCACCATCACAAGAGGAGTCCATATTGACAAGGCTGATAGCCCTGATACCTATATTTATTGAGTGATATGCCCTTCTTGCTCTTCTAATTTTCATAAAACTCGTAGGCTCTGATCTTGCTCTGAACTACACATTGGGGACATATATTGTTTGTAGGAATTCATTAAGTAAACCTTGATTAGTATATCAGCTCCATTTACCACATTTTATAGATGTAAAGGTCTTGTAATGAAATTAAAGTTACCCGTAAGTTTACGATTTCCGTAATTTCGTTGATAAAACAGTGTCATGGTCACCAGTAGTAAACATGGCTGCTGGAACTGACCAGAAAGTTTATATTCTATTTGAATGAACAGTACCCCATCACAATATAGACATAAGCTCGTCCGTCATTGTAAAATATATTTATCTACGATTAACTGGGTGTAACTGATAGCCTAAGAGCTGAGGGCGATTTATTCAAAATTTGAGCCCATCGATTAAACTTGCACCACAGTTGGTCATATGACCAAACATTAAGAAAATCCATTTCTTACAAATTTTCTCTTTCACAACCGCTCTGCATCCAAGATGGCGTCCAAGATGGCCGCCATTTTTCTGCGAAAGTGGTTCTGTGCACTTATACGGACCCGTATTGTATAGTTTTTCACAAATATGTTTTAAAATGTACTTATAAGTTGAAAAACGGAACAAAATGATGTTTTAAACTGTTTTTGAAATAATTTTTGTCATTTCAGAAAAAATTCAGGCACATTTATGGTCAAAATATCGCGTTTTTCAGTGTATTTTTCTTCTTTTTGTCCCGTCAATTACTTAAAAGTATATTTTTCTTTGCAAAAATTATGTCTAAATGGGTTTATTCATTAGATAATTATATGTTTAGGCAAATTAATGTCTAAAAAGTACAACTTTGTGTGCCTTTAGGCTCTCAGCAGTGCATAAAGTGGGTGGGGTAAATCTACCCCTGAGGTGAAAAAAAAACGAATATATTTGTAAACACCAATTCTCTTAAATGTTGATACTATGTTGCCTATTGATTGTAATGTATGCACTTAATTTGGTATTTTTCTCATTTTTTGAAGACAATGTGTTGTTTTTCCGAAGTGGGTGGGGTAATTTGTTTCAATTATAAGAGACATATAATATTGCTTTTAGTCTAAGAGTTGAGTGCTGTTTATTTACAATCGTTATCCACATCTATTATTGGTATGCATGGAAAGCATAAAGTGACTTGTTTACTAAACCCATTTCTTGAAAATGTCTGCTGTCACAACGCTAAGAAATCCAAGATGGCGTCCAAGATGGCCGCCATTTTTTACAATTTCACCTCTGTGACACAATACACATACTTTAAGTACCAATTCTGTCTTATATCAAGTTTTATGTGTTATTTTGATAGGAAACATGTTAAAATACACAAATCAAGCTCAAATCATGATGTTTTTGTATTGAATATTTAAAATTTAAGCTTTTGTGACGAAAACATGACGTAAAAATCGGTAAAATATGACATATCGTTTATTATACTCAGTATTATTGTTGTAATTTTGGCCAAATGATTATCCAAAAAGTTTTAATTATAGTATTACAGATCAAACAATATTTTATTTACTTTAATGTGGTGTGGTGGTGAGATTATAAGCATACTTTGTATTAAAGTGGGTGGGGTAATAATTGAACCCCAAAAATGAAATTTTGTTTGTCATTCAAAAATTATCTTTTTTACTAGGAAAATTTATTGTTGTACAGTAACCTTTTTAACTATTAATCAGAAATAACATTGTATATGTATGCATGTTTTATTTTTGTAATACTGTACTAAGATATATGTTTCCAAATAGATTGGGGGTAAATCACTGCTGACAATGACAAAAATATTGACAACATCACATCATTAGTCAAACACTGAATGTCACTCGAATGAAAGAATCTAAAACGTTCAAATGATATGTTTTGTCAGCTCTTTGTTAAATTAAGTTATTACTTTTAATTAAGTGCAGGAGGAATGGACACACCATACATGTGCCTTCTGTAAATCCAAGATGGCCGCCAAAATGGTGCAAGGGTCAATTTAGCTGAGCAAAACTTATTTGTTTGACCGTATATTTGTAAACAAAGTTACAAACGTGAAATAAATTTGAATGTGCCAATGACACATGTTTATATTATATGAAAGCATAGTCACTAATAAGTGAGTAGGGGTAATTCAGTAAACCAGTAAACTGAACTACATTTATACCGGTTTCATTAATTGTACTTGTTTCATCTCATATTTGTTACTATTGATAAGTCATATTTCATCCGATTTCAATGGTATCGATAAAGATGTGTGAATACATTAATAACCTTAACTTTTATATACTGCTATTCTTCTGAGTTTTAAAGATAGCTCATTTTCATATTTTTTCAAACATTTCAAAATGTTCTTACAGTACTCAAATGATTCTTTCTTTTTAAATATAACATTGTTTTAATATACATACTCGTGCTTTTTTGCAGTACAGTTATTTTATGTCAGAATTACATGGACATTTTTGAAATACACATTTTCAAATATTCATTCTTAGGCATGGGTTGGCTGAAAAAAGCAATTGAGTTGGTAAAGGTTTTGAGTCCAATTGACTTCTTAATTAATACTTATACAAATGATATTTTTTATCGATTTGGTCAAAATTACAACAAGAGTAGACAACTGAAAAGGCTGTATCAAGCAGTGTAAGGTACGTCATAGACGGAGTTAAGGTTGTATCTGGCTGTGGCAGATAACTGGTGGGATCAGAAATAGGTGTTTTATGCAGAGTTAGGTACTTCTTAAACCCGAAAAGGCTTTATTCGGCATTGTAAGGTACCTAGCAGAGCCAAAAAGGATGTATCTGGTAGTAATAGGTACATCATATAACTAGAAATAACTGCACATGGCAGAATTAGGTATCTCAGAAATTGCTTATCTGGTTGAATAAAGTACCTAAGACGCCCAAAACGTGGCTGTATCCAACTACTATTTGTCTGTATCAGGCTAAATGGTAAGTAAATATACCTAAGAAATGACGGCATATTGCTGTGGATGGTACCTCAGAAACCAAGGAGTGGCTGTGTCCGGCAGGGGTAGGTACCTCAGAAACCAAAAGATGGCTGTATATGGCCGGGGTAAGTACCTCAGAAACCAAGAAATGACTGTGCCTGACTGTGGAAAGTACCTCAGACACCCAGAAATGGCCATGTTATGCTGAAATATGTACCTCAGAAACCAAAAACTGGCTGTGTTCGGCTGTGGTAGGTACTACAGAAACCCAGAAATGACTATATCCAGTTATGATAGTTACCACATACACCAAGAAATGGCTGTATCTGGCTGTAATAGGTACCTCAGACCCCCAGAAATAGCAATATCTGGTTGTGATAGTACCGCTGAAAGCAAGAAATGG
Source organism: Spisula subtruncata (assembly GCA_963678985.1). Lineage (NCBI taxonomy): Eukaryota > Metazoa > Mollusca > Bivalvia > Venerida > Mactridae > Spisula > Spisula subtruncata. The sequence continues at coordinate 59,007,365 of OY787663.1, forward strand.
TTGTATCTGGCTGTGATAGGTACCCCCCCCCACACACACAAAAATGGTTGTAGGTACCTCAGAAACCAAAAGATGGCTGTATATGGCCGGGGTAAGTACCTCAGAAACCAAAAAATGACTGTGCCTGACTGTGGAAAGTACCTCAGACACCCAGAAATGGCCATGTTATGCTGAAATATGTACCTCAGAAACCAAAAACTGGCTGTGTTCGGCTGTGGTAGGTACTACAGAAACCCAGAAATGACTATATCCAGTTATGATAGTTACCACATACACCAAGAAATGGCTGTATCTGGCTGTAATAGGTACCTTAGACCCCCAGAAATAGCAATATCTGGTTGTGATAGTACCGCTGAAAGCAAGAAATGGTTGTATCTGGCTGTGATAGGTACCCCACACACACACACAAAAATGGTTGTATCTGGCTGTGATAGGTACCCCACACACACACACACAAAAATGGTTGTATCTGGCTGTGATAGGTACCCCACACACACAAAAAAATGGCTGTATCTGGCTGTGACATGTACCTAAGACACCTATAAATGGCTGTATCTTGCTGTGATAGTTCCGCTGAAAGCAAGGCATTGATGTATCTTGCTGTAGATGGTATCTCAGAAACCAACCCAGAAATAACCGTCTTATGCTGATACCTCAGAAACATATACTAATGTATAAGTAAATAGCTTTATCAGACTGTAGTTAGTACCTCAGAAACCAGAAATGGCTGTGTACTGATGTGTTCAGCACCTTAAGAACCAAGTCAGGAGGTATCCGGCTGTAGTTGGTACATAAAAACCCAGAAATGGATGTATTTGGTTTTGGAAGGTACCTCAGAAACCCAGAAATGGCTGTCTCAGGCTGAGTTAGGTACCTCAGAAACTTAGAAATTGCTGTATCAGGCTATGATAAGTACCTCAGAAACCCAGAACTGGCTGTGTATGACTGTGGTAGGTACAGAAATTGTTGTATCTGGTTAGGATAGGTACATGAAAACCCAGACATGGCTGTATCTGGCTGTGGCCGGTACTTCAGAAAGCAAAAATGACTTTGCCCACATGAGGTAGGTACCGCAGGAAGCCAAACATTGGCGGTGTCAGGCATTAGTAGGTATCTCAGTAAGTCAGAAAAGGCTGTATCCGGCTGCGGAATGTACCACATCAAGCCTGAAAGTGCTGTATCTGGCTGTGGTAGGTACAACAGAGAGCATGATCTGACTGTACGGTGTAGTACAAAATGTATTGGTACGACAGAAAGCCAGCTTCATGTATAATATTACATATTGGTGTACTAGGCAGTGTAAGGTACATCATAGAGCCAGAAATATAAACACAAATGTAAATGTTTTAGGCAGGGATATTAGCAGTGTTGATTTCGCCAGAAGATTTTATTCAGCAGTGTCAGGTACCTCAAGAAGCAAGACTTGTTTTGACATTTAATTTATAGGAAGTAAGTAACCTTGTGTGGTCAGTAAAGGGTGTATCGGGCTGCCGTATGTACCACAAAAGCTTTGTTTTGTAGGTGCCTAGAGTAGAGAGCAGGAATTGATCTGGAAGCGAAAGGTACCTCAGAGAGATATGACAGTACCTAGTAGTGGTGCGTACCACCGGAAACCCAGAAATACCAGAGTGTGGCTCTATCCGGGTCTCAAATTGCCGGATAAAAGCACCAAAGTACTTCATAGAGTCTGACCCAGTAATAGCAGTTTTACTTTATAGAGCCGAGCCGAAAATATGAGTACATGTACATCACTTTGAATAATTAGAATCAGTGTTACAAAACAGTGTTGAGAAACCTCAATACAGTTGTACATAGATTTTCTGGGTAAGGTACTAAAATGGAGAAAACAATAGCATACGCTGACATTATTTTTAACACAATTTAACATTTGCCGATAGAAATGGTAGTCATCTTGGATTTATTTTTAGGTGCAACATATCAATGGTTACTTAATTAATAGGTAATGCATATATAAAGCTAAAGCTTGTGGGTTCCTAAATAAACACACAATTGGAATCTCTTTCATTCAAGGGGCATTCAGTGTTTGTCAATATTTTTGTCATTGTCAGCAGTAATGTACCCCCAATCTATTTGGAAACATATATCTTAATACAGTTTTACAAAAATAAAACATGCATATAGATACAATGTTATTTCTGATTAGCAGTTAAAAAGGTTACACCAATTAATTTCCCTTGAAAAAATGATAATTTTTGAATGACAAACGAAATTTCATGTTTGGGGTTCAATTATTACCCCACCCACTTTAATACAAAGTATGCTTATAATTTTACCACCACACCACATAAAAGTAAATGAAATATTGTTTGATCTGTAATACTATTATTAGAACGTTTTTGAATAATTATTTGGCCAAAATAACAACAATAGTACTGAGTATAATAAACGATATGTCATATTTTACCGATTTTGCATCATGTTTTTCGTCATAAAAGCTTAAATTTTACATATTCAATACAAAAACATCATGATTTGAGATTGATTTGTGTATTTTAACATGTTACCTACAAAATAAGACATAAAACTTGATATAAGACAGGATTGGTACTTATAGTTTGTGTATTATGTCACAGAGGTGAAATTGTAAAAAATGGCGGCCATCTTGGACGCCATCTTGGATTTCTTAGCGTTGTGACAGCAGACATTTTTAAGAAATGGGTTTCGTAAACAAGACACTATATGCTTTCCATGCATACCAATTATAGATGTGGATAACGATTGTAAATAAACAGCACTCAACTCTTAGACTAAAAGCAATATCATATGTTTTTTATAATTGAAACAAATTACCCCACCCACTTCGGAAAAACAACACATTGTCTACAAAGAATGAGAAAAAATACCAAATAAAGTGCATACATTACAATCAATTGGCAATATAGTATCAAGATTTATCAAGGCGATAAGAGAATTAGTGTTTACAAATATATTCGTTTTTTTTTCACCTCAGGGGTAGATTTACCCCACCCACTTTATGCACTGCTGAGAGCTTAAAGGCACACAAAGTTGTACTTTTTAGACATTAATTTGCATATACATATCATTATCTAATGAATAAACCCATTTAGACATAATTTTTGCAAAGAAAAATATACTTTTAAGTAATTGACGGGACAAAAAGAAGAAAAATACACTGAAAAACGCGATATTTTGACCATAAATGTGCCTGAATTTTTTCTGAAATGACAAAAATACTTTCAAAAAGAGTTTGAAACATCACTTTGTTCCGTTTTCCAACTTATAAGTACATTCTAAAATATATTTGTGAAAAACTTTACAATACTGGTCCGTATAAGTGCACCGAATCATTTTCTCAGAAAAATGGCGGCCATCTTGGACGCCATCTTGGATGCAGAGCGGTTGTGAAAGAGAAAATTTGTAAGAAATGGATTTTCTTAATGTTCGGTCATATGACCAACTGTGGTGCAAGTTTAATCGATGGGCTCAAATTTTGAATAAATCGCCCTCAGCTCTTAGGCTATGAGTCATGTTTGTCATCATTCGAATGGGATAGCTTCCTCATAAGTATTTCTTATTGGATCGACCGTATAGCTAGGCTTTTTTTTTTATCTAATTCTGACCTTTATGCTATAATATATTACAAGGTTCTTGCTTTGAATATATCAATTTCCGCAAGCAAATCGTGCAATATTGATATTTCAGGTTTGTGTTGGTATTACATATCGGGCGTCTTCGTGATACCCTCCGATTATGAAAACATACAATCGGTGATGTAAACGTAGACAATACACCGACTGTTAAATTATAGTGATCAATACATGTAGACCAGGCTCGTGTCAATGTGGCCAAGCTATACAAGTAATTGAACATAGGCTAGAATAGACTCTATCAATATTAGTACAATGTATTGGTTGGACAGTGAAGCAATTGTTCGTAATTCTTTCTTTCAGGACTACATTTGTATTAGGTGCGCCTTTGATGTAATGGATATTTTACCCGACAGTCTCAACAAACAGACGTAATCACATAAAACGTTATTTTATGAAAAGAATCGAACACAGACGGTGAATAGAAGACTCAATACTGGTACCCTAGTAATTGAATTAATTCGTTCAATTATGAGGAATAAATACAAACGTTCGTATGTGAATGGAAGCAGCTATAAGAAATCTAATAATACAGCTATATGTGCAATCAATTCATGGGCGGCTCCAGGATTTCCGGTTAGGGGGGCGTAAGAAAATTGATTTGGGCCGCAGGGCCCCTGGTGGGTCCATGGTAAAGCCCTGGTAGGGGGGGGGCATTTGGGGCGAAGCCCCCCCCCCGGAAGCTCCTGAAAAATAGCAGTTTAGATACCAGATGAAAGTCATAACTTAAGTACTAGTTAGTACATTTATTCTCGATGCTTCGATTATCGAACTTATTAAATTAGGGGTCGGGGCAAACATGTGGGATGGGGGATAGGTGGGGACATTTATTGTTATCACCGTAACTATGACTAACGGCATTTAGAATCTTATTGCAAAAGTAGGGGTCCGGGGAGTATGCTCTCTCGAATTTTTTTTCAAAACAAGGGGTCAAATCTGGTGCATACTGGGTGGACTGAGATACCCTATTTTGTATATTGAATAGGTCATGATTTTACTACAAAACCAGGCTAATTTAGATTTTTATTTTGTAAATCATCTTAATTTTTCTGCACATTTGCATGAATGAGATTTAACCAAAATGGGAAGGAATTTAAATAATTTCTGGAAAGACGGCTGCTACTCGGCGTCGGTAGAACTTAATTTTTATGCTTTAAGGTAAAACTATTGTATGGAATCACAATCGTGCATTTATGGACATGCGTGATTGACATTTATGATACATGGCCTTGGTCACTCGTATATTTTCATATATGAGAGAATCAATACTGATGATAATGGTTAGACCAACTGACTGGTGTTTATATACGTAAAGCAATTGTTGAAGAAAACAAGACAAACTCCAGTTGTTTCCAACGTTTTGACTTTTTTGTTTTGTCCTGGGTACAAATTAAACCTGTAAAGTAAAACAATGAAGCCAAGGATGATCTCGATAAGAAAAGAAAAAAACCATTGAAAACAAACATATTTCAAATAGCATATTTAATTTAGTGACTTCCAAGTGAGTTTTGAAACTCAGAATGAAAATTGTAAACAAATAAACTTCCGCGTGTGCAGCCCTTTACAAAGTGATATGTAAATAATTTCAATCATCAATTTTTAGAGTACGAACAAATCCAAACCTTAACCATAAACTACGCCACGTAGTGTTTTCAACCATATTGGCCAATTCCAGACATGTATTATATTTGTATTTCAATATAAGTTGTATTATATTGACAGAATGGTTCTTTTCAGATATAGGACTACATGATTGTATGTAAACATAATTGGTTTTATATCGTGTTTTGACGTATGTGACAAAATCAGTTCTATTTAAAGGTTACATGCACTTGTATATACGCTGTATTATAGCAGCCAAGGCTGCTAAAAGTAGATGTTTAGCAGTATTTATTATCGCTAATAATTACACTCCGTTTTTGGATTATGTTTTGATGCTGTATATATGTCTATGTAAGCTAGAAGCATATTTAATTACTTAATGCTGAATAAAGTCATTGTTGTTGTTGCTATATTATAAGCCTAATTGCAAGCCAAAGTTTAGTTAATTAGGCGGCACCTACACAATGTACTTTCTGAGCAATGGAATTTTCCACGTTTTACGTTTTTATGTCTCCATACAGGCAGCACAATATATGGTATATATTATAATAATAACCAAACATAGGGTCTAGCAACTAATATTAGAGAGTCTAAGAACGGAACACTACCTCAATCGAACTTAGCGGAGCTTCGCACAGCCACCATGGCGGATGCGTAAATTAAATGGTCCGTGAGATATTACTTTTTGTCAGCAGCTAGGTGACTTGCTATGCAATGTGACCAGACCACGACTTTTGTCTTTTCTAAATAACCATCAATGCTGAAACTAATATGGACCAGCGTCTAATCTGAGCTTTCTGTTCTTTGCATCTTGTGTGCAGATAACCGAACCAAGAGTTCAAACGTACGGTCTCGTCCGAATGAACATTCTGATTATTGTCTTCCCTACATTTATAAGATATTTAGCGTAATATTATGCTGATACCGAGAAAGATCAATGTCTATATCTAAATTTACAGCATGGATCAGAAGTTAAAATACCAAAGGGTGTTTGAACGGCTGAACGGCTGAAAACTGCCCTCGGAAATTGGTAACGTTAATTTGTATCAGGAGCAATTCTTATACCTAATACGAATACTTTATGATGATTGTTTGACTTTGTTACTAACCAGTTTTCGCGCTTATGACGAGGATTGTAAGTTTAGTACATCATCGCATGTCATATATGGAAACACCAGTCCTTTAGATTCAAGCTGTTGTTGATGCATGTTTGTTACATGTATATTTATAGTCATAATTTGTACACGTAATATACTGTGTATCCTTAAAGACAAAAGGTTTTTTTTTTTTTTTTTTTTTTTAGGTGGAGTATTAGTTTATTTTCCTCGTCAATAGGTGTGTCTGGGTCGAGGACATCCCAGTACACACCTTACAAGTTCTGAGTTAGTAAATACCTGGATTAGTACATAATTATGATACTATATAATGTATAGTTGTTTACACATAATTGCACTGTCAAATTTACAGAATGTCAGAAATATTAAACAATTTTACACATTGTAAACATGTTGCTATATAAAATACATGTATAGTAATAGATGGTGCATATGATACATATAAACTAACACTCTCTCCTCAGTTTTTAGGGAAAATGGTAAGAACTCAACTTTGACAATGGGACATTCTTATATTTTTCTTATAATATTCTGGTTCCGGTTGGCACGGTTTTTGAATCTTATTCTAACACGATTCGCGGATTAATCCAATACACAAAGAACGAACCGAACCATGTTTTATTGCCCCCATAAAACATACCTATCAAATTGGCTGTTTCTATTTACGCCCAGTATCACTTGACATATTTATGAATGAATGAACGTAAACTTTATTGTAAAATTTACTACGAGTCACGATGACAAGGCGAGTTGCACGAGAATCCAGTGTTACATCTATGACGTATCTATTTTTAGAAACTCCAATGTACTCTAGAAACCAAGTTTTATTAAAGCTTCTGATAATCAATCCGTTTATATTTTTCATTTTATGAAATAGATACCATATACTCGTGTTATTAAAATTGTTTCAATGTTTAAATTGTGGTATTTCCTTCAGAAAATTACGAAGGTCGTTTTCATTAACGAGGGAGGTAATTGTACCAGCTAATAAGCCAATCAATTTCAGCGTGGAATTATGTTCAATGTCAAATGGGTGAAAATGGAATGCGCGCAGTTAAATAGTGCGGGATATTATCGTATTTAGAATCGAAATAAAAACTCTGTTCTTGTATATTGTCGGTGAATAAAACACGGGCACTCGTTCGGATGCGGAAAATTAAATCACTCGTGCTACGCACTCGTGATTTAATTTTTTCGCATCCGAACTTCTGCCCATGTTCTATTCACCAACAATAAACGCGAACAGATTTTTATTTCTTGAAAAACTTTTTTTATAATTCGATAAATGTCCATTAACTGTGTCATACTTTGCTTTTGGGCCTAAAATACACGTGACCAGTGTTGTTTTATATTTGGATGGTATCACATTGCTTGACTGGTCATGAAGCCACGAAAGTAACAGAACTGTTTATTTTGTAAAAAGGCTCACAAAAAGGTATGAGAAAATCCGAAAGGGAAGGTAGCACTCAACCCAACCAGACGAGCACATAAATCAGAAATACCACAACACAACTTCCCTGAGCAATGCCCACAGAAATCCATGCCAAAACAGCGACCAAACGAGGCACAACAACCCCAGGGCGTGGCCTAGTTTAAAACACAAGGACATTGACCTAACGTTGTACAAAGTCATTATATATGTTTTGGTTTTTAATTTTTGTCATTGAGTATAGATTCAATTGTCACACTGCCGTTTTGCCCAGTGCGTGGTCAGTTATCACCCCATTTAACACTATTAAAAAAATAATTACTATTTGCTTGCGGATTGTGACGACTACATGCATCTACATTGAAGTTGAAATAATGTTTAGATATGTTAATATCAATATAATTAACAATAACAATATTATCCCCGTCTATTTATACGCTAATGAAAATAGACCAGCTAGACATTGATGACCAATTATTTATACAAACTTTTACAAAGGCCACAGTATGACATCTAACTATGATATCAAGAACTATGACAAACCCACAGCCCAATCAGTAACGTGAACGTCACGATTTAAGTAAATATTATGAAATGGAAGCGGTTGCATGCCAATAAATATTTAGAATGTCGCCAAGGCAGCCGTGTTTGATAATGCCAACATCGGAGACGATCACGACACTTCAAGGTAAATCATGCATCCAATCTCGTTATAGGAGATTTCCAGATCTAATTAGTTTTTACATCATTTGATACACACCGTTCTACTGTAAAATCAAGTCATTTTGATGGAACGAAATTTCGTAGTTTTGGTAGGAAAAGACAATTTCAATTGGACGTTAATTCGTGGATTTTCATTGCATTTCAGTTGATAAATACAATGGTCAAAGTTACAGTTCGATGGGATTTGATTTCGTGGTTGAAGGTGAACCATGAAATATACGAAATTTAATCCCCACGAAATTTAATGACTTTATATCATATGATACACGCCGTGAGCAGCTGAAGACATACACGGAAGAACAGAACTGAAGAACGAACAACAGATACACATGCTCAGGGATGTGTTGCCTAAGCGAAGTGCTAAGTCTTATCGCATTCAATTAAATGTAGAAGGCATGGATTAACTCACGTGGAATTAGCTATGTAGCACTTTGCTTAGGAAATGTACACACGATGTATATAGTATAATTATTGTGGACCTATGTATTTTCATTTGTTTTTAAAGCCGCACCTACAAATAGTTCAGAGCATATATATATAGACGCAATAATTAATGGGAATGGCACCACAGCACATGTACGCGTCCAAATCAATTGACATGTCCGCTGGCTAAGAATGAGAATGTCGTCAGTACAAACTCAATATTTTGAGAAAGCAAGAACAAAAACTGTCCGAAAATTACTCTTTACTTAATTATGGTGGAAAAAGCCTTTTCAAGTTCAGTTTGGTCAACATGACTAGTTCAGATGTTCATGAAATTAGGCTCACGAGAAGCGCCTTGTGTAACTGATTGTAAGTAAGTATTAGTCTTATATAAGGTCATATGTTGTGCATGCGACATTCTCATTCTAAGCCAGTTGTACGCTATATGAGAATGACATAACATCACATGTACGCTTCCACATAACTTGACATTTGTCGAGCTTTCAATTACACTAGTAGAATCTTTTTGATGACCTAAGTAAGTCACATAAAAACAACAAGAACAAGTCTGGTAGTGACGGCTGTTCACATGTTTTCGTTCGGTTATGCGTCGTTTGCCAACACCAGACATGACGTCATATTGTAGATACTAACGTATTTCGGTAACGTCATTTTGTTGCTAGGTAACAGACACCAAAAGCTAACCAAAACCATGTTTTTTATATAATGGTAGTCATTCAAGGTCCATGTATAAATTGTTGTTGTTGTTTTAGACAATTTTGGCAGACCAACACCTCGGACAACCATGTCCACTTTTCCTGGCATTGATCAACAAACAGCACTGAGCCTACTTTTGCAATTCCGCACGCAGCCATCCTCATAAATAAGTGTTTAGTCAAGTCAGCAGACTGAAAAATACGCTGTTTGAACGAGTATGTACGCGGCTGTTTTTGTTGTTTTCACATAATTGTTATGAAGAAGACGACATATTTCCTATGAGAATGACACGGAACAACATGACCTGCTCTATCTGAGTGAACCTAACACCTGGTCCTGACAGCTTGCAACCAAAATAGCAATCTCTGCATGTACCAAATGAGCCAACAACGTTGAAATCGCTCTGATATTAGCATCGATAATAAATAGTTGATACATTGTACCAGTCCAAATAGAATGAGTTACGTTCCATCTGGCCCAGAGATAATAAACATTTTTTATTCTCTTACTCGAACTCCATACTCCATGCTCCAACTAGAAAAACAGCTTTTTTTAGAATTTTGCGTTAACCCCCCCCCTCCCAACTTGTAGCAAATGGTCTTATTAAGAAAATGAACCCCCATTTCATATGTTTCCATTCAGTAATAAAGAAGTTACAGCAGCTTTTGTAACTAAGAAATGCTCCAATTGGAGTACGGAACTTGAGTTGGACCATGGAGTACGTACACTCCAATGTTTATAATCACTGGGCCTGATTGTTTTGTAATGACATGTTCCGATAAATTTCAATCTCAAACAACATATTGGACGCCATCTTGGATTCTGAAAACGCTCAATGATGACAACTTTGCATCAGTCAGAATATCAACCACCATACCCATTCTTACAATAAACTGCAAAGAAACAAAACTTTGCATCGAAAAACCACGCCCATTTGGTATATCCCTGGACAATCTCTTTTTAAAATTGTATTTGGCTAATATTGAGCGAACGAAGAACCGACTTGCCCTGGAAGATACGGATGAATGCATATAGATCAGAAGTGATGAGCTCAAGACATTTTCATAAATCTTTCTTCCTTAGAATCTATATTGTTACGCAAAGGCATTAGGTACGTTAAATTATTATAGTTTTAATACCTAATTAACTACGTACGTTACCCACGCTCGTTAAGTATCACAGTATGTTTTGATGTTTAATGCTATGATCAATCAGTTATTAAAAGTTCTGATTAAATTCTCTCTACGATACTAAAAGTGTCATCCCACATCATGTTGTTAGTTATATTTGCATCATCCCACCACTAGTTTGCCACACTGTCTAACACATAAAGATAGCATGGGGAATCTAAAATTTACAAGAACAGACTGTGTGTATCACAGCTTATTACACTTCTAACATGCATGTAAATTTGTGAAATTCTAGGGTTCTACTGGATGAAAAATGTTAAATAAATGCAATAAATAAATGCTTGGTATAGGTGTTAGGTAAGTCTGAAAGGAACGTATTTAAACCACAGGTGAAAATTAGGGGACCACAGTCTTCTTAATGTATTACTGCTAAGTTGAAACAATCTATATATACATATACATATTTGGTTCACCAAGTAAACAAAGCCACATAGATAAACATGTAGAGATACCATTGATCGTAATAAAGCAGAAATTTGCCAAAAACCAGACGCACCTACTTTTTGTTTTAAAAAAGAGATGCAATTTTGCCAGACAACTGCATGAAAATTTAATGAAATTAGGAACCACACATTAGCCATACTTATTTTAACCAGTGGACCAATCTATCACAACGCAATGGATAATCAATTATCTATAGAAGGGAAGCCTACAACCGATGTATTTGTTAGACATTCTTTGGACCGATTTCAAATCTCCCCAAATGACGCAAACCAGTCACCACCCTGGACATTGATTATTGTATAAGTTTATATGTTTGGGTATTTTGTCCGTATATGGTTTCGCAGCTCGACTTTTCTAATGGATCACCCTCTGTTTATGGTATATATTAAGATTTTATGGTGAACAAAGGTTTGAAGACAATGGAAGAGAAGTATTAGTAATTAACAAATACAACACAAGCGCACAGGTCATTGACACCATAAAACACAAGGCTACACGGAGGTTCTGAAATGGAGATTGGTCGCATGAAAACAAAACACGCGTAAATATATACATGTGCAGCCATATTGAGAAATTGTGATACTACGCATTTACTTCATGAAGCAAGGTTGCGAGCAGACCATGACATAGATCATTGGAAGGATTCCTGCATGAAAACAAAGCATGCGTAAACGTTTACCATTTTGAAACCTGGCAGAGATGGGGACTTTTCGTGAAAGTCCATGTAATGTGACCACTAGTCAACTAACTATTTACTGGCAAAAGTGTGCACATGACAACACCCTACAGTAACACCATTCAGTAAGACGACTAGGATTATGATTATTAAACATCGATTTCATTACTATATTGATATGGTCTTTGGGCATGAAGTATGGTCTTAATTTTGAGGAGTTAAATTTTTTTAGTTATGTGCCCTTATATGTGGTCTATTCTTGCTTAGTTAGCCCTTGTCAATAGCAATATCGTGCAGCTTAATTCACCGAATAGACGTTTTGTTTTGTCTCATTCGCCATTGTTTGACGTTTTACATGATAAAAAAAACCTGACATAGTTTCCCTCATACCATTGTAGCGATAGATAACACCAGCAATAACTTATAGAGATTAATTGCGTAACTTATTATTTAAAATAACCACACATGATCCATGAAAACTGATTAAAATATGTTTTTTCTTCGTTGCCTACTCAGTGTTTTGATTGGCTGATGTGCAACGACTGTGTTCGTTGCATAAGAAATATTTAAGTGGCGTGTGCCCTTTCAAGCATAGTGGGTGCTAATTAGACGTAATCTCGCTAATTATAAATCAAACATATTGACAACACCAGTACCAAGTATAGAATTAGGATGGTTAAATGATACTATATATGTAGCACCATTAATAACCTTTCTATGTGTAGGAGGGACTGTTTGTCCTGACTTAATAGATCTTCACTCGAGAAACCACCAATTTTATGTTACTGAAAGACGTTTATATTCCTCATTTCTTACATCGAATGTCAGTGTAACAAAACCACGTGACGTTCTAGCTATAGTACCAAGACGAAATTTGAATTTGCTGCACTTCGAAAACAAATATAGTCTCTGGTATTTCATTTATACATTGATTTCTATTGAAACATAGGTCACGCTTATGGGAAAATGTAAGCTTTCAACGAAATGCAGGTTCCCTGTCAGCAGTTCTACCATTTTGTCTAACACCATGTAGCTCGACACTCCGAAGGTCTCACAAGGTGCTTGTAAAACGGTCATGCTAAGGATAGAGGTACAACAGGTAGCGGAAAGCTTATATGTTTTCCCTTAGCATGACGTATGTTTCATAGAAAATAGTAAAGATAAATCGTCTTGGCACTGTAGCCGAATGTCACGTGGTATTCAGCATTACCCTGTAAGTTTCTGATTTAATCGGTATTTAATTTTAAAAGTTTTAAATACGGACTCAGTATGTTGCGGAAAATATACGAGTGTGAATTCTTGCCAGACAGTGCACACGACAATACCACTCAATGTGTTAACTTGAAGCGATTCTAAAATACCTAGAATTTCACTTAACGGATTCGATTGTAAAATACATGTACAATCACCTTAAGAGCATGTGTTAATGGCGACGAGGTCACGTGGAATGTGACACAATCACGTGGTATATGACGAGGTCACGTGGTATGTGGCGAGGTCACGTGTGATAATGGCGACGAGGTTCATCACGTGACCTGTGCCAAAATCACGTGATATATGATGAGGCCAGTGTAAGGTCTCAAAGTATGTGTGGATAAAAATCATATCATAAAACATATTATTGTAGATAAATGTGGTGATGTCACATGGTACCAAGAACCGTGGCATGGACGATGGCGGTCGATCGGACGACGGACGAAGAGTGATCACAAAAGTGATATGTGGTGATGCCATGTGATATTTGGCGATGTCTGTTGGTGATCTCATGTGGTACATGGTGACGTGAAATTGAATCAGGGAAGGTAAATGACGTAGTTTGTGGTGAGGTGGCATGTACTCGTACAGAACTTATATACACTACATGTATGTAAGAACGAATGATTTGTCAATTTCAAAGTTACTACTAGACTAAGTATTATACCTAATGAAATGGACTCCACCAACCTTTTTGATGTTGACACTCTGACGTTCTCCTGCTCCTTGTTTAAGGGATAATTATTATATAACCACAATGAAAAGACAAGCCTGAGCAACATCAGAGTCACATGGTGTTTGTTGTTCGTATAATCTCATTAATTAGACGTGTTCCGTGCCGTAATTCAATTATTTTAGAGTTAAATGTTATTTACTAATTGTATAAGTGGTATTGGAATTCCCTTGGACTTACATGGTGGTACGCCAGGGACAATATGGTCTACTTATCCACCAAACAAATATAATTTGGCGGAGTAATTACATACGTACACGCCATGCGCAACATGTATCTTTAATGGTATTAGTCCGACAGTTAATACGGACATTGCACAGGCATTTGGGGTTTGTCGCTTTCTTCACAACAAATTCGTTTTTAAACAAAGGTTATTATACATGTGTGTGCAATAAACGGGCATACTATCATACCCGTCCAGTACTAGTACATACTTTCAACATGCCACAAAATTGTAATTAATTAGAGGTTATATCACGACATAGCCGGGCCGGAAGGCGATAATCGGCCGCAAAATTAATAATCACCGCGAGGGCTTTAGTCCGAGAGTGATTATTCATGCCGGGCCGATTATCAACTCCCGGCCAGGCTCTGAAGTGTATTAAAGTCTTTAGTACAATTGTTCAATTTAAAAACACAATGGGAGTAAAAACAACTCACGCTTAGTTCAGTTCATAGAGATCTAAAGTCATTTATGATGAAAATCTTATACTTCCATAAAATTGTCAAAGCAATGTCAACGTAACGTCATTTTAGCTCCAACGTGACGTCATTATGACTCCAACTCGATGCCATGTTAACCTGGATAACGTAACGTGCACCCGTTCAGCGGGCCGATTATGATTATGAGATTGCGGACCGGGCCGATAGGCGATAATCAATCACGTGATGGTCATAATCAGCCTGAAATAGGCTCATTTTTGTTACTATATATAGTAACAAGTGTATTAATTGAGTCATAATCAATTCACTCTAATACCTCTACTAAGTGAATGGTACTAGTGTTTGGTTTAGTTTATTTCGATCTGTTTGATTTGGTCTTTGAAAGTGTTGGTACATGAATACAGTTATGGACATTGTACAGACATTGGAGGTTGTCGCATATTTCACCAAACTTTTGTTTACAAAGGTTATTCGATGCCGCCAGGAGGCGGCATCGAGTATGAAAGGGTGCAAGCAGATGTCCCAGGAGGATACAAGATTTGATTGGTTATAACGCTGTTGGACTCGCCCGTCAGGGGTAAAATAGGATGATAAATGTTCGGTAGGTACTAAAGTCCAAGTCCCAGGAGGATACAAGATTTGATTGGTTATAACGCTGTTGGACTCGCCCGTCAGGGGTAAAATAGGATGATAAATGTTCGGTAGGTACTAAAGTCCAAATCAGTTCGGAACGGGTGTTTATATAACGGCTACATATGTTGCAATTTGCGGGTCTTAGCAGGGGCTATTAAAAAGTAAAAAAAAACTATTTGCGCGGAGCGGCGATTTTCCTTTCGAACTTTTATGGAACATGTTAAATACTTTCATGTCTGTCAGATATTTTTTAGTTATGATTTTCGATTTTTTCCAGTTCTTAGGTTTTGTCTTAATCTAAATTTGATAAATGCAAGTGTTTTTTTAATCTCTATGTTTCTTAATTTATGTATGTCAGAATAGTTTGTTTGGCCAAAATTTAAACGGGTAAATATAGCTTGCCAACATTGAACTGACACTTCTTATTTACAAAATATTCATATGCGCTCCTATACTCCTGCCAAATGGAACTAGTTCTATGCATATTTTAAACTATGTTGAACGTATTAATTCGCAATAAATTTACTTATCAAGCTCACAAACCACGAAATAACAATGTCCTTTAGTGTCAGTTTCACGTTGTCAGGCTATACCACGTTATTGGAATACACTTTGTTATTTTATGAAACATGCTAAATGCCATCTGTGAAGCATTAATCAATATTATAATGGTGCTCATATTTCTAAAACATGTTATGTTCATTTGAATAAATATTTCAATAGAAAATAGAATGTTTTCATGTTTTCTATTCTTTCCTGGTGTTTCACTGCCTTCAAGTTTTTAACCAGGTTTTCCAAAGGAAAACTCTGGTTATTAGATTGCTGAATGTCGGCGGGCCTTAACAATTTCTTCTGTGCACAACTCCTCCTACATTTCTTCATAGATTTCAACCAAACTTTCAGAGAATGATTGTCATCATGTGACCTGGTGCATATTATCAGGGTTTTATGATTCAACCAATTTTGACGGAGTTATGGCCCTTGAAACAGAAAAAATTGGCCGCTTTCCTTATGTCGCACGGTACTCAAAGTACACGACATAGAGTCATGAAACCTTCACAGAAATGGTCAGGATGTTTTCTCTACACCTGGGGTTTCACTCCCCTTTCAGTTTAGTACATCCAGAGTTATTAGCCATTGAAATGGTGTAAAATAGCCATTTTTGACTTGTTTCACATGCTACTCAAAAAGTATTTGACCTAGGATCATGAAACCTTTATAGAAATGTTTGACAGCATGTACTCTAGTGCACCTGGGGTTTCACTCCCCTTTCAATTTAGTACAACCAGAGTTATTGCCCTTGAATTAGTGAAAAATACCCATTTTCAGCAATCTTAAGTTTTTGCAGCGTACACTCAACACATGAGAATAACTTCCCTTGTGCATCACACATCACGCCGGAATTTTAGTTTGTTTACAAGTTTCTACCAATACCTTTTACTAAATAAAAAGATTTACTTAAAAAGAACTAGCGGCATCTTTGATGCCCAGCATCAACATTTCACTTGTAAACATTGGAGTATGTACTCCATGCTCCATCTCATACTCTGTACTCCAAATGGAGCATGTTCATTGTTACAAAAACTGCTGTAACTTCTGTAACTTCTTAATTACTGAATGGAAACATATTATATTGGGGTAGTTTTCTTAATTAGATCTTTTGCGATGAGTTGGCGTTGGTTTTGATGCATTTTCGGAAAAAAATTGTTTTTCAAGTTTGTGCTTGGGGTATGAAGTTTTGAGTACGGGAAAGAGAACATGTTTATAATCATCGGGCCAGATTGAACAATGCATATAACCACACAAGGCCAATGTCACAAAATAACTTGCGTAGAATCGACCCAGTATTGATCAGTATTAAATCATTATTTATTTATTAGGCCCCTATCGGTTTTCTCGGAGGACCTAATATTAAGGTTTGCCCTGTCCGTCAAGAAAATATGGTTCCTGCCATAAACCAAACATTGTTCACGCTAGGTTTATGAAACTTGGTATGTGGATAGGAACCAACGAGGAGATTATGCACGTCTAATTATATTTTGGTTTGGAAAAAAAGTGTGGTAACCATGGCGACATAAACCAGGTAGGTGATGTCTGTATTGTTTGCAATTCCTCATTCTGCTTTAGATCAGGTGTCCGGTTCTTTGGCGCATGCAGTGGATAGGCTATACTCGCGTGTCACACAGGCGATGTCGATACTAATCCTGATTCAAGCCTTATTTAAACTTACAATCTTGGTTATGAGCATCAGATTCAGACTGTCAGGATATTTCCCGCGGTGCTTATATGGCACCTCAAATCGACACAATGAAGAAGCTTGAAGACAAATGGTTGGGACATTCGGCTCTAAACGGGAGAAAACTCGTTAAAAAAACTTGTACTAAAATGATTTTCCTTTTTTATTGACAATTATGAAAAGAATAGTTATGAAAATGCAATAATGTACCTTTGGCTTGTTTATTGACATCCGACATTCTTTTGACTCAGTGTACAGCCATGCGGAACCAATTACAGTAACACAGTCTTTGTCGTGTTTCCTTATAACCAAGCTAAAGTTGGCTTGTTTCATCCAGGTCGGTCTTTGACTGTGTCATTCGCTAGGAATCGATGTTCTAAGCCCACAATCGGTGTGTGGCGGCAGCTGAACTGCCATGCTAAGGAACCGATGCTCTTTTCAGTTGGAAGCGAATGCACACTCATCCGAACAAATATTCGAGATATTCGCAGCATCAAAATACCATTTTCTTACATTCATTTCATAATTTGTGCGTTAGCTCCCTATTTACAAAATTCAGTTTTAGTAGTGTTTTAATGCAGCTTTTAATAACCGATTAACATGGGTGTTTTGGATTTAAAATATGGTTATGTTATTAGTGCGATATATTATATGTGATATATTGAATGTGTTATATTGTATAGCTTGGCTATTTTGACCCGAGCCTGACCTTTATGCAAGAATATATTACAAGGCTCTTGCTTTGAATATATCAATTTCCGCAAGCAAATCGTGCAATATCCACTGGTAGGGAACGTACACCGGATATTGCAGCTAAGCGAGTCGCGATTTGCTATATTGGATGAAAATTACCGCTGGCAAAGGTTAGTAAAAGTGATATTTCTCTTACTTTAAAGGGTTTCTGTAAGTGATAGGTTATTAATATAACTATGTACATAATATATCAATCTAAATATATACCTATTTCGATGTAAAACGTTGTTTGGGGGGGAAATATCATCATTTGTGACGCGGGCTCGCACAGAAAAATACGACCCTTGCGCATATTTTGTTATTTATTTTCCTTAAACAGACATAAACTAAAAATGTGAACTGGGTGATCTCTTTGAATATCATTCATCTAAGTATACTAAAAATTTCAGATTCGTAGCATAATTAATGGCGGCACTATGACCTACAATCGAGTGCATGTTTATCAACATTGGTGTACTGGGGATTGATATCTCATAATTTTTGTGTACGGGAGTATTGCAAGTACGGTGTACTGAGTATTATATTATATAAATATGTAGCCTTGTCTTTATATGAGTTTTAAGTCACGCATGTGCTCCTTTTTTTAAAAATGCTGTTGCCACTTTATTATTCCAAGGAAGAACATAAATGTCAATTTGATAATTAATAATAATAAGCACTGACCGTTTATTAGGTTTGAACCAATATTCACTATAAAATAATATGGCTCACAAATGTTAGTAAACAAGAGTCGGTAATGTTTCCATTGTCAAATACATTGTGTATTCTGTAATCAGATAGATGTTGTGTTAGAAAGTTATTTTTCATGTTTTCTCTCTGACAGTGCGTAAACTGTACCTATCTGGTTAGAGCTTGTTCAGTCAGTGTATATGTGCAAGTTGTCTACGCTCGCAAAAATCAAAATTCTTACCCCAAGTTGTCAAATGTTTGCCCCCCCATGTTCAGGACGCTCCTACACCCATGAGTGTATAACACTACTTTACACATGTACTAATATGTCAATTTAAATTTGTTGTTGTAAATCGATCCGCGAAACGTCGGCATTAATTACATGATCTTGTATTATTAATTGCCTCATGTTTCCGCGACCCGGATATAACTTACTGAGAAGTGCATGCGATGTTCTTGTTTAGCTGGTGTATTACCGGTATTGATATCAAATGGGACGGTGTTGACTCCGGTTGTTTCTAACGTAGCACGTTAAGTGGATATTATAACATTAAGCTGTGTTTTAGTACATTGTACCAGGCTAGCATAAGTTAATGTGTGCTCGACACAGGCAAATCATTGTTACATGTAAAAAGGTACCATTAACTGTTTTTGTGTACTGTCAAACTAAATAAGGGAATGGTGTCATAGACCAATCTAAGATTCATCAAAGGTAATCATGCATGTACTACCAGTTCCGAGGAATCGCCCGTTCTGTCAGATGTGTATTATGATGGGAATTTGTGGAACTTCTGGTCTAGATTTAATCAGCTTTTATTAAAGCAGCCATAGTTGTCACATATATTCGTTTATAATTAGCGAATTCAGTAAATTTATTGTTAGCAAAAGCATACCTTTGCATTAGCTTCCAAGAATGTTTGGATATTAAGGTGAACCCATTGTCATAAGACTTTCTCGGGATAAATATAAAAGTACAGGTTTCAGCTTCATATCCGATGATATCGCCCTTACCATTAAATAGTCTAGAAACTGTATATGAATGTTTTATATTTTTAGGCAGTTGCAAATGGATTCGTCAGACGCAGAGGGAGAACTCGTAGAAGCAGAGGGGCCGTTAGACGGGTCGTTTGTGTCTTTGTCTGAAAAGAATCTGTGAAAGATCCTATAGCTCTAGAGATACTTGGAGAAGGCATTTAAAAGACCACGATGATTCCAAGGTCAAATGTAGTAAATGTACGTGGGGTTATCCAAAAGTTCGTGGACTTTTGCTCTGATTCAAAAACCATTTAACTTAAAGCTACGAATTTATGTTCCCTGTAAAAATGACATATATTGAACACGTATACCAACAATCATACGGATATAATTAAAACTAACATAAATAGAGCATTTGTAAGCATGCGTAGTAGGCATACCCGGCGCACGTTCAGAAATGACGTACGGCGTCGCCCTTTCGACTTAATCATTTCATGTAGCTCTTAAACGCTGTAAATAAGTTGTTCTTTGTTTCCCGTAATCAGTTGTATACTTATAATATGCAAACACACTCGTTCTGTCGATGTGTACTGAATTGTGTCGTTTCTATCGCTACAAGTGGAATTTTTTCTCTAATACCTAGGATGGTCAATTCTAACCAACGTAACGCTCATTCGTTGAACGTCAGTTTTGTACCTTTTAAAATACATCGTCTGTCACATCAACCTGACTGTCTGTTAACTATTTAAATCATTTAAAATTAATTGAATACAATGCAGAAGGGTTCATACTTAAATTACCAAACAATGCTTGTCTTCCTTGCGGGTTCCCCTAGCTGTATATAATATTGAATTATTTTGCGACTGTAAATGATATCTTGTGACGTCATATTATACGTTGAATTTTATATGCCAACATTAACCCTTATGCTCATAAAATGACGAATATATACGATACAACCTTTACATTATACCAAACTACCGATATGACATTACTCAACATGGGGACGCATTTTTATATTTTTAAATGAAGAAACACTGTAACAATCGACAATAACGTAACGCATTTTACTGGAAAAAATCAGCAGTGCGCCGCTAACGCATTTTTGTGTTACTATGGCAACGTGTTACTCTTCATACAAATGGTACTTTATAAAAATGTTTCGAGGCAATTGTTTGTAATAGATTAATGTCACTGTTTGGTAATTTTCATACTGATCTGACTTAAAATAAAAGTTTTATAGCAAAAGTCCACGAACTTTTGGATAACCCCACGTATGTAAGGTTTTTCGATACTGAAGTTGAACTAGAAGCACATAAGCAAGTCCATCACCTGAAGTTTTTTTCCCATCAAAAATCGATTTCAGGATCACCTTAACTGAAGCCGCATACATGTACAGGGTGTGATCGTACGTTCCGTGACCGCTTCAGAAGAAACGCACATATGGAAGTTTGTACTGGAGAAAACAGAATAGTGTGTAAAGTGTGTGGTGCTGCTTTTGGTGATTTGAGTGCTTTAAGAGGACATACAGATGCTCAACATCGAAAGTTGGTTCACCCGTGTATTGACTGTGGTAAGTCGTACAAATACCTTCTGGATTACGACGACACCAATGAAAAAGTACACCCATGCTGCTGATAAATAACATTCCTGGTATTTCAGTGACAATCTTCGATAAAAGCTACACATACGAGGGTTGTTCATTTAATTCCCGGACGATCGCCATAGCGCTCGATTTGAACATACGATTGTAGTAAACTTTCGTTTTATAAGACTTAGTTACCAACTGGATTATTTGACAAAACATGAAATAATTTTATCCAACCGAACACAAACTATGGTTACTATAGTAACCCCACAAACGACTACCCGGCCCAACCCAATTTTGTAGTGGTATATAGAGATTAAATTTGGTAGGGGTCGTGGTAATATCGCATATTTTAAGCAGAAAACGTCAGACAACAATATGTAGGCATCTAGGTCGTGTAATATAACATTTGATGTCAATTCCATATAACATTTTACGTTCTCATGACAAAGAGCGTGCTGCTGTGAATATCGCAATTAACTCGGATTTGTTTAGAGAAAACGGGTAGTGAAACAATTTTATGAAAATGTTGGCCGTACACCTGTAAAACACAAGTCTCTTTTATAGAAAAACCCTTTACACGATTATCGTAAATGCAAACCGTTGTTTATATATTCAATTAACCATTCTACGATGACATGACATCACCACGTGATGATCAAAGGCCGTGCAACCCTAACGTCATCAACAGAAAAAGATGTAGATTCAAGGCCTGTAGGGCGGTAGACACGAATAGAATAATAACTGCCGTATGAATTGCAGTTACTTGCGATTTAACCGTAGTTATAACAAATTACATCGCTGCTGAACTCTTAACACGGCGAACATATGTGTTCGGGCATTTTCTTGACCTCCAAATAATGATTAATGATGCAAAAAAGTAGCGTTTCAGATACGAAAACGGCGTAACGTCGCCATTTTTGACGTCGACTTGGGCCGACTAACGTTACATGAACTTACTAAAACGCTGATACTATGAAAACCCATTATTGTACCAAGTTGAAATTTTGTATGTGAATTAAGGAATGATGTGAATGTACTTGTGTGCGTTTTCATTAATATCCGTCCCATGGGTTTTTAGCAATATCGATCGTCCAGGAATTAAATGAACAACCCACGTACATCGTATGTTAAAGTCCAACTAATACCGAATCCAGGACTTTTTAAGCAAGTTCTATATGAAAAGTTTTAATAGCGTGGTTAATTAGTAATAAGAAATAGCAAGCTTTGTTCTAATAACTGTTTATTGATACATGCAGTACTATCGCGTGTGCGCAGATGTGCAAATTGTTTAAATTGTTTAAATTGTTATATAGTTATTTTATAACATAGGACAGAAGTACTTTTTAAACATTATATAATTATGTTGACGTGATTCCTGTGATTATAGTGAATGAGATCATATCAACATTTGAATAATGAGACACATCTATGATAAGCGTACTTCATATAAGTTTATATCATACATTTGCTGTGTAAAGTAGTAAGATGTTTGCTTTCATATACACTGTACTTTAAAAATCGATAGGTTACCACAATATGAACTAGATAAATCATAATTATAGCACAGAGAAATACTATTGAAACTAGCAATCTCTGGCAGTTAAAAATAAGACATTTTGCTGGTACTATGAAGAACGAATACTTACAGATTCGTTCACGAGTTTCGCAAAATATAATTGAATGATGCATTTATATTAGTGCCCCATTACTCCTTTTAAAATAATTATGATGATTGTATGATCTCAAGACCCTCGAGTTAATCTGTGATCAATTAAAATTAACATATATTTAAAATTTTGTTTTTTATTGACATGCACATTTTATAACAAATGTTACAAGAACAACTGAATATGATACGTCAAAGATAACGTATCTTTTTCATCAACAAATATAGAACTGGTATATCCCCATTGATACTAGTTCAAAAACTAGCACCTGAGAGAACTTAATCATGAAGAACATTGCCGCAAACTACAAAAAGTCGTAATCATAATACTGTTAACAACCATTGGCTGTCCATAAACGTGTTGTTAGTTCTTTAAATCATGTCGACGTGCGTTTTAGCTGCTTATTAATTACGTTCATCGTATTTAATTGAGCTCACACTGGGCCCCGCTTCTACATAGATATAAAAATGTCCAAATCGTGACAAATCGTTGTCAATCGGAGAGGATATTTGCGAACGTGGAAAAAAATGTGACGGAATTGCGTTGGTCAGGAAGCTCTCCGACCTTACCACGTTTATTTTAAACATGTTCTAAAACAAGCATATATATTGCGTCCCGATTCATACTTTGAGCCAGGTCTGTGATGATGAACTTGGTCAGTAAGAGTGTGAATGGGATTTATAAAAAAAATCATTGGTAGTTTGGTAGCGCATTATAAAAATCCAGTTATACACATTGGCACTTAAGTATACCGTAATTATTTTAATGTTATTGATCTACAAAAATGTTGCGTTCAGACTGTCTTCATTGTTATCATCTATACCCTTGCGACTGATTTCTATGTGATCCTTTTTAATCATCAACTGTCTCCATTGTTCTCAAAAGTATGACACCATGTCATGTTTAAACTCTTATATCTCGGCGAAAAGGACGAATAAAAGTGTGTAAATCTGCATATAGACGGGGGATGGATGTTACAAGTAATTTCGTCATGGTATAAGTCAAAGGGTAAGAATTTGTCAAACAATACCTTTTTGGGATCACAGTTTCAAATAACGCGTGTTTTTGTAAAAAAATCGCATACATTTTTCATGATTTCTCCCTAAATAATTCACGGTTTTGCTCAGAAGTTTGTGTATTGATACCTCTTTTAACTGCGAATAAATGTACATACTTTGTTTTGTTCAGACCCGGCAAAAAGGAATATAAAAACAAGCAATTCTTACTTCCGCGAGTTTTGCGTACATAAACACTGACAACTGTCTTTTAGGTACCAACTGTTTTCTATGTATCGGGTTGAACGGTGTGTTTACGCTAGAAGCTCCGTTGATGGCCGTTGGTGAGACATGTACATCACCACACCGTTCAACCCGATACATAGAAAACAGTTGGCACATAGAAGACAGTTGTCAGTGTATATGTACGCAAAACTCGCGGAAGTAAGTATTGCTTGTTTTTATATTCCTTTTGCAGGGTCTGAACAAAACAAAGTGTGTACATTTATTCGCAGTTAAAAGAGGTATCAGTACACAAAATTCTGAGCAAAACTGTGAATTATTTAGGGAGAAATCATGAAAAATGTATGCGATTTTTAACAAAAAACGCGTTATTTGAAACTTTGATCCCCAAAAAGGTATTTTTTGACAAATCCTTACCCTTTGACTTATACCATGACGAAATAACATCCATCCTCCGTCTATATGCAGATTTACACACTTTTATTTGTCCTTTTCGCCGAGATATAACAGTTTAAACATGACATGGTGCCATATTTTTGAGAACAATGGAGACAGTTGATGATTAAAAAAGATCACATAGAAATCAGTCGCAAGGGTATAGATGATAACAATGAAGACAGTCTGAACGCAACGTTTTTGGAGCGCAATAACATTGAAATAATTACGGTTTACTTAAGTGCCAATGTGTATAACTGGATTTTTATAATGCGCTTCCAAACTACCAATGATTTTTTTGGATAAATCCCATTCACACTCTTACTGACAAAGTTCATCATCATAGACCTGACTCAAAGTATGAATCGGGACGCAATATATATGCTTGTTTTGGACATGTTTAAAATAAACGTGGTAAGGTCGGAGAGCTTCCTGAACAACGCAATTCCGTCACGTTTTTTCCACGTTCACAAATATCCTCTCCGGTTGGCAACGATTTGTCATGATTTGGACATTTTTTTATCTATGTAGAAGCGTATGTAAATTTGACCTTTAAATATATCAAAAACGTCTATCGGACATGAAAGTCGAACCCCTTTAGGAACATTTTTCATACATGGCACCATGAACAAGATTGCGTGTTTTTCTAGTCGCTGTTGGAAAGAAGCCTGTGTTTTCGCCTGTGTATTTTACGTTATGATAACATGTACAGCATACGTATTACCCTAGAGAACACAACAAAGAAGTTAATTAATGGTTGTGTTATTTTTTAACTCCAGTACTACATATTTACACATACCAACTCTCCAAAAACAATATACTATCAATACATTTATGAAACCGGTATATACATCATAACATGCTATTTCGTTTATACTATATTTTACTTTTATGTATCTTAAATTATTTTTGAATTAGAAGTAGAAAAGTGTGTGGGTATTATTGTTACTGTCACCAATCTGACTTGGAACCTATGACACTACTTTATAATTTGACATATGCATCTAAATAAAACCCGGCTAAGTATACATGTGTTGGTACATGCTTTGTACTGACGTGTTGGTCGCGTGAAATACGAAAGCAACTTATCCATACATACAATAATAAAATGCTACAAGTTGTGCAGTAGAGACAATTCTGACCTCATGTTATTACAGTTTTTGGTAAACAATTTACGAAAAAAAATCAATGCATATAGTGATTATAGGGATAAGATTACGTGTGGAATGAAATATTGTCACGTAAAATACTATTGTAGGGGTGAAATAGCATGAAAGACTAATTTGGAACAAAACTAATGTTAACTAAAGGTTGTTTAAGCATCTAAGAACGATTTATCTGTAAAAATTACAGCTTAAAATGCTAAGCATGGCCTATAGCTTCACCATTGAACATCTATATACTGTCATGTAAAATACCAGTCTTGAAACATATTTTTCAACAACAATTAACAAATGTCAAGCCTTTATTCTGGAAGCAAAACTTGTGTACACATAACTCAGTTTTATCACACATTATTTCTGAAATATATCCAGTAACTAATTATGGTTATTTTTCTGTTGTGCCTCCATGAAAGTCATGTGCAGTCGTCTGGAAAGTTGAAAAAATTCATTTGCTTCCAACGAGACACGAGCTCTTCCAAATTGAACAGTGAATATTTTGTTTTTATTCAAATCCAATGAAAGAAAATATCATATAGTGATAAAAACTTGAGCAAATATTAAATAAAGCATTGCCAACATGCCAATAATCAATTGTCTCAAATAACTCTGGATTTTTATTTGTATTTTACGTGACGAAAGTTATACGGTTATCAAACACATGATTGCTGTCATAATTTACGCTTTTTTGCCAAGTTGTGAAACCTAATAACTTAATTTATATTTTATAAATGTAACAGATAGCATTGCTTCTCATCAAAATCAATAATTGCAGTAATTTAGTACACTTTATGTAACTGCACAGACTAAAAATCATACACATTTAAAAATTTTTTTTACTCTTCTAATATCAAATGCCAAATAGTTAGCTTGATTTACATGTAGATTGCACAAATACTATTTGTTTAAAAGTAATACACTCTAAAACCATGTTATAAGTCATCAAATGTAAAAAATCAAACGTAGGTTCATAAAGAAATCAAAATATTGAAATTAAATTTTACGTGACACAAAATTGTGTTTTACGTGACGAACAAGATCATGCTGACCAAGCAATAGAATACACTATCGGAATAATTGTAGAATATAAATTGAGGTACACCAATGTCTTTCAAGAGTAAATATTTATTATGCCCCATATGTCAATGGTTGACCATTTCTGTTGATGAGCAAATAATAGACCATTCGTGGTATATGTACCGTAAAAATTCAATGTCATTCTTATTATGTGGAATTTCCATGCATATATTGACTGTAAACATCAATTGTGTCACAATGACTCAGAATAAGATATATTCCTTATCATTTTTATCGTTGTGATCCCTTTTTTTTTTAAAAAACCGTCACGTAAGTATACAGTCACGTTAAACTTTTTTCGCACTAAGATGCATTTTTCTTCATTGATTGTCTATTACAGATGATGAACTTTTCTATATAGTTAAATCCGACAAGTGTCAGACACACTACAAGGAATAAATGACCATTCCTTAATAAATAAGCGAGTTGTGTCTGTCACGTAAGAATACAACATAAATGTCCTGGTAAGGTACAGGCTTGAAATAGACTGACGTATAGTTTTTGTTCGTGTATTTTGGTCAAAAATATGTGAATTATTGTGTATTTATCGATAGTGCTTATATCAATAAACAAACTGGTTCAAATAATTTATAAATTATCACAAGCGTAAGCGTTGCTATCGCATCCACAAAACAGTGTCACGTGAAATACCTCTTGTGAGCGACACAAACTCTGTCGAAAAAATATCAAAGCAACAAGTTCATAGCACTCTCGCGCATTTATGGGTTCATTTTCCAATTTATTTGCTTACATATAAACAACACATTTATATGGAAGCCCTGGAGGGCACTTTTGACTTGTGACTTTTGACTTGTGACTTGTGACTTATGTCTTGGGACTTGAGGAGGCCCTGGAGGGCACTTTTGACTTGTGACTTGTGACTTGCGACTTGTGACTTGTGACTTCGGACTTGGGACTTCGGACTTGGGACTTGAGGAGGCCCTGGGGGGCACTTTTGACTTGTTGTGCATAAGGGTACAGTAGAGAAGCAATATAATATACATTCAAAATGTCACTAAACTGTAATTAAATAAGTTGTAAACAATACACTCCGGTACACCTGCCCCATATCGTATTGATAAGCTTTCTGAGTTCGATTTGTTAGCGTTTTCATGATGCGAGTATAGGCGTGTTGTAATGTTATTACAGAACGCGCAACACTAACATATGCGCACCAACGGTCCGTCGCGGGACCATGGGGATCATGCAGATGTTATATCACGACAGATAATGCTTTATAATCATCTTTGTTATAATTACAGTATTAGTATTACTATGGTGGTATGGGGGACAAAATGGTGATTTGGATAATCAAGAGAAAACAAACAAGCAAATGAAACATGGAATTACAGCAAAACTCGGATACACGATGCTTGACCTGACTGCAAATAAAAGCCGTATGATATAGAATCCACTAGATGTTGTATGTTTGTAGAAGTACAAGTAATTGCACCAAATGATCGTTACCCATGGTTGACACACTTACAACATGGCAAATTAAAACCATTGCAAATGTATGTAAGCAAATCTGAGATCTCATATTTACCAACAGGTAATATCAGTGTACATGTACTCAGATTCGACGACACGTTATCCAAATTTCCACCAACCTGAACGTAGTAGGTGTTTAATAAACACCTGACTGAATTATTTCTAATGACAATATGATACCATAACATGACAAATTGGCATATATTCTAATGTAAGTATGAAACAAAATACCATCAACACCACCAGGTGAAAGAGTTCTGTGAAACAATCACACACATCAACAATTATTAACCAACAAACAATGAATCTGACACTCGTCGTGAAAGCTCGGCCGTGTACGTGTGCAGTGCAACGTGGGAGGGAGGTTTCTATGTCTTCATAACACAGTCATGATATTGTTAATGCACTGCTGATATTTTCAAAAACCGAAGTGGATAAAACAAACAAGATGGACGATATAATCAAGTAACACAGCCGACTTTGTGACAGCGCACTTCAAATGGACTATGTTCATGAATACTTCTAATGCTCAGCTGTTAAGTTGAGTGCTGCCTTGCCTGTCCGATTTCCTCCTATTATCTTCTTTCCTCATATTTGGATACAGTTCGTCACGAACATCAATCAAGGACAAAAGTGGATTAAGAAAATAGTAGAGCACAGACCAAAGCCACACAGCTACGACGACAGCGCCTAGCCACACATACAAGTGCCAGACGTAGTACAAGCCATCCACATCCCCAAAGGTGGATGCTTCAAGCGAGCCTTATATGCTCACTCCGCAATGAATGACATACTGCTACTTCTCTTTGTTTAAAACACTCAATTACAACTAATACACAAGACAAAACTGTTGACCGAAACATGATTTGAGCCGTACGTGTCTGCACTTTTTACAAATGGATTAAATCTACCATTCGCTGGCTTAAATGAGAAGGTCGTATTTTGTAAGTACAAAATAGATATTTTGAGAACACACACAAAAACTGTCCGAAATTTATTCTCTACGTATGGTAAAACAAGCTCTTTCAACTTAAGTTCATTCTAAGCTAAAGGTTGCAGCCCAGTGATCATATTCTATATAGAAATTAAACACTTGCCTTGTAAAGCATCGATTTAGTACTATTATCAAATTATAATATAATCTTATAGAATATATTCTAATGGAATATGTTGGCATATAAAGATTCATTTAAATTCTTGGATAGGAGTACTTAAAAATATGAAAAATACAAGAAACATGTTTTACAATATTTAAAAAAAAACATTTCTCTTAGGTTACTTCTATTGTAAAAGCTATGTCACTTCCAATCTGCTTTCCGGCTGGTGTCGGAAATGCTAACATTGGCAATCTTCTTGTTAACCAAGGACTGATTTTTGTAATGTAAAATTGGTAGTGTCGTATTTTGCGTTCCAATAGCATGTGACTTTAACGAGTGCTTTACTTACAACGATTCGTATAAAGTTACAAATTGTACCTATATGTATCTATAAGTAACTACAGGAACAAAACATCTCGCATGGCGACTACCGGCATTCAGGAAATTCTATATTTTGATTTGCTTTATTACATAGAAATATTAATAGCCATAAAGTCAGCGACATTTGTACAAACACGTGTTGCTATTTAATTTAATGTCTAAATTGGCATGATAACAGGGAAACAACTTCAAATAACATCACTAATTGTATAGTACACGTGGCCACCAAGTATCTGACTGACAGTTTGTTTTAAATTGCTGTTTTCTATTGCCGTTCGGTCACGATTTGGTTTAAGCATGACGTGGACACGCACATGGTTATACAATGTAATTCATTTCTAACATCACCAGAGAAAACGATGTTTTGACTGTAAAAGACGAATTAAAACTTTCTGAAACGTTATCAATCGAAAGTGAATGCCAGGTCAATATTATATTGAATGGTCACTAATGATACGGACATCAAAGAAAGGCAATAATAATGTCATGTTCATGTTTTTTTCAAACACCCAATTCCGTAATAAGACTGTGTTTATGTGATGTACGAGTTAGTCCCCGTAACATAGAAAATACATTGACAGTGTATTACTAATCAGTGAATTAAGTATAAGGCTATTCATAGATACGTTTAATGCAGACAATCAAATGTTTGGTTTTGGACGGGATGAGTACGCTTGGTTTTTGGATAAGGTAGAGTGTTGTCTTCCGATCTCCTCATACCGCTCTACTTACTAGTATATCAGACGATATCTAGAGAAATAAACTATCTAGATGTTAGCGACAGTTTGTAAGAAGGTCAATATTTCTTTCTCTATTATTAACAATAATCATAATCTGAGAATTCCAGCGGTTTTCCCATGGCCACAAGGGGAATGCAATCATGATGTATATATATATATATATAGTTAGAAACTCATTGATACTATATAGTAACTTGGGTTAGTTGGACATGTTTTCTACAATATGGTGTGGCACATGACATTTGGAGCAATAATTGGACGTATGTCGTGCGTACGGGCATCATATTTCAGTAAACAATTTGGGTTGTGTCTTCATTCGAGTATATAACATGAAACACTTGTTGTGTCCGAAATTAGTCTGAGTAATGTTGGCATACAATAACAATAACAAATAAGTTCATGAAGTGGAAAATAGAAATCTTATGAACTACGTCATCAATATAAACTCAGATTAGGTATCATAACTACGATCATAACTTAGAGTCTTGTTCTCGATGTTTTGTCCTTTCAATTAATTATTTTATAAATACATTTACATTGATGGTGTACAATACCATCATGAATAATAATAACATAGGTTATAAATAAATGCATCAATGAATTATTTCCCTACAGAGAGGCGGTGCTAAAGAGTAATGAAATCAAGTAGCTAGGTACATGTATTTTACTCGATCTTACATGACACACAAGACGCCAAACCTTCAGTACCAGGTTGTTTTCATATGCAATCATGATATACTAGCTGGTGAATAACATACTAGCTTGTGAAATGTCACCGACGTTATACAGAACTTGAACACGACAGGAAACCTCTAACTCCATGGTCTGTTTTCATATAAAATCATGACATAGATGAAATGTTATGCCGACGAAATACAGGAGCATGACCAAGGTCTCTGGAAACCACATGAAAGCCACAACTACGTAATATAAAACATACAGAATGTATCAGGGGTGTAAGAAATGTCGTAATGTTCCCACAATAGAACAAGAAATAGCAATTAACTTAATTAATGGATACTTGTATATGGAGCGGTGGCTAGGTAGTACCAAATCAGACAAAACGATCGTCTAGTTTAGGATATTTTGATGCGCACCCAATACCAACGATTGTATTAATTATTTAAGGTTTCTGTCGGAACGGATGCAAACAGTATTGGCAGATGATAGGGGCATGGTTTGTGTGAGGTATATATATAGACAAGTGTGTGTCAAATAGTTCGATACAATATAGTATCAATCAGATACATCCGGTTCTTGTTACCTTATGTATGCAGAGAAACCCAATAAACTTGCAACAGTTATTTGTATTTCAGTCTGGAAGTCGCTATTTTCTATCAACAAAATATCTAGTGACTTATAGTGGGCACTTTTCGAAAGCAGAGTGTTGGCTACAAGAATTAAGCTTTTCGATTCGTTATCAGTGTGCATTTCGACAATACGACACTATTAATAGAAACTCGGCTAAATAATTATCAATGATGCAATGTACAGTAATTTATCCAGTCACTTACGGCCAAATCAGCCCGATAACAGGGTGCCGGATAACATTTTCAATAAACCGTCAAGTGGTCATGTGACTTGCAATAAACGGTCACCTCATCACGTGATCTGACGGACTTCTTTTTAAAGCGGGGTCGCCGGCTGAAACTCTGTATCCGAGGATGAGGTTTTCCTATTTAAAATGAGCTTGGGTCGATCAATAATTGTTCTACGACTTACCTGCGTGTACATGACGTTATCAAGATGTCC
Organism: Spisula subtruncata; assembly: GCA_963678985.1. Lineage (NCBI taxonomy): Eukaryota > Metazoa > Mollusca > Bivalvia > Venerida > Mactridae > Spisula > Spisula subtruncata. The sequence continues at coordinate 59,039,858 of OY787663.1, forward strand.
GACGTTGTTGTTTTGTCGTGACGTCAGTAAACGAACGTGACGTTACGCACAAATAATGAAAAGGCAAATAAATAGTCCGACTTTTATTCCCTTTTTAAAGCAGATGTAGTGACCGGATAAATAGAATAATGGGTTAGTGCCGTGGAGTGAGTGAAAGTTTATCTACGGCTCACCCGATAAATTCCTCCGCCTTGCCAGATGAACTTACTCACCCACGGCACTAACCTATTATTCAATATGTATTTTACTAACAATATCAACAATAATGTCGAAAGGCTGCTAGACACATATTTGAACAATCGGGCTAAAAATACTGTTCAGACCAAATATCAGAGTTAGGTAGGTTCGTTGTGTTGCAATAAATTCGGACAAAACTGAAACCTTTTCTCGAAACAAAACAATATTGGTCTTTTGATTTGAAACTACCATGTTCAGCATCAATTTTAACTTTAAAGCTATTATAATACTTCCTGGATACATATTCAGCCAAGACCTAGCATTCGTGTTGCTCAATGAATACTGACCTATAACATTTACGAGGGATGATTGCAACTATATCGAAAATGCTTTGAAATATTTATAACTTTTAAGCATAACATTGACTTCTAGCCTACAAGTATAACACTATTATGTTGTGGTTCAGCCACGTTTAGTGAAAGGTGAGAGAAAATGAATATTATAACACCCGTAGAATTGGTGCGTCAGGTTAACATCAATACGTACAAAGGTTAATGTCCTGAACCATACAAGCAGTACTGTCAATGATACTCTTTGATTTAATTAAATGTTGATATAGGACACGAGGACGATGTTTATCGAGTTAGATATGGCTGTCATAGAAACACTAGGATGGATATGGAATGCATTGGACTGAATCATTCACCCGGATTGGATCAGGTCACAGATCAATGTATGAACAAGAGGAACAAATAGTTCCTGGAAGTGTATGTTATACAAAGGTAGCAACCAACTATAAAAGGTATTATATTGTAATTCCATTTGTGTTCCGGGAATGAATATATGTTAAAATCAGCCAGTAAAACTTGCTCATCGAAAATCAGCAAATTATCCCTCTATACGTGCAGGACAAAGTGGAAGAAGATAATGTCATGATGGGGAAACTGATAAACAGCCTTGCTCAAAACATAAATATCATGGTCAAACGGCAAAATGACCAACAAACATCGTCAAACAAGAAATGCACTTAACCATTGAAAGTCGAAAGAAAGTTCAAGTAAAATCAATTAAAGAGCTGTGTTGTTGCTAGTATTTGAATCTGGACCGGTCGAAAGACTAGTGAATATTATTTACCAACTGTGCTAACTTGGTGTTGCTAACGAATGTCTAATATTGAAGCATAAACACTCTATCGCTGGTCTTACGACCTTAATCAACTCAACTCAAGTTTATTGTAATACAAGGCCATCGGCCCAAAATACACAGATTCTACATTTGATACATGTGAGTGACAAAATAATATTTTAAATAAAGCATCATCGTTGTATAATAGTCAACATTTTAAGCAATACATTTACATATATGATATAAATGAACATTTCTAATTAACACAAGCTAGAAACAAAACATTTAACACAAACAATGTTAATAATTTAGAGACATACACTGATTTTATGACTGAATTGCATTTTAATTACATTGCATGACCCGTCTATATTCCATTGCAAAGTATAAATATTTGGCTATGCTAGTGATACTACTAAATTCAGTGTCAGACATTACGTTATAAAACATCCTCTCACAAACAATACTATTTAGCCACTGTTGTTTAAAATAACACTGTCTGATGTTATTATAAAGGGGACATACAAGTAAAAAATGCATTTCGTCCTCTATCACTTGTATATTGTTCTTCAAACAGAAAGTACAATGTCTATATTCTTTATCAACATTTTGATGCCGCCCTACCTCAACTATCAAGGAACGACCTAAGCAACGAAAGTTGGCTAATGTTCTTTTGTACTTGTAGCACATGTCCACCGACAGATACCGTTCTACATCAAGTAGAGTTTTATAATTCTTATAATTGATTGCCTTAGCACTATTGACTATACTTGAATAGCAAAATCTTTTAATCGACCACGAAACATGGACAAAAACTTCACGTCATCACCAACGTCATTTGCTATCCAAGCATATCCAAACCCGTACTCAAATAGCACTGCCCTCACTTTTGTACATCACGTGTGGCGTTCTGACATGTCTAGATTACGTAGCATTATATAACACTGTTTTGGGTAGCGTTCTGAGTCCATTTTCAATAGAGTCAACCAATATTTAACACATTGTGACATATAGTTCACATACAATGGATGCTAACCGCTACACCACAAAGACGGACGTAATTTGACGTTGCTATTTGGACTTATAACCTTAATGAATCTATTTATAGATTCTATTTTTAACTTTTTGTTATTTTCGTCGTCCAAATAGCAACGTCAAATTACGTCCGTCTTTGTGGTGTAGCGGTTAGCATCCTGGACCGGTAATCCAAGGGACCTGGGTTCGATTCCCAGCGGAGGCGGCTAATTTTTCGTTGCAATTTTTCTATATACATTTCCCGTGACGGGTTCTTTCTTCCTTCTACAATTTAATCTTCCGTCAAGGGGGGACTTATATACCTTAATAATAAAATAAAATAACAGGGCAACAAGGGACGCAAAAGTAGAAGTTCAGCGGCGAAGTCGCCAGTTTATTGTAACTAAAAAATTCTCCATTTGGGTGTGTGGAGAGGCCATAATTCTGGTTACTAACAAGGACGACGTCGTTGACGACGAAAATAACAAAAAGTTAAAAATAGAATCTATAAATAGATTCATTAAGGTTATAAGTCCAAATAGCAACGTCAAATTACGTCCGTCTTTGTGGTGTAGCGGTTAGCATCCTGGACCGGTAATCCAAGGGACCTGGGTTCGATTCCCAGCGGAGGCGGCTAATTTTTCGTTGCAATTTTTCTATATACATTTCCCGTGACGGGTTCTTTCTTCCTTCTACAATTTAATCTTCCGTCAAGGGGGGACTTATATACCTTAATAATAAAATAAAATAACAGGGCAACAAGGGACGCAAAAGTAGAAGTTCAGCGGCGAAGTCGCCATTTTATGGTAACTAAAAAATTCTCCATTTGGGTGTGTGGAGAGGCCATAATTCTGGTTACTAACAAGGACGACGTCGTTGACGACGAAAATAACAAAAAGTTAAAAATAGAATCTATAAATAGATTCATTAAGGTTATAAGTCCAAATAGCAACGTCAAATTACGTCCGTCTTTGTGGTGTAGCGGTTAGCATCCTGGACCGGTAATCCAAGGGACCTGGGTTCGATTCCCAGCGGAGGCGGCTAATTTTTCGTTGCAATTTTTCTATATACATTTCCCGTGACGGGTTCTTTCTTCCTTCTACAATTTAATCTTCCGTCAAGGGGGGACTTATATACCTTAATAATAAAATAAAATAACAGGGCAACAAGGGACGCAAAAGTAGAAGTTCAGCGGCGAAGTCGCCAGTTTATGGTAACTAAAAAATTCTCCATTTGGGTGTGTGGAGAGGCCATAATTCTGGTTACTAACAAGGACGACGTCGTTGACGACGAAAATAACAAAAAGTTAAAAATAGAATCTATAAATAGATTCATTAAGGTTATAAGTCCAAATAGCAACGTCAAATTACGTCCGTCTTTGTGGTGTAGCGGTTAGCATCCTGGACCGGTAATCCAAGGGACCTGGGTTCGATTTCCAGCGGAGGCGGCTAATTTTTCGTTGCAATTTTTCTATATACATTTCCCGTGACGGGTTCTTTCTTCCTTCTACAATTTAATCTTCCGTCAAGGGGGGACTTATATACCTTAATAATAAAATAAAATAACAGGGCAACAAGGGACGCAAAAGTAGAAGTTCAGCGGCGAAGTCGCCATTTTATGGTAACTAAAAAATTCTCCATTTGGGTGTGTGGAGAGGCCATAATTCTGGTTACTAACAAGGACGACGTCGTTGACGACGAAAATAACAAAAAGTTAAAAATAGAATCTATAAATAGATTCATTAAGGTTATAAGTCCAAATAGCAACGTCAAATTACGTCCGTCTTTGTGGTGTAGCGGTTAGCATCCTGGACCGGTAATCCAAGGGACCTGGGTTCGATTTCCAGCGGAGGCGGCTAATTTTTCGTTGCAATTTTTCTATATACATTTCCCGTGACGGGTTCTTTCTTCCTTCTACAATTTAATCTTCCGTCAAGGGGGGACTTATATACCTTAATAATAAAATAAAATAACAGGGCAACAAGGGACGCAAAAGTAGAAGTTCAGCGGCGAAGTCGCCAGTTTATGGTAACTAAAAAATTCTCCATTTGGGTGTGTGGAGAGGCCATAATTCTGGTAACTAACAAGGACGACGTCGTTGACGACGAAAATAACAAAAAGTTAAAAATAGAATCTATAAATAGATTCATTAAGGTTATAAGTCCAAATAGCAACGTCAAATTACGTCCGTCTTTGTGGTGTAGCGGTTAGCATCCTGGACCGGTAATCCAAGGGACCTGGGTTCGATTCCCAGCGGAGGCGGCTAATTTTTCGTTGCAATTTTTCTATATATATATATATATATATATATATATAATGAGCAATTGTCGGACAGTTTTGCTTCTTTTCTCAATATATTGATTTTGTACTTAAGACTTTCTCATTCTATATCATAAGCCAACGATACATGTATGTTCTATATATGTAGTCTTTTTTTTAATGCAATACGTTTTACTTTAAATTTAATCCAAGCGTTACTATTGATGTTCAGACCATCTGTATGTATAACATAAAAGTTGGTCCTTCAAGGTAAGTGTACGTATGCGACCTTATAAATAACATGATAGTTTGAGAAACACTTTGAGCCAGCAGCTTGTGAACTCGTTACGTTGTACAAACAAGGCTTTGAACAGTGGCGCCAATGGATTTAGATCTCATTTATATTCTTAATTAAAGCTATAAATAATTCATCTATCCTTTTATTTCTTTGCGTGTTTCCAATACAGGTATTCAATACATAGTGTGACATGGAAGCTAAGGACGCAAACACAATTCAGCTAGTGTAACATAGAAACATAGGATGATTGCGTCACAATACTTCTTTCCTTACCATAGTGTTGTTTTCATTCCGTTTGTGAAACACGCATACTATAACTACGAAGACGAGGAGAGTATGTAGTCTATTCACAACCACACAGTTTAAGACACGCATGTCATAACCATTAGGCAGAGGAGATATTATAGTGTTACCACTCCACCAGAGAGGACACCTGTATCGGTTACACTTTATTATCATTCCGTTTGTGAAACACGCATAATATAACTACGAAGACGAGGAGAGTATGTAGTCTATTTACCACCACACATTGTGAGACACGCATGTCATAAACATTAGGCAGAGGATATATAGAAAGAATTGGTTTAAATACAATTGCTTGATTCGTATTATTGAATTTCTACGAGTTAAAGCCAAAAACAATAAGCAACACCCATCAATTATTCAGTTGACAAGAACATTTCATAAAAAAGTAGTTCTCGGAATAACATTCCTGTAGAAACACCGTCGCCAATTTCCAATGCATAACTGTTTAAAATCAATTGCATCCTTTTACAACACTGAATAGCGCGATAAAACGGAAATTAAACCCGCGCTCAAAGACAACTTTAAAGTGTGAATATCACGATGTAGGATTATCACGGTTCCGTTCCCATCTCACTTCCGGTGTCAATGAAAATGTTATTGGAATCAGTATAGTTGTAAATTTCTGGATTACATTCCGATACAAATATTTTATTGACTCCGAATTGGTTTTAAAATGGTAAGCCGATGTTTCCTTTCATTTTAAGCAGTACATCCGAATTCCGGACAAAATAAACATTAACATGTCAGAATATTGGATAAATGAATGCTCATAATGATCCTTTATATCTTACAATTATACATTCAATGGTAGAACCGAAGTCAACCATTTTCTCGAGGGTGTGGTGTTTCAATTTTGAACAGAAGAACCAAACTGGAGTTGGTTTAGCAAGGGTATACATATTTGTAAAGATGCTCGATAGTTGGAGTCACAAAAAGAACATGAGCAATCTGTTTTAAAAGTGAAATTGTACAAAATATATCTTTTAAAACTTCAATTATTGTGCCAAGTGAAGGTCACTGTCGCGTATAAAGACATTTGCTATTATTAGATTGCAATAGGGCTTCTTAAAAAGCAACTTTCTATTCTGGTACATCTATTAGCTTTGTCACTTCAAATCTGTTTTCCGGCTGATGTAGGAAATGCTAACAGTCGCAACCTTCTTGTTAACCAAGGACTAATTTGTGTTATGTAAAAATGGTAGGCTCGTATTTCGCGTTCCAATAGCAAGTTGCATTGACGAGCGCTTTGCTGAAACAGTTCGTACACGGTAACGCAATCTGCAATTTTTGTATGTGTAATTATATTAATAAAACAACAGCTAGGCGACCACCGGCATCGAGGAAATTCTATATTTTGATTGGCTTTATTACATAGAAATGTTAATAGCCAGTAAGGCAGTGACATTTGTACAAATAAGTGTTACTACATTTATGTAATGTCATATCTAAATTGGCATGATAATAGTTAACCAACCTCAAGTAACACCACTAATAATATACGAGACACCAATTATCGATTGATGTTTTGTTTTATAACTTTCTATTGTGGTAAGGTCACGATTTCGGGAACACGCACGTTACGTAGTTATACTTTATTTTGTCCATCACCAGAGAAATGTTTTGACTGCAAAAGTCAATTAAAAACATTCTGAAACGTGATTAATCGAAGGTGACTGCCATGCCAGGCCAACATAATATGGATGTATTGTCGTATCGAGTAGCAACTTCTGATACGGACATCAAAGAAAGCCAATATTAAACGTTATGTTCATGTTGTAGCAACTTTCATATTTTCAAAGACCCAATTCCGAGATGAGCTATTGTTTATGTGATATAGTACGTCATCATAACATGAAAAATATATTAAAAATATATCACCAATCAGACAAATAACTAAAACGCCATTCTAAGATGTAGCTGACAACTTTTATTTCGTTATAATAAATAAACAAACATTATAATCAAGATTGGTGCTTATTAATTACTTCGTGGTTACAGTTCGTCCAAATTCACTTGGAACCAAAGCAAAAAAATAATTCTGGTCAAAATATGATGGAAAGGTAGCTCTGTATCAGGAGATTAAATAAATACTATAATGTAGTTAAGCATTTTATGTTAATAACCTTTTCTTACAAGGTCAACAGTTCTTTCTCTATTATTAACAATAATCATAATCTCAGAATTCTTGCTGTTTCCCCATGACCACAACGGAAATCGCAATCACGATGTCTGTACATAATAAGACACTCATTTTAACTACTCACATACAACACTGACGTCAATAGTAACGTGCGTTAGTTGTGCACGCTTACTACAATATGGTGTGCCACCTGACATTTGGTGCAATAATTGGACGTATGTCGTGCGTACGGACATCATATTTCTGTAAACAACATAGATAGCGACTTCATTCAAGTATATAACATGAAACACTTGCTGTGTCAGAAAGTAGTCTATGTGGTGTTGGCATACAATTACAATAGCAACAAGAACTCTGTTCATGGAGTAGAAAATATAAAACTAATGAACTACGTCAATCACATCGTCAATATAAACCCAGTGCCTCAAACTGCAACCATGATGATATTCAAGTATACTAAGTATATGTAGTGCACTAACTCTTACACGAAACACACGACAACAAAGGTCCAGTTCCAGCATGTTTCCAAATAAAGCTTGATATACTAGTCGGTGAATGTAACCGACATTAAATATAACTTGAACACGGCAATAAACCTCTGACACAACGGTCTGTGTTCATATTAGATAATGGCATAATTAGTCATGTGCTGGATCAAAGCTAGAGAAATTTCACCGACTTTATACATAAACACAACAACACACATCTGACCCAACAGTCTGTTTTCATATGAAATCATGACACGAATGAAATGATTTCCCGGCGAAACACAGGAGTATGACGAACGCATCTGAAAACTACATGAAAACCACAACTACGTAATATAAAACTTCCCAAATGTATCAGGGGTGTAAGAAATGTCGTAATGTTCCCACAATAGAACAAGAAATAGCAATTAACTTAATTAATGGATACTTGTATATGGAGCGATGGCTACGTAGTACCAAATCAGACAAAACGATCGTCTAGTTTAGGATATTTCGATGCGCACCCAATACCAACGATTATATTAATTATTTAAGGTTTCTGTCGGAACGGATGCAAGCAGTATTGGCAGTAGATAGGGGCACGGTTTGTGTGAGGTAAACAGGGTGTCTCAAAATACATGTCCGCTTGTTGAGGACATATGACTCCGTAATGTATTGCTTTACATATCTGATTTATACGTGTGATCAAAGGGCATTCAAATCAATGTAGAAATTACGAAACAATTTTCCAAAACAATGCATACAAAACATATAGAATGCATTTTGAGTAACTACCCCCAATTCGGCAAAACCTGTATTTGACGCCGTTTGACGATTTTAATGACGTTCACATAACTTTGAGTCGGTTGTGATGTTTCCATTTTCTCGACAAATTGATTATTTGAGTTCTGATGCAGTTATAAATCTTGAACTGTATACTCCCTCTCTCAAATAGCATAAGAATAAATACATATTTAGGATATGTTGGTTACTTTTTCCTGATTTCAATAAAAGTAGCATAACCAAATCCATTCTCCTCTTAAGACAGTTTTTTGGGGATTGATACTTTATCAATTACTTTTTCATATTTTCAAGTTACATGATTTGATTATTTGTGGACGGTTGGTGATAAGCCAGACATACTTCTATACATTCAACCCAGTATGTTCATTCGAGGCGTTTGGTGCATCTTTTAAGAATATGATATGCTTAGAAGAGTTTGAGAATCAACTGTTCAGTCCCAATTGTTTTAAAATGTGTTCCTCACTTAAATACGTCCGATTTTCCGATTTCATTTTCTAGTGACCCCTGATCAGTTTCTTAGTCGGTGTGTGCATAATAGGGTACGAATGCCTAATACTGTGCCCTCATATGATATAAATTTTACCCATGTTACCGTACAACCTATGTTATCTGCCTTTTCGGACATTTTAGAACGCCCGTTGCTAATGACGTGAGTATAACGAAGATGACGTCATCAACTGTTCGAGTACTGACACATGATATAATTCATCACGCAATTTTTAAATTTAGCTTTCATATAAAACTATGATTATCCCTTTTCTTATTCATTCGGCAAAGTTATGGCCCTTCAACAAGCGGACATGAATTTTGAGACACCCTGTATATAGACCAGTGTGTGTCAAACAGTTCAATAGAATATATAGTATCATGAGTACCATCCGGATACAACAAGTTCCTGTATGCTTATGTATTCAGGAGAAAGCCATAAACATGAAATAATTTCTTATACAAATACATTTGTATATTTCTGCGTGGAAGTCGCTATTTTCTTTTAAAAAATATCAAGTGACTTTGTGGGCATTCTTTCCAAATCCACATCTTGTTATGGCTTCAAGAAATATTAGGCTTTTCGTTTTGTAATCGGCGCATGAGGCTCGCATTTCGACAAAACGACATTTAATAGAAGCTTCATAGTCATCATCAATATTGCAATGTTCAGTAATGAGCTCACATTTAATATCAACTTTGAACTGCAGATATTCTGAAGCAATAATGTCTAACTCTTTGGAAAAATGTGTTTTTATAAACACGTTTTGGGTAAATGTCAATATTAAATAAAAGTTGCTGTTGGACAATCGATCGGACCACAAATATACGGTTTAAACGTCCGCGTAAAGTCGATCGCCGGGTAACAATATATACGAGAAGAACTGAAATTGAAACCCTTTCTGAACAATTATTAGCTTTGGTCTTATGATTTGAAACTACAATGTTTGAAGCATTATTTTCATCTTTGAAGCTATTATAATACTTCTAGGATACAATTCCAGCCAAGACTAGGTTTTCATAAAGCTCAAAGAATACTGACTTATAACATTTACGAGGGATGATTGCAACAACATGTATATCGAAAATGCTCTGAAATATTTATAACTTTTAAGCAAAACATTGGCTGCTAGTCTATAAGTATAACAATATTATGTTGTGGTTCAGCCACGTTTGGTGAAAGGTGGGAGAAAATGAATATTATAACACCCGTAGAATTGGTGCTACATGTTTAAAACATCAATACGTACAAAAGTTAATGTCCAGAACCGTACCAGCAGAACTGTAAATAATCCTCTTTGATTTAATTAAATGTTGATATAGGACACGAGGACGATGTTTATCGTGTCAGATATGGCTGTCATAGAAACACTAGGATGGATATGGAATGCATTGGACTCAATCATTCACTAAGACGGGATCAGGTCACAGATAAATGTATGAACAAGAGGAACAAATAGTTCCTGGAAGTGTATGTTATACAAAGGTAGCAATCAACTATAAAAGATATTATATTGTAATTCAATTTGTGTTCCGGGAATGAATATATGTTAAAATCAACCAGTAAAACTTGCTCATCGAAAATCAGCAAATTATCTCTCTATACGTGCAGGACATAGTGGAAGAAGATAATGTCATGATGGGGAAACTGATAAACAGCCTTGCTCAAAACATAAATATCATGGTCAAACGGCAAAATGACCAACAAACATCGTCAAACAAGAAATGCACTTAACCATTGAAAGTCGAAAGAAAGTTCAAGTAAAATCAATTAAAGAGCTGTGTTGTTGCTAGTATTAGAATCGGGACCGCTCGACAGACTAGTGAATATTATTTACCAACTGTGCTAACTTGGTGTGGCTAATGTCTGTCTATCATTCAAGCATAAACACTATATCGCTGGTCATACGACCTTATGAGACTGATACATATTTAAAATCAGCTCTATAAGACGATGCTTTGAACTTATTTTCATGAAAATGGAACTTGTCATCTTGAATAAACGGTATTTGAAACAGTTTGTTTTACTAAATAATAATAAAAGAGCACTTTTAAGACGGTTTTGCTTCTTTTCTCAATATATTGATTTTGTACTTACGACTTTCTCATTCTATATGATAAGCCAGCGATACATGTATGTTATATGTATGTAGTTGTATAATGTTCTGCCTTTTATGCAATTATTGGTACTCTACATTTATCCAAGCTTTACTATTAATGTTCAGTTCATAACTGTAGCCATGCCATAAAACTTGTCATTCACATCAAGTGTACGTATGCGACCGTTTTAATAAGTACGATAGTTTGAAAATACTTTGAGCCAGCAGCTTGTGAACTCGTTACACAGTATGAACACGGCTTTGAATAATGGCGACCATGGATTTAGATCTCATTTATATTCTTAATTAAAGCTATAAATAATACATCTATCCTTTTATTTCATTGCGTGTTTCCAATACAGGTATTCAGTACATTGTGTGACATGGAAGCTAGGAACACAAACACAATTCAGCTTGTGTTTCACAGAAACATGGCATGATTGCGTCATTAGTCACAATGTTTCTTGTCGTACCCAAGTGTTGCTTTTATTTTGCCTTAGAGACACGCAGAATATAACCACTAGTCCGATGACATTAACAGGTAACTGTATCATTGGTAATGACTATTTAGAACGAAAACAATGTAAAATTATTGCAGAAAAACTAATTTATCACAAAGGAGTGCAACTCGTGATGTCTTGTTAATTTGAAGATAATTGGATTATCGAACACGAAATAGGTATGATCACAAAGTTGGACATGCCACCACTCAGACAATGAGAGGGAGACCTTAACACCAAGTGCCAAAATGAATAAGCAAAGTGTATATGTAGTTGTGTGAGTCTGCGTTATTTGTCTGTCGTTATCAATTGAATTGACATTACACCAGTTGTCAATCAACACCCTTTAAATCAATTTTAACCGTAAATTATAATCAATTAGTCCAAAGGATTAACTTGAAAACCTTCGCCAAGCAGGCTTCGACAAACAACCACGAGGTGCGATCTCTGTTCTTGCGTAATGTAGATTGTGCTGTGGGAAGATGAAACTCTAATTTTACCGCAAGCCCGCACTATGGCTAATGTAATGCATATTCAGATGTGTCATGCAAAGTGCGTATCCATAACATGTTAAGAATATAGAAAGAATTGGTTAAAATACAATTGCTTGATTCGTTTTATTGAATTTCTACTAGTTAAAGCCAAAAACAACAAGCAAGAAACATCAATTATTCAGTTGACAAGAACATTTCATTACAAAAGTAGTTCTTCGAATAACATTCCTGTAGAAACACCGTCGCCAATTTTCAATGCATAACTGCTCAAAATCAATTACATCATTTTACAACACTGAATAGCGCGATAAAACGGAAATTAAACCCGCGCTCAAAGATAACGTTAAAGTGTGAATATCACGATGTGGGATTATCATGGTTCCGTTCCCATCTAACTTCCGATGTCAATGAAAATGTTATTGGAATCAATATACAATGTAGTCGTTATTTTCTGGATTACATTCCGATACAAATATTTTATTGACTACTCAGAATTGGTTCTAAAGTAGTGAGTCGCTATTAATACGTCTGGTGTAAGAATTCTTTTCAAAAATCGTGTATACATGTGCATGCTAATTATTATCATTTGTCATTTCAAATGTTATGCTCATTTTGCATATTAGCTATAAGTCAAAGCAGAAACCTGAAAGTGCATTTATACCAATTTATACCAATGTAAATTTGTACCCAAACTTAGCATAAATGTGAAGCAAATTACCACTAATTACCGAGAAAAAAATGAAAATAAGTGTCCTTAACGAGCCAAAATAGACAAGAGTTGTTTTTCTTTGACCATATAATAATAAATCGCTGGAAGCGTTAATTAATTATGGTGATTTTAATATATTTTTGACATAATAGAAATATATTTGCGAACACTTTTTTCTGACAAATTGTGATAACTGATAGCACTTTGTACATTTAGAACATTTAATGCAATAGTAGAGAAAAATGTGCTAATTATAGGGAATGACTTTAAGTAATCACATTGACTTATAATGACGAATGAATCAACAAGAACATTGTTCTTAGTATTAATTGACCACCCCTTGTACACTGATAGACTGAAACTTGACAAAGAATACCCAGCATTGGTTGACGGGAAGTCAATATGAACTGATAATCAGAAAAATTGTAGGTGTCTACAAAGTGTGTGCAATTACTCAAAACAATTTACCAGTCAGACGGTTTCCTACATCTCTATCGACTCAAATTGCATTTTCTGGTAACAAAACTCACGTAAACATATGAATAAACGATTTTTCCTACGAGGAAATTTGGCAACGGTCGGCGTTATGAAAGTTAGTCCGATCGTACTGGTAACAATTAATCAATAAAACGTAGTTTTAACTAAAATAAATAAGACTTAGAAATCACATGAGTGTAAACTATGCAGATTGGAGCCAAAACCGAGGCACAGTCATGGCGGTGGTACCTCATGGCGTCTCAACTTTCTCTTTGGGGTAGAAAAACACAGCGGCAAATGTTTTCTAGGGGATTATTTTATCAGCGCTCTTCTTATTGCAGAAAACGCTTAATCCTAGACTGGAGACGTTTATCATGTAACATTTGAATATGTAATGAGTGAACTTGAATGTTATTAGATTGTTCTTAAAGGGTAAGCAATCGCTTTATTTTACCAAATGGCGTTTATTTACATTCACGTTCGCCGATGAAGCTTATAGTGATGCAATTTCTTCATTCGAGGAGAGTTTTTCGTACTTGGTTGTGTATTATTATGTTTTGCTCGTGAAACACATTTACACAGTCCCCTAAAAATGACACTCGTCTCTGAGGAGAGTAACTGCAACAAGTTTTGTCAGAATGTCGAACCAAGGCCACAAACACCTCAGGCATACGATAAAACGTTTGGGATAGGTGTTTTGTCAATCAATAAGCATTAGTTGTGTTGTTGTTATGTTGCCTAGTGCATATAACTGTGATTGTAGCGTCCTCGTGTATCACCTACAGGTTTGATCAATACGTATAGATGTATTTAAAGGATGTGTAGACTGGCAACGTAATAATAATAATAAAGAAATTTATTGTTGATTGAACCAATATTGGACAAAGTGGATTTACGTAGGTTTCGCAACTGCGCTATTTGTGTCATGTTGCGGTCGTAAAAGTCTTCTAGTACATCATATAGCATATAGTCAGCGTTGTCATATGTATATCACTTACTTGTGAGGTGCGATGTAGTTTTTTGTACTTAAACAAAGTTATTTGTGAATGCTTTTGTGTGGTGATTGCGATTGTCCAGCAGTCTAATGCCGCATTGCTATGGCAGTATGGCGCCATACAGAATTTGGGCAATGAATAAATTTTACTACTGTATTTCCCTTTCTCTATCCTTAAATGTTATCTTCTTGCAGTACGGAAACAGGTGTGTCTTCCATCATCAAGTGTCAATTACCAATGTATTCATTTTCAAAAATAAATAAAAGGAAAAGCGTTGTACATTGTTTTGTTTTCTATATGGTGTGCGACACTCTAGAAAGCTCAGCCTTGTACATGTGCAGTGCATCGTCGGCGGGAGGTTTCTATGTCTTCACAACACAGTCATGATATTGTTAATGCACTGCTGATATTTTGAAAGCCGAAGTGGATAAAACAAACAAGATGGACGATATAATCAAGTAACACGGTCGTCTTCGTGACAGCGCACTTCAAATTGATTATATTCATGAATACTTCTAATGCTCGGCTGTTTAGTTGAGTGCTGCCTTGTCTGTCCGATATCTTCTTATTATCTTTTTTCTTCATATTTGGATACAATTCGTCACGAACATCAATCAAGGACAACAGAGGATTAGGACAATAGTAGGGCACAAACCAAAGCAACACAGCTACGACCACAGCGCCTAGCCACACATACAAGTGCCAGACATAGTACAAGCCATCCACAACAAAACTGTTGACCGAAACGTGATTTGAGCCTATGCTCACTCCGCAATGAATGACATACTGCTACTTCTCTTTGTTTAAAACACTCAATTTCAACTAATACACAAGACAAAACTGTTGACCGAAACATGATTTGAGCCGTACGTGTCTGCACTTTTTACAAATGGATTTAATCTACCATTCGCTGGCTTAAAATGAGAAGGTCGTATTATAAGTACAAAATAGATATTTTGAGAACACACACAAAAACTGTCCGAAATTTATTCCCTACGTATGTTAAAACAAGCTCTTTCAACTTAAGTTCATTCTAAGCCAGCGAATTTACCTAAAGGTTGCAGCTCAGTGTTCATATTCTATATAGAAATTAAACACTTGCCTTGTAAAGCATCGATTCAGTACTATTGCGATCAAATTATAATATAATCTAATAGAATTGATTCTAATGGAATATGTTGGCATATAAAGATTCATTTAAATTCTTGGATAGGAGTACTTAAAAATATGAAAAACACAAGAAACATTTTTTACAATATTAAAAAAAAACTTTCTCTTAGGTTACTTCTATTGTAAAAGCTGTGTCACTTCCAATCTGTTTTCCGGCTGGTGTCGGAAATGCTAACATTGGCAATCTTCTTGTTAACCAAGGACTGATTTTTGTAATGTAAAATTGGTAGTGTCGTATTTTGTGTTCCAATAGCATGAGACTTTAACGAGTGCTTTACTTACAACGATTCGTATAAAGTTACAAATTGTACCTATATGTATCTATAAGTAACTACAGGAACAAAACATCTCGCATGGCGACTACCGGCATTCAAGAAATTCTATATGTTGATTTGCTTTATTACATAGAAATATTAATAGCCATAAAGTCAGCGACATTTCTACAAACACGAGTTGTTATTTAATTTGATGTCTAAATTGGCATGATAACAGGGAAACAACTTCAAATAACATCACTAATTGTATAGTACACGTGGTCACCAATTATCTGACTGACAGCTTGTTTTAAATTGCTGTTTTCTATTGCCGTTCGGTCACGATTTGGTTTAAGCATGACGTGGACACGCACATGATTATACAATGTAATTCATTTCTAACATCACCAGAGAAAACGATGTTTTGACTGTAAAAGACAAATGAAAACTTTCTGAAACGTTATCAATCGAAAGTGACTGCCGGGTCAATATTATATCGAGTGGTCACTAATGATACGGACATCAAAGAAAGGCGATAATAATGTCATGCTCAAGTTGTTTTCAAACACCCAATTCGATTATAAGATTGTGTTTATTTGATGTACGAGTTAGTCCCCGTAACATAGAAAATACATTGACACTGTATTACTTATCAGTGAAATTATTATAACTTGATATAAGGCTATTTATTTATGTTTAACTCAGACAATCAAATGTTTGGTTTTGGACGGGATGAGTACGCTTGGTTTTTGGATAACGTTGAGTGTTGTCTTCCGATCTCCTCATACCGCTTTTACTTACTAGTATATCAGACGATATCTAGAGAAATAAACTATCTAGATGTTAGCGACAGTTTGTTAGATGGTCAATATTTCTTTCTCTATTATTTACAATAATCATAATCGAAGAATTCCAGCAGTTTTCCCATGGCCACAAGGGGAATGCAATCATGATGTCTATATATCATTAGACACTCATTGATACTACTGACGTCAATAGTAACTTGGGTTAGTTGCACATGTCTTCTACAATATGGTGTGCCACATGACTTTTAGAGCAATAATTGGACGTATGTCGTGCGTACGGGCATCATATTTCAGTAAACAATTTAGGTTGTGTCTTCATTCGAGTATAACATGAAACACTTGCTGTGTCAGTATAGTAGCTATTTCGTGTGATGTTGGCATACAATGTCTTAATTCAAATAATAATAATAACAACTATGTTCATAGAGAAGAAAATAGAAATCTTATGAACTACGTCATCAATGTAGACTCAGTGCCTCAAACTGCAACCAAGATGAAATGCAAGTACAAATATATACTCAAAGTATCAGTCTTTTACTCGATTATACACAAGCCGAGAATCGTTTAATACCAGACTGTTTCCTTATAAAATCATGACAATGATATTGGTGAAATGTTTTGTCGACGAAATACAGGAACATGACCAAGACCTCTGACAACCATATGAAAAACCACAACTACGTAATATAAAACATACAGAATGTATCAGGGGTGTAAGAAATGTCGTAATGTTCCCACAATAGAACAAGAAATAGCAATTAACTTAATTAATGGATACTAGTATATGGAGCGGTGGCTAGGTAGTACCAAATCAGACAAAACGATCGTCTAGTTTAGGATATTTCGATGCGCACCCAATACCAACGATTATATTAATTATTTAAGGTTTCTGTCGGAACGGATGCAAACAGTATTGGCAGTAGATAGGGGTATGGTTTGTGTGAGGTATATATAGACGGTTTTGTGTTTTCAAACAGTTCAATAGAGTATACATGCAGTATCATCCGGATACAACCAGGTCTTGTACATGTATGCTTATGTATACAGGAAAAAGCCATTTACTTGAACTATGGTTGTCTGGAGTTGCACCTGTCTTGAAAAAACGCACACATACACGAGTCACGCATGCAGTTTTATTCGAAACAGAGTCTACTTTTGGTTTCAAGAAATTAGCCTTTCGGTAAGTGATCGGTCTATTAAAATATACAAACGTACACTTCATTGAACCGGGCTAAACAATTAACAATAATCAAATGTACAGTAATATGTTGTACTAACCATATCAACTTTGTATTGCAGAGGAAAGAATGTATACGCATGAGGCAAAGGTGATTTTATAAAATTATTTAAAGTTAAGTTACCAATTTTCTAGGGCTCTTTTCAGCTGTTAGGCCGCTCAAGCACCCTTTGACATTATAACTCCCCTGGTCATTGGGCTACATATGGAAACTTACACTCGTGTCTCCCTGGGGAGACTATTTCTCTCCTGTGGTGTGGCAGCCAACATCGATCTGCGGCGCCCAGGAATAGACACTGCCCTTACAGGTACCATTTTACACCATGGTGGAGTGGAGCTGTGGGTCTTGCTCACAGAGTTTTTAACCAGTGGTCCAGAGGAGGATCGAACCCGGGACCTCTCGATCCAGAAGCGCGCGCCTTACCTCTAGGCCACCGCTCCCCAGAGCAGATATCAACTTGATAAGACAGATCTGAAATAGTATTGGCCATATGATTTGAAACTTCAACAGTATTTTACTATTTAGCTACTAGTATAATACTTCAAGGATGCAATTTCAACCAAGGCTTAGTGTTCGTGCAGCTCAAAGAAAACTGACCTATATAGTATTTACGTGGGATGATCACAACGTTTTCGGAAAATGCTATAAAATATGTATAACTTTTAAGTTTTAAGGTACGTATGGGCTTATAGCCTACACGTATAACAAAGCACACAGTTGCGGTTCAGACACGTTGTGTGAAAGGTGAGAGGAAAGGAATATTATAACACCCACATAATTTGAGCTTCATGTTTACATCAATACGTACGAATGTTAATGTCCTGAATCGTACCAGAAGAACTGTAAATAATACTGTTTGATTTAATTAAATGTTGATATACGACACGAGGGCTATGTTTGTCGGGGCATGTATGACTGACACGGAGACACTAGGAGGGATATGGAATGTATTGAATCTTTCATGGTCAGAGTTAAATATAGGAACGAGAGGAACTAGACCTTCTGTGCGTGTTTGTCATAGCAATCAACTCTTAAACAGGTAGAATTTTATTAGAGTTATATTTGTATAAACATTTAGATACTTAGTATTTAATTTCCTGGATTTACAAGCATTCGGTCTTTTGATTTTCTTCGGTCGTATGGGGCGGTGAGTTGACCAAACCAGTTTTCCTTGAATTAATATGATAATATAAAAGAGCTCTAATCAAGCTGTAAAACTTGCTCACGTATTAAAAAAACCGGATAATCCCACTGCATGTAAAGGATTGTAGCTAATTGTTACAGAAAAGGATGTTAATATTATACAGCGAAGGTAGCACCCAAGATAAACAGTAAATCGTGTATTTTGCTCATTACACAAAAATTGTCCAAAACATCAGATTCAATTTTTCACTGATGATTAGTGAATATGTTCTTAAAAGGTATCCGGAATTTCATGAAAATATATCAAGAAATAAATTGTCAGTTAACATTACTAATACACATGGTATACAAGTGCGGCGCACAGTGACGTCAAAGTAAGAACGTCATACCGCGGAACCATTTTTCTATACATCTAAAGCTCATGTTCCTTGTATTCAATTGCTTACGATGGCATTAAACTTTTTTCTGTTACGCATTTGCGAACCAATCACAATCGAATGCACCATAGAAAAGCTGTCTGATCGAAACAACCAACTCTCATGGTGGGATAAAAACCAGCCCGAACATATCCCTTCTACTGCTAGATGAGTGAAAGCCCTGTGGTGCATGGCACATTTGATAAGGGTGTAATACAACCCGTTGATGTCCCAAACATAATAAAATATTCATGCATACGTGTGCTAGAAACATTACTTTATATCCTCTAGTATTAGGTGAGAGTCTTAAACTATTTTTCGACGGCATAGCAACCAAAAATATGAAGTGTACTATGATTCTATGGGTGTTTCCTCTTCTGACGTCACAATTCTTTTTATTTTTTATTTTTAGTGTTGCTATTCAAACATGCGTATTTCTCGCACATATAATGAAATTGATTTGAACTTTACTGTGATGACAGACAGTCCTTAATGCCGAAGTGAAAATTACTTATTGAAAGTATGAGAATTACAACTTTATTGAACATACATTGAATAAATCACTGCGCGTTTTATGGGTTGCGCCGCATTTGCGTACATGGGGTTGGTTAATCACCGATAATATGCAGCATACACACTCCTGTTCAGTTGTTCCACTTGATTTAGATCAACAATGAATTCACAAGATAATTACAAAAAATCATAATCATGTGAAACCAAATAAGAAAATTATTGGCAAAGTACACGATTTACTGGGACAACCCTCGTATGCGTCCTTATAAATAACATGATAGTTTGAGCCAGCAGCTTGTGAACTCGTATTTGAACAATGGCGACCATGGATTGAACAGGACTTTGAACAATGGCGACCATGGATTTAGATCTCATTTATATTCTTAATTAAAACTATAAATAATTCATCTATCCTTTAATTTCATTGCGTGTTTCCAATACAGGTATTCAATACATTGTGTGACATGGAAGCTAAGAACACAAACACAATTCAGCTAGCGTAACATAGAAACATGTGATGATTGCGTCACAATACTTCTTTCCGTATCATAGTAACATTGGATGATTGCGTCACAATACTTCTTTCCGTACCATAGAAACATTGGATGATTGCGTCACAATACTTCTTTCCGTACCATAGAAACATGGGATGATTGCGTCACAATACTTCTTTCCGTATCATAGTAACATGGGATGATTGCGTCACAATACTTCTTTCCGTACCATAGTAACATTGGATGATTGCGTCACAATACTTCTTTCCGTACCATAGAAACATGGGATGATTGCGTCACAATACTTCTTTCCGTACCATAGAAACATTGGATGATTGCGTCACAATACTTCTTTCCGTACCATAGTAACATGGGATGATTGCGTCACAATACTTCTTTCCGTATCATAGCAACATGTGATGATTGCGTCACAATACTTCTTTCCGTATCATAGTAACATTGGATGATTGCGTCACAATACTTCTTTCCGTACCATAGTAACATTGGATGATTGCGTCACAATACTTCTTTCCGTACCATAGAAACATTGGATGATTGCGTCACAATACTTCTTTCCGTACCATAGAAACATTGGATGATTGCGTCACAATACTTCTTTCCGTACCATAGTAACATTGGATGATTGCGTCACAATACTTCTTTCCGTACCATAGTAACATTGGATGATTGCGTCACAATACTTCTTTCCGTATCATAGTAACATGGGATGATTGCGTCACAATACTTCTTTCCGTACCATAGAAACATTGGATGATTGCGTCACAATACTTCTTTCCGTACCATAGAAACATTGGATGATTGCGTCACAATACTTCTTTCCGTATCATAGTAACATTGGATGATTGCGTCACAATACTTCTTTCCGTACCGTAGTAACATGGGATGATTGCGTCACAATACTTCTTTCCTTATCATAGAAACATTGGATGATTGCGTCACAATACTTCTTTCCGTACCATAGAAACATTGGATGATTGCGTCACAATACTTCTTTCCGTACCATAGAAACATTGGATGATTGCGTCACAATACTTCTTTCCGTACCATAGAAACATTGGATGATTGCGTCACAATACTTCTTTCCGTACCATAGAAACATTGGATGATTGCGTCACAATACTTCTTTCCGTACCATAGAAACATTGGATGATTGCGTCACAATACTTCTTTCCGTATCATAGTAACATTGGATGATTGCGTCACAATACTTCTTTCCGTACCATAGTAACATTGGATGATTGCGTCACAATACTTCTTTCCGTACCATAGAAACATGGGATGATTGCGTCACAATACTTCTTTCCGTACCATAGAAACATTGGATGATTGCGTCACAATACTTCTTTCCGTACCATAGAAACATTGGATGATTGCGTCACAATACTTCTTTCCGTACCATAGTAACATTGGATGATTGCGTCACAATACTTCTTTCCGTATCATAGTAACATGGGATGATTGCGTCACAATACTTCTTTCCGTACCATAGAAACATTGGATGATTGCGTCACAATACTTCTTTCCGTATCATAGTAACATTGGATGATTGCGTCACAATACTTCTTTCCGTACCGTAGTAACATGGGATGATTGCGTCACAATACTTCTTTCCTTATCATAGAAACATTGGATGATTGCGTCACAATACTTCTTTCCGTACCATAGAAACATTGGATGATTGCGTCACAATACTTCTTTCCGTACCATAGAAACATTGGATGATTGCGTCACAATACTTCTTTCCGTACCATAGAAACATTGGATGATTGCGTCACAATACTTCTTTCCGTACCATAGTAACATGGGATGATTGCGTCACAATACTTCTTTCCTTATCATAGAAACATGTGATGATTGCGTCACAATACTTCTTTCCGTATCATAGTAACATTGGATGATTGCGTCACAATACTTCTTTCCGTACCATAGTAACATGGGATGATTGCGTCACAATACTTCTTTCCTTATCATAGAAACATTGGATGATTGCGTCACAATACTTCTTTCCTTACCATAGTAACATGTGATGATTGCGTCACAATACTTCTTTCCGTACCATAGAAACATGGGATGATTACGTCACAATACTTCTTTCCGTACCATAGAAACATGGGATGATTGCGTCACAATACTTCTTTCCGTATCATAGCAACATGTGATGATTGCGTCACAATACTTCTTTCCGTATCATAGAAACATGGGATGATTGCGTCACAATACTTCTTTCCGTATCATAGCAACATGTGATGATTGCGTCACAATACTTCTTTCCGTACCATAGAAACATGGGATGATTGCGTCACAATACTTCTTTCCGTACCATAGAAACATGGGATGATTGCGTCACAATACTTCTTTCCGTACCATAGTTACATGGGATGATTGCGTCACAATACTTCTTTCCGTACCATAGTAACATTGGATGATTGCGTCACAATACTTCTTTCCGTACCATAGTAACATTGGATGATTGCGTCACAATACTTCTTTCCGTATCATAGTAACATGGGATGATTGCGTCACAATACTTCTTTCCGTACCATAGAAACATGGGATGATTGCGTCACAATACTTCTTTCCGTACCATAGAAACATGGGATGATTGCGTCACAATACTTCTTTCCGTACCATAGAAACATGGGATGATTGCGTCACAATACTTCTTTCCTTACCATAGTGTTGTTTTCATTCAGTCAGTGAAACACGCATAATATAACTACTATGACGAGGAGATCATGTAGTCTATTTACCACCACACAGTGTGAGACACGCATGTCTTCAACCATTAGGCACATGAGACTTATAGTGTCACCACTCCACTAGAGAGGACACCTGTATCGGTTACCCTTAATTATAAATGAGGTCAACTTGTGATGACATTTTACATTTAAGACATATGAATCATTGAACATGAAACCAGTACGTATGCTCACATATTTAGATATGCAACCACTAGGTCCTAGTACCAAAACCAAACTTGAATATGTACATTACAGTTTTCAAAGACTGCAACATTTGTCTGACGTTAACTGCTGTATTGTAAAAAGATACGAAACATGTATTTATACTATAAGCCTTGTAAGGGAAGCCCTAGTGTGAAGTACTCAGTGTTCATATAGTTTTTGAAGTCTGCAACTTTTGTATGCCGTTATCTGCTATGGTGTGGAAAGATGGTAAACACTTATTTAAACTGCACGCATAGTACATTTTTGTATAATGGCTTTTGTACTGCATTTCAGATGTGTCAAGCAAAGTGCGTATCCATAACATGTTAAGAATATAGAAAAAATTGGTTTAAATACAATTGCTTGATTCGTTTTATTGAATTTCTACGAGTTAAAGCCAAAAACAACAAGCAACACCCATCAATTATTCAGTTGACAAGAACATTTCATTACAAAAGTAGTTCGTGGAATAACATCCCTGTAGAAACACCGTCGCCAAGTTTCAATGCATAACTGTTTAAAATCAATTGCATCCTTTTACAACACTGAATAGCGCAATAAAACGGAAATTAAACCCGCACTCAAAGACAACCTTAAAGTGTGATTATCACATTGTGGGATTATCATGATTTCCTTCCCATCTCACTTCCGATGTCAATGAAAATGTTATTGGAATCAATATACGTTATTTTCTGGATTACATTCCGATACCAATATTATATTGACTCAGAGTTGTTTTTAAAAGGGTGAGCCGATGTTTCCTTTCATTTTAAGCAGTACATCCCAATTCTGGACAAAATAAACATTTACATGGCAGGATATTGGAATAATGCATGTTCATAAGTAGCCTTTGTTATTTCATACCTTACTCACTCCTACTTTGACTGTAACATACACACTTGAAAATGTCAACATGGTTAAATGAAGTATTTCTTTGGAACTTTGTAAAGTCATGTATACGGTAACACTGAAACAATATATACACCCAAAATGGGTAGAAAAGAAGTAAACCATTTATTCGAGGGTGTGGTGTATGATTTTTCGAAGCCCAATCATTTTCACAGAAAATTGATTTGATGGAGCATGTATATACATATTTTATAAAGATGATCGATACCTGGTGTCACAAAATATTAAAAACAGGGAATAGACAATAGGCAATTTAGAAAGTAACTTTCTATTCTGGTACTTCTATTGTATAAGCTATGTCATTTTCAATCTGTCTTCTGGCTGATGTAGGAAATGCTAACAGTGGCAATCTTCTTGTTAGCCAAGGACTGATTTGTGCTATGTAAAATTGATAGTGTCGTATTTTTTGTTCCAATAGCAAGTTGCATTGACGAGCCCTTTGCTAAAACAGTTCGTATACAGTAACACAATCTACCATCTACGGGTAATTGCAGAACAAAACAACAACATGGCGACCACCGACTTTGAAGAAACAGAATACTTTGATTGACTTTATTTGTATTATATACAAATGTCAATAGCTAAATTGGCATGATAACTAGGAACAGCTTCAAATAACATCACTTTTAAAACCATATAATACACGGTGACACCAATTATCTGGTTGATGGTTTGTTTTACAGTGCTTTTTTGTATTGCCGTTCGGTCACGATTTGGTGTAAACATGGCGTGCAAAAAGATATCGGACACTAAAAGTAGTACTCCACTTAACCAGCCGAGCACAGAAAACAGTGAAAGCACAACACATAGTTCGTCTTTATGTCTACAATGTTCAAAAATATATTTTGACTGCAAAAACACAAATCCAAACTTTCTTACACGTGATCAATCGAAAGTGACTGCCAGATCAACCTAATACGTATTGTCGTATCGAGTGGCAACTTATGATACGGGCATCGAAGAAAGCCAATATTAAACGTTATGTTCATGTTGTAGCAACTTTCATATTTTCAAAGACCCAACTCCGGCATGAGCTATTGTTTATGTGATATAGTACGTCATCATAACATGAAAAATATATTAAAAATATATCACCAATCAGACAAATAACTAAAACGCCATTCTAAGATGTAGCTGACAACTTTTTTTTCGTTATAATAAATAAACAAACATTATAATCAAGATTGGTGCTTATTAATTACTTCGTGGTTACAGTTCGTCCAAATTCACTTGGAACCAAAGAAAAAAAGAAAATAATTCTGGTCAAAATATGATGGAAAGGTAGCTCTGTATCAGGAGATTAAATAAATACTCTAGTGTAGTTAAACATTTGATGTTAACAACCTTTTCTTACAAGGTCAACAGTTCTTTCTCTATTATTAACAATAATCATAATCTGAGAATTCAAGCTGTTTCCCCATGACCACAACGGAAATCGCAATCACGATGTCTGTATATATTAAGACACTCATTTATACTACTCACATACAAAACTGACGTCAATAGTAACGTGCGTAAGTTGTGCATGCTTGCTACAATATGGTGTGCCACCTGACATTTGGTGCAATAATTGGACGTATGTTGTGCGTAAGGGCATCATATTTCTGTAAACAATATAGATAGCGACTTCATTTAAGTATATAACATGAAACACTTGCTGTGTCAGTAGTTATTTCGTGTGATGTTGGCATACAATGTCTTAATTCAAATAATAATAATAACAACTATGTTCATGAAGAAGAAAATAGAAATCTTATATACTACGTCATCAATGTAGACTCAGTGCCTCAAACTGCAACCATGATGAAACCCGAGTACAAATGTATACTCAAAGCATGAGTATTTTACTCGATTAAACACAAGTCGGCAAACGTTCAGTACCAGACTGTTTCCATATAAAATCATGACAATGATATTGGTGAAATGTTTTGTCGACAAAATACAGGAACATGACCAAAACCTCTGACAACCACATGAAAAACCACAACTACGTAATTTCAAACATACAGAATGTATCAGGGGTGTAAGAAATGTCGTAATGTTCCCACAATAGAACAAGAAATAGCAATTAACTTAATTAATGGATTCTTGTATATGGATCGATGGTTAGGTAGTACCAAATCAGACAAAACGATCGTCTAGTTTAGGATGTGTAGATGCGCACCCAATACCAACGTTTATATTAATTATTTAAGGTTTCTGTCGGAAAGGATGCAAGCAGTATTGGCAGTAGATAGGGGCATGGTTTGTGTGAGGTATATATAGACGATGGTGTGTCAAATAGTTCAAAAGAATATAGAATCATCCGGATACATCCAGTTCTTTTATGAGGCGAAAACGATCAGCTTGAAACCTTTATTTGTATCTCAGTATGGAAGTCGCCTTTTCATAAATATATACACACGTGCGTTTTTATCCGACAACCGTGTCTGTGTTTAATTAGGCTTCAAAATATCAACTTTTCGGACATTCATAGTCCGACAAAATACCGGTAGACAAAAGTACGCTTCAAGGAAAGGCAGCTAACAATCAACAATAATTTAATGTACAATAATGTGTTTTACTGACATTATCAACTTTGAACTGCAGAAGCAATCATGTCTGACTGTTGGGGCAGACGTGTTCTTTATGACATGTTAGGGCAGATCGAAGATGACCATAACTCGGCTCAGTGTTGTTGGTGTGTGAAAACCTTTCTCAAATAGTATTGGTCTTATGATTTGGAACTTCAACAGTATTAATGTTAACTATTAAGCTACTAGTAGAATACATCTATGATATCATCCTAGTCAAGAATTCGTTTTCATGAAGCTCAAAAAATACTGACCTAAATAACGTTTACGTGGGATGATCACTTTGTTACCAAAATGATCTGAAATATTTATAACTTTTAAGCGAAAAATTGGTTTCTAGCCTACAAGTATAACACCATAGTATGTTCTGGTTCAGACACGTTGTGTGAAAGGTAAGACAAAATGAATATTATAGCACCCACATAATGGGTGCTTTATGTTTACATCAATACGAACAAATGTTAATGTCCTGAATCGTACCAGCAGAACTGTAAATAATACGCTTTGACTTAATAAAAAGTTGATATAGGACACGAGGGCAATGTTTATCGGGTTAGATATGGCTGTCATA
This sequence comes from Spisula subtruncata, assembly GCA_963678985.1. NCBI lineage: Eukaryota > Metazoa > Mollusca > Bivalvia > Venerida > Mactridae > Spisula > Spisula subtruncata. The sequence continues at coordinate 59,067,260 of OY787663.1, forward strand.
GAATCACTAGGAGGGATATGGACAGGATCATTCAATTTCAAAGGTCAAGGATCAATGTGCGAGAGGACAAAATAAATCATGTTAGTGTATGTCATACAAATGTAGTAACCACCTGTAAAATGTGGAATCATATTGAATTATATTTGTATTGTTACAAACATTTGAATATTCAATTTCCAGAACAATACGCGCATTCGAAACTTCTATTTTTAACACGTATGCGGCGGTGAGTTGACCTCACCAGTTTTCTTGGAATTAATATACGTAGTAATCAACCAGTTAAACTTGCTCTTCCAAAACAACTGATAACCTGTCCATGTTTGAAATACATAGTAGTAGCTAAATGTAAAAAACTTATAAACAACCTAGCTTAAAATAAACATAAACAGACGGACCTCAGCTATACAGCAAAATGCCAAACAAAAACTTCAAACAAAAAATGCACTTAACCATTGAAAGTCCAAGCTTCAGCTGTCAAATATTCGCAAGAGAGTTCAAGTAAAAGCAATCAAAGAGCTGTATTGTTGCTAGTATTTGAATCTGGACCGCTCGACAGACTAGTGAATACTATATATCAACTGTGCTAAATTGGTGTGGCTAATCACGGTCTATTATTGAAGCATAATATCGCTGGTCTTACGACCTTATGAGATTGATACATATTTAAAATCAGCTCTATAAGGCGATCCATTTGAGCCTATTTTCATGAAACTGGAATTTGTCATATTGACGAAGCTTGTGTTACCATAAGTATATATATAATGAGCAATTGTCCCGGGCAGTTTTTCTTCTTTTCTCAATATATTGATTTTGTACTTACGACCTTTTAATTCTATATCATAAGCCAGCGATACATGTATGTAGTTGTATAATGTTCAGTTTTTTATGCAATTATTGGTACTCTACATTTATCCAAGCGTTACTGTTAGCTGTATGTATGGCATAAAATCAAACGTGCGTATGCCACCTTATAAATCACACGATTGTTTGTTATACACTTTGAGGCAGCCTGTGAACACGTCACGTGGTACGAACAGGGCTTTAAACAATGGCGACCATGGATTTAGATTCCATTTATATTCTTAATTAAAGATATAAATAATTCATCTATCATTTTATTTCATTGCGTGTTTCCAATACAGGTATTCCAAACATTATGTGACATGGAAGCTAAGGACATAAACACAATTCAGCTAGTGTAACATAGAAACATGAGATGATTGCGTCACAAGACTTCTTTCCGCACTATAGTGTTGTTTTCATTCCGTCGGTGAACTACTAAGACGAGGAGATCATGTAGTCTATTTACCACCATGCAGTGTGAGCCACGCATGTCATATCCATAGGCAGAGGAGATATTATAGCCACCAGAGATGACACCTGTATCGGTTACACTTTATTATAAAGGAGGTCAACTCGTGATGGCATGTTATAATTAAGACATATGAATTATCAACATGAAACTAGTACGTATGCTCACATATTTGGATCCGTAACTACTCGGCCCTAGTACCAAAACCAAACTTGAATTTGCACATTACAGTTTTCAAAGACTGCAACATTTGTCTGGCGTTAACTCCTGTATTGTGAAAAGATAAGACATTTGTATTTATACTACAAGCCTCGTAAGGGAAGCCCTAGTGTTTAAGAACCAAACTGAATATGTACAGTGTACATATAGTTTAGGAAGTCTGCAACTTTTGTATGTCGTTATCTGCTATGCAGTGGAAAAATGGTAAACACTTATTTAAACTGCACATATAGTATAATGACTTTTATACTGCATTTTCAGATGGTTCATGCAAAGTGCATATCCATAACATGTTAACAATATCGATTTAAAAATGTTAAAATACAATTGCTTGATTCGTTTTATTGAATTTCTACGAGTTAAAGCCAAAAACAACAAGCAACACCCATCAATTATTCAGTTGACAAGAACATTTCATTACAAAAGTAGTTCTTGGAATAACATTCCTGTAGAAGCACCGTCGCCAATTTTCAATGCATAACTGTTTAAAATCAATTACATCCTTTTACAACACTGAATAGCGCGATAAAACGGAAATTAAACCCGCGTTCAAAGACAACTTTAAAGTGTGAATATCACGATGTGGGATTATCATGGTTCCGTTCTCATCTCACATCCGATGTCAATGAAAATGTTATTGGAATCAATATAGTCGTTATTTTCTGGATTACATTCCGATATAAATATTTTTATTGACTCAGAATGGGTTTTAAAGTAGTGAGTAGCTATTAATGCGTTTGGTGTAAGAATTCTATTCAAAAATCGTTTATACATGTGCATGTTAATTGTTATCATTTGTCATTTCAAATGTTATGCTCATTTTGCATATTAGCTATAAGTCAAAGCAGAAACCTGAAATTGCATTTATACCAATTTATACCAATGTAAATTTGTACCCAAACTTAGCACAAATGTGAAGCAAATTACCAGTAATTACCCAGAAAAAAATGAAAATAAGTGTCATTAACGAGCCAAAATAGACAAGAGTTTTTTTTCTTTGACCATATAATAATAAATCGCTGGAAGCGTTAATTAATTATGGTGATTTTAATATATTTTTGACATAATAGAAATACATTTGCGCACACCTTTTTCTGACAAATTGTGATAACTGATAGCACTTTGTTCATTTAGAACATTTAATGCAATAGTGGAGAAAAATATGCTAGTTATAGGAAATGCCTTTGAGTAATTACATTAACTTATAATGACGAATGAATCAGCAAAAACATTGTTCTTAGTACTTATTGACCACCTCTTGCACATTGATAGACTGAAACGTGATAAAGAATACCCAGCATATTTGATTGACGTGAAGTCAATATGAACTGATAATCAGAAAGATTGTAGGTGTCTACAAAGTGTGTGAAATTACTCAAACAATTTACCAGTCAGACGATTTCCTACATCTCTATCGTCTCAAATTGCCTTTTCTGGTAACAAAATTCACGTAAACATATGAATAAACGATTTTTCCTATGAGGAAATTTGGCAACGGTCGGAGTTATGAAAGTTAGTCCGATCGTACTGGTAACAATTAATCAATAAAACGTAGTTTTAACTAAAATGAATAAGTCTTAGTAATAAAATGAAAGTAGAATATGCAGGTTGGAGCCAAAACCCGAGGCAAAGTCATGGCGGTGGTCCCCCATGACGTTTCAACTTTCTCTTTTGGGTAAAAAAAACAAGGTGGCAAATGTTTTCTAGGGGATTATTTTATCAGCGCTTTTCGTATCGCAGAAAAACGCTTAATTTTTAACTGGAGACGTTTATCATGTAACATTTGAATATGAAATGAGTGAACTTGAATGTTGTTAGATTGTTCTTTAAGGGTAAGCAATGCGCTTTCAATTTTACAAAATGGCGTTTATTTACATTCACATTCGCCGATGAAGCTTATAGTGGTGAAATTTCATCATTCGAGGAGAGTTTTTAGTACTTGGCTGTATATGATTATGTTTTGCTCGTGAAACACATTTACACAGTCCCCTAAAAATGGCACTCGACACTGAAGAGAGTATTACCTACAAGACGTTTTGTCAGAATGTCGAACCAAGGTCATAAACACCTTATACATATGATAAAACGTTTGGGATAGGTGTTTTGTCAATCAATAAGCATGCGTGGTGTTGTTGTTATGTTGCCTAGTGCATATAACTGTGATTGTGGCGTCCTCGTGTATCACCAACAGGTTTGATCAATAAGTATAGATATATTTAAAGGATGTGCAGACTTGGCAACGTAATAACATAATAAGGAATTTATTGTTAATGGAACCAATATTGGATAATGTGCACCAGGATTTACGTACGGTTCATTACAGCGCTATTGGTGTTGTGGCCGTAAAAAGTATCTTAGTACAAATAGTCAGCGCTGTCATATGTATATTACTTACTTGTGAGGTGCGATGTAGTTTTTTGTACTTAAACAAAGTTATTTGTGTATGCTTTTGTGTGGTGGTTGCGATTGTCCAGCAGTCTAATGCCGCATTGCTATGGCAGTATGGCGCCATACAGAATTTAGGCAGTGAAGCAATTTTACTACTGTATTTCCCTTTCTCTAATAATCAGTAGCGTAGCTGCCGCTAGGCCATTAGGCCTGGGCCTAAACATCATTTCGAGAAAAATAATACATATATATTTTTAAGTTTTACTTGAAATTTTATCTCCTAAATATACGTCAAAACGCACCAGTACCTTTCAAGGAATAAAACAAAATCCGTGGGAGCATGCCCCCAGATCCCCCTACTTCTTTCATCTTTGCCTACGGGCCTACACATTGCTAAGGTCCTAGCTACGTCCCTGTCTATCCTTTATTGTTACCTTCTTGCAGTACGGAAACAAGTGTGTCTTCCATTATCAAGTGTCAAGTACCAATGTATTCATTTTCAAAAATAAATAAAAGGAAAAGCGTTGTACATTTTGTGTTTTCCATATTGTGTGCGACACTCTAGATAGCTCGGCCTTGTACGTGTGCAGTGCAACGTGGGAGGGAGGTTGCTATGTCTTCACAACACAGTCATGATATTGTTAATGCACTGCTGATATTTTGAAAGCCGAAGTGGATAAAACAAACAAGATGGACGATATAATCAAGTAACACAGACGACTTTGTGACAGCGCACTTCAAATGGATTATGTTCATGAATATTTCTAATGCTCGGCTGTTTAGTTGAGTGCTGCCTTGCCTGTCCGATTTCCATTTATCTGGTTTTTTTCTCATATTTGGATACAATTCGTCACGAAAATCAGTAAGACACAAACCAAAGCCACACAGCTACGACGGCAGCGCCTAGCCACACACACACACAAGAGTCAGACATAGTACAAGGCTTCCACATCCCCTTACACTGAATGCTTCAGGCGAGCCTTATATGATCACTCCGTAATGAATGACATACTGCTACTTCTCTTTGTTCAATACACTAAATTTCAACCAATACACAAGACAAAACTGTGGACCAAAACGTGTTTTGAGCCGTACGTGTCTGCACTTTGTACAAATAGATTAAATCTACCATTCGCTAGCTTAAAATCAGAAGGTCGTATTTTATAAGTACAAAATAGATATTTTGAGAAAACACACAAAAACTGTCCGAAATTTACTCTTTACGTATGGTAAAACAAGCTCTTTCAACTTAAGTTTGTTCGACATGACAGGTTCCAGTTTTTATGAAAATAGGCTCATAAGAAGCGCCTTGCAATGCAGATTTCAAATATGGAAGTCTTATAAGGTGGTATGAAGTAGTTACGACCTTCTCATACTAAGCCAGCGAATTTACGTAAAGATTGCGGCTCAGTGATCATATTCTATATATATTAAAAACTTGCCTTGTAAAGCATCGATTCAGTACTAATGCGATCAAATTATAATATAATCTAATAGACAGATTCTAATGGAATATGTTAGCATACGAAGATTCATTTAAATTATGAAAAACACAAGAAACATTTTTTACAATTTTAAAAAACAACTTTCTCTTAGGTTACTTCTATTGTAAAAGCTATGTCACATTCAATCTACTTTCCGGCTAATGTCGGAAATGCTAACAATGGCAATCTTCTTGTTAACCAAGGACTGATTTGTGCAATGTAAAATTGGTAGTGTCGTATTTTGCGTTCCAATAGCATGTGACTTTAACGAGTGCTTTACTTACAACGATTCGTATAAAGTTACAAAATGTACCTATTTGTATCTATAAGTAACTACAGGAACAAAACATCTCGCGATATGTTATTTGAAGTTGTTTCCCTCTTATCATGCCAATTTAGACATCAAATTAAATAGCAACACTTGTTTGTAGAAATGTCGCTGACCTTATGGCTATTAATATTTCTATGTAATAAAGCAAATCAAAATATAGAATTTCCTCAATGCCGGTTGCCGGTGGTCGCCATATAATAATATACGTGACACCAATTATCTGACTGACGTTTTGTTTTATAATTTTCTATTGCGGTAGAGTCACGATTTGATCTAAGCATGGCGGGAACACGCACATAGTTATAATTTATTTCGTCCATCACCAGAGAAAATGATGATTTGACTGCAAAAGACAAATGAAAACATTCTGAAACGTGATTAATCGAAAGTGACTGCCATACCAGGACAACATAATACGTATTGTCGTATCGAGTAGCAACCAATGACAAGGACACGAAAAAAAGCCAAAAAGAATGACATGTTCAAAAATATTATGAAATTGGTAGCTCTGTATCAGAAGATTAAATAAATATCATAAAAATTATATACTTTAGATGTTAACAACATTTTTTTAAAAGGTCACTATTTCTTTCTCTATGATTAACAATAATCATAATCTGAGAATTCCAGCTGTTTCCCCATGGCCACAAGGGGAATGCAATCATGATGTCTATAAACAATTAGACACTCATTGATATTATCCACATACAAAACTGACCAACACTGACGTCAATAGTAACTTGGGTTAGTTGCACATGTTTTCTACAATATGGTGTGGCACATGACATTGGGGGCAATAATTGGACGTATGTCGTGCGTACGGGCATCATATTTCAGTAAACAATATAGGTTGTGACTTCATTCGAGTATATAACATGAAACACTTGCTGTGTCAGTAGATATTTCGTGTGATGTTGGCATATAATGTCTTTAATTCAAATAATAATAACAACTATGTTCATGAAGAAGAAAATAGAAATCTTATGAACTACGTCATCAATGTAGACTCAGTGCCTCAAACTGCAACCATGATGAAATCCAATTACAAATGTATACTCAAAGTATAAGTCTTTTACTCGATTAAACACAAACAAGCAAACGTTCAGTAATAGACTGTTTCCATATAAATGATATTGGTGAAATGTTTTGTCGACGAAATACAGGAACATGACCAAGACCTCTGACAACCACATGAAAAACCACAACTACGTAATATAAAACATGCAGAATGTATCAGGGGTGTAAGAAATGTCGCAATCTTCCCACAATAGAACAAGAAGTAGCAATTAACTTAATTAATGGAAACTAGTATATGGATCGGTGGTTAGGTAGTACCAAATCAGACAAAACGATCGTCTAGTTTAGGATATTTCGATGTGCACCCAATACCAACGATTATATTAATTATTTAAGGTTTCTGTCGGAACGGATGCAAACAGTATTGGCAGTAGATAGGGGCATGGTTTGTGTGAGGTATATATAGACGGTTTTGTGTGTCAAACAGTTCAATAGAATATACATGCAGTATCATCCGGATCCATCCAGTTCTTAGGTATTCAGGAGAATACAAAATCCGTTAACTTAACATGGTTTGTATATTTCTGCCCGGAAGTTGCAATTGACATCACGCTAGCGAAGAAATCGCTGCGCCTGATTGTTTGTCGAAGGCTGCTTGGAGAAGGTTTTCAAGTAAATTCATTGGACCATTTGATTGTAATTGACTTTTAAAATTAATTTGAAGGGTATAGATTGACAACTGGCGTAATACCAATTGTCTTATGTGTTGGCAATTAATGCGAAACCCGCGTCTTGTTTTTGCTTCAAGAAATCAACTTTTCGGTCAGTGATCGGCCGACAAAATATACAAACGTACGCTTCACGTAATCCGGTAAACAATCAACAATAGTATAATTTACAGTAATGTGTTTTATTGACCATATCAACTGCAAAAGCAAACATTTCTAACTGTTTGGGCAAAGGTTTATGGTTTATAAAATGCTGTTTACAGTTGTCGACTTTAAAGGACAGAGCTGAAAGCCTTTCTCAGACAGTACCGGTATTGGTCTTATTTGTAACTTCAACCATTTTTATCATAACTATTAAGGTATTAGTATAATATTTTATGATACAATTACAGCCAAGACTTAGTGCTCGTGTAGCTCAAAGAATACTGACCTATAGCGTTTAAATGGGATGATCATAACGTAAAAAATACAAACAGTATTTGCTCTAAAATAGTTATAACTTTTAAGCAAATGCAAAATAAATGGCTTCTAGCCTAAAAGTATGACAATATTCTAGTATGGTTCAGACACGTTTTATGAAAGGTGAGAGAAAATGAATATTATAACACCCGCAGATTTGGTGCTACATGTTTACATCAATACGTACATAATGTGAATGTGCGGAAAGGATACAAGTAGAACTGTAAATAATACGCTTTGATTTAATTGAATGTTGATATAGGACACGAGGACGACGTTTATCGAGTCAGATATGACTGACATAGAAACACTAGGAGGGATATGGAATGCATTGGACTGAATCATTCACTAGGACGGGATCAGGTCACAGATCAATGGATGAACAAGAGGAACAAATAGTTCCTGGAAGTTTATGTTATACAAAGGTAGCAACCAACTATAAAAGGTATTATATTGTAATTCCATTTGTATAAACATTTAGATATTTAATTTCCTGAATGATATTAGCATTCGGAATTATCGAGTTGCAAAACGCATTTTGTCATTTGCAGCGGTGACTTGACATAACCAGTGTTCCGGGAATGAATATATGTTATAATCAACCAGTAAAACTTGCTCTTCGAAAATCTACCGATATGTGGAGGACATGGTGGAAGAAGCTAAATGTCATCCTGGGAAAACAGCCTTGCTCAAAACATAAATATCATGGACTACAATCACAACACGGCAAAATGACTAACACATAAATTCAAACAGGAAATACACTTAACCGTTGAAACTCCAAGCTTCAGTTGTTAAAAAGTCGAAAGAAAAGTTCAAGTAAAAGCTATCAAAGAGCTGTGTTGTTGCTAGTATTTGAATCTGGGCCGCACGACAGACTAGTGAGTACTATTTACCAACTGTGCTAACTTGGTGTGGCAAATGAATGTCTAATATTGAAGCATAAACACTCTATCGCTGGTCTAACGACCTTATGAGACTGATAAATATTTAATATCAGCTCTATAAGGCGATGCTTTGAACCTATTTTAATAAAATTGCAACTTGTCATATTGACGAAGCTTGTGTTACCATAAGTATCGTAGAGAGCCCTAATATCGCCTCTGACCTTCGAATCGACCGCCATTTTGTTTTGGCTCTAGTCTCGTGAGATTTGGAGGATGCGCGCGCATATCTTGAGAAAATGTTTACAAAATAGTATTTTTTAGCGGGAATATTTTTTTCTGAAAATACGAGGTCATAACATGTAATTTTCGATTACTTTCACAAAAAATCATAAAACTATACCATTTTCACTATTCCCAAAAAGTCGTGTAGTTGAAATACCCCAGTAAACGCTATGTGCAACGTAATCGAATATTTTTTCACACGTCTGCATTGTTTACAGTTTCATGAATGAAAGTCACGTGGTCGGATAAATTATTTTTAAGGTCAAACCAAAAATATCTTCGGTCAAAGTTGCTTCCGACCTTACGGTCAGAATAGCAAAAAAAATATCGAATTCTCTATTTCTGTAGACCATACATTGGCAGATCACACATCACTATCGGCAATTATCTTAAAATTCATTAAGTGATCCACGCCCGTAATGGCGATTTTAAAAAAAGTTCGTTTATAATGCAGCCAAAGTCTATTTATTACCCATTAGAGACTGGCGTGTGGCACGACAAATCAGAATTAATACATGAAGAGTAAATATCACTTAACAGTGACAAATATGCTGTTTTTGCACTAGATTTTTTTCTTAATTTGATTTAACAATGCTCAGGCTTAATTTCATAATTGGGACGTTTAGCTTAAGTGAATAGTTTTGGCCCAATTGATTGCGCGCGCCATGTGACGTATTTAGGTCACGGTCAAAATGGCCGACTTTTATTTACTATGACGTTTGCTTTATTCAATTCTTGGAGTATTTTATCATTTTATTGGTGTACATTTGAGTTAGATAAATTGAAGGAATTATATTACCAAGTAAGTGACCTTATTTAATATAAACATGAAGTTTGCCATTGTTTATTGCGTGTTTAACGCTTAAGTAGGCGAATAATGGTCACTCGAGGATATATAATGAGCAATTGTCGGACAGTTTTGCTTCTTTTCTCAATATATTGATTTTGTACTTACGATCTTCTCATTCTATATCATAAGCCAGCGATACATGTATGTAGATGTATAATGTTCTTTTTTTAATGCAATACTTATTACTTTAAATTTAAACAAAACGTTACTATTGATTTTCAGAGCATCTGCATCTATGACATAAAAGTTCGTCCTTCAAAGCAAGTGTACGTATGCGACCTTATAAATAACTATAATAGTTTGTTATACACTTTGAGGCAGCTTGTGAACTCGTTACGTGGTACGAACAAGGCTTTGAACAATGGCGTCCATGGATTTAGATGTCATTTATATTCTTAATTAAAGCTATTAATAATGCATCTATCCTTTTATTTCATTGCGTGTTTCCAAAACAGGTATTCAATACATTGTGTGACATGGAAGCTAAGAACACAAACACATCAGCTAGCGTAACATAGAAACATGGGATAATTGCGTCACAATACTTTTTTCCGTACCATAGTGTTGTTTTCATTCCGTTTGTGAAACACGCATAATATAACTACGAAGACGAGAAGATCATGTAGTCTATTTACCCCCACACAGTGTGTGAGACACGCATGTCACAACCATTAGGCAGAAGAGATATTATAGTGTACGTTACCACTCCACCAGAGAGGACACCTGTATCGGTTATAAAGGAGGTCAACTCGTGATGGCACGTTACATTTAAGACAAATGAATTATCGAACATGAAATCAGTACGTATGCTCACATATTTGGATGTGTAACCACTAGGTCCTTGTACAAAAACCAAACTTGAATATGCACATTACAGTTTTAAAAGACTGCAACATTTGTCTATACTACAAGCCTCGTAAGGGAAACCCTAGTGTGAAGAACCAAAATGAATATACACAGTTTACATATAGTGTTGGAAGTCTGCAACTTTTGTATGTCGTTATCTGTTAAGGTAAAGAACCACTAAATGCCTCCGCGGACCAAATGGTGATACACTCAAGTAGTCCTTAAAAAAACTTTGGTTTGCCTGTAAATGGAGATATTTCTTGACAAATGTGGAGTTGAATGATGAAATTGAGTTTAAATGGTTGGTAAATATGCATGTGGTGTAGTAAAACTGTAATATTTGTATTATTCCACTATTTTGTTCTTGATACCAAAGTGAAAGTAGACTAGGGTAAAACCCAGAACTCATAAATCCGGACATGCGTAAAAACGGATAGACCGTGTTTGAAGGACAAAAACTTTCTTAGAAGATACATGACCCCCCTTTTTTATTTCATTATTTTGAAGCTTAAATGCCCCTCTTTACAATGATATATGTGGTCCAGGTGGCCATAGACTAAAAAAAGTTGAAAATTGGGGCCTACTATGGCCAATTTACATTGAGCTATAGAGCAAATCTATTTGGTGGTTTCTAACCTAAAGAAGGGCAAAATTCTATTAAATTCCTGTTTTCATTTTTTTGCATTCAAATGTATGGAAATGCATCCCAGATAGGGTTTTGACCACTTTTATCTGTTTAAATTGTCTAAAAAAGTGAAAATTTGGATTTTTATCATGAAAATCTAGAAAATTTCAGATTTTTTTCTTCTAAAATTGACATTTTTATGCCAAAATTGACCTTATTTTAGTGTCAGACAGGTGTAACTGTGATTAAATATGAAGAATAGACACATTATTAGGCATCTAAAGCATAATTAGTTTTCAGTGAAACATTTTTCACAAATACAACCCAATTTAAAATCACTATTCATAATATTTTGCAGGTGCTGGCCAAATTTCTCCTTAAAGGCGCATATCCGTGTTTGTCATTTTTTCTAGAATTCATGCACAATTTGTCTAGAATTGATTGTTGTGTGCTGCATATACATAGTAGTATTGAAAAAAGTGCAAAAATCACTTTAATAAGTAAAACTAGGCTGTCTTAAGGTAAAGAACCACTAAATGCCTCCGCGGACCAAATGGTGATACACTCAAGTAGTCCTTAAAAAAACTTTGGTTTGCCTGTAAATGGAGATATTTCTTGACAAATGTGGAGTTGAATGATGAAATTGAGTTTAAATGGTTGGTAAATATGCATGTGGTGTAGTAAAACTGTAATATTTGTATTATTCCACTATTTTGTTCTTGATACCAAAGTGAAAGTAGACTAGGGTAAAACCCAGAACTCATAAATCCGGACATGCGTAAAAACGGATAGACCGTGTTTGAAGGACAAAAACTTTCTTAGAAGATACATGACCCCCCTTTTTTATTTCATTATTTTGAAGCTTAAATGCCCCTCTTTACAATGATATATGTGGTCCAGGTGGCCATAGACTAAAAAAAGTTGAAAATTGGGGCCTACTATGGCCAATTTACATTGAGCTATAGAGCAAATCTATTTGGTGGTTTCTAACCTAAAGAAGGGCAAAATTCTATTAAATTCCTGTTTTCATTTTTTTGCATTCAAATGTATGGAAATGCATCCCAGATAGGGTTTTGACCACTTTTATCTGTTTAAATTGTCTAAAAAAGTGAAAATTTGGATTTTTATCATGAAAATCTAGAAAATTTCAGATTTTTTTCTTCTAAAATTGACATTTTTATGCCAAAATTGACCTTATTTTAGTGTCAGACAGGTGTAACTGTGATTAAATATGAAGAATAGACACATTATTAGGCATCTAAAGCATAATTAGTTTTCAGTGAAACATTTTTCACAAATACAACCCAATTTAAAATCACTATTCATAATATTTTGCAGGTGCTGGCCAAATTTCTCCTTAAAGGCGCATATCCGTGTTTGTCATTTTTTCTAGAATTCATGCACAATTTGTCTAGAATTGATTGTTGTGTGCTGCATATACATAGTAGTATTGAAAAAAGTGCAAAAATCACTTTAATAAGTAAAACTAGGCTGTCTTAAGGTAAAGAACCACTAAATGCCTCCGCGGACCAAATGGTGATACACTCAAGTAGTCCTTAAAAAAACTTTGGTTTGCCTGTAAATGGAGATATTTCTTGACAAATGTGGAGTTGAATGATGAAATTGAGTTTAAATGGTTGGTAAATATGCATGTGGTGTAGTAAAACTGTAATATTTGTATTATTCCACTATTTTGTTCTTGATACCAAAGTGAAAGTAGACTAGGGTAAAACCCAGAACTCATAAATCCGGACATGCGTAAAAACGGATAGACCGTGTTTGAAGGACAAAAACTTTCTTAGAAGATACATGACCCCCCTTTTTTATTTCATTATTTTGAAGCTTAAATGCCCCTCTTTACAATGATATATGTGGTCCAGGTGGCCATAGACTAAAAAAAGTTGAAAATTGGGGCCTACTATGGCCAATTTACATTGAGCTATAGAGCAAATCTATTTGGTGGTTTCTAACCTAAAGAAGGGCAAAATTCTATTAAATTCCTGTTTTCATTTTTTTGCATTCAAATGTATGGAAATGCATCCCAGATAGGGTTTTGACCACTTTTATCTGTTTAAATTGTCTAAAAAAGTGAAAATTTGGATTTTTATCATGAAAATCTAGAAAATTTCAGATTTTTTTCTTCTAAAATTGACATTTTTATGCCAAAATTGACCTTATTTTAGTGTCAGACAGGTGTAACTGTGATTAAATATGAAGAATAGACACATTATTAGGCATCTAAAGCATAATTAGTTTTCAGTGAAACATTTTTCACAAATACAACCCAATTTAAAATCACTATTCATAATATTTTGCAGGTGCTGGCCAAATTTCTCCTTAAAGGCGCATATCCGTGTTTGTCATTTTTTCTAGAATTCATGCACAATTTGTCTAGAATTGATTGTTGTGTGCTGCATATACATAGTAGTATTGAAAAAAGTGCAAAAATCACTTTAATAAGTAAAACTAGGCTGTCTTAAGGTAAAGAACCACTAAATGCCTCCGCGGACCAAATGGTGATACACTCAAGTAGTCCTTAAAAAAACTTTGGTTTGCCTGTAAATGGAGATATTTCTTGACAAATGTGGAGTTGAATGATGAAATTGAGTTTAAATGGTTGGTAAATATGCATGTGGTGTAGTAAAACTGTAATATTTGTATTATTCCACTATTTTGTTCTTGATACCAAAGTGAAAGTAGACTAGGGTAAAACCCAGAACTCATAAATCCGGACATGCGTAAAAACGGATAGACCGTGTTTGAAGGACAAAAACTTTCTTAGAAGATACATGACCCCCCTTTTTTATTTCATTATTTTGAAGCTTAAATGCCCCTCTTTACAATGATATATGTGGTCCAGGTGGCCATAGACTAAAAAAAGTTGAAAATTGGGGCCTACTATGGCCAATTTACATTGAGCTATAGAGCAAATCTATTTGGTGGTTTCTAACCTAAAGAAGGGCAAAATTCTATTAAATTCCTGTTTTCATTTTTTTGCATTCAAATGTATGGAAATGCATCCCAGATAGGGTTTTGACCACTTTTATCTGTTTAAATTGTCTAAAAAAGTGAAAATTTGGATTTTTATCATGAAAATCTAGAAAATTTCAGATTTTTTTCTTCTAAAATTGACATTTTTATGCCAAAATTGACCTTATTTTAGTGTCAGACAGGTGTAACTGTGATTAAATATGAAGAATAGACACATTATTAGGCATCTAAAGCATAATTAGTTTTCAGTGAAACATTTTTCACAAATACAACCCAATTTAAAATCACTATTCATAATATTTTGCAGGTGCTGGCCAAATTTCTCCTTAAAGGCGCATATCCGTGTTTGTCATTTTTTCTAGAATTCATGCACAATTTGTCTAGAATTGATTGTTGTGTGCTGCATATACATAGTAGTATTGAAAAAAGTGCAAAAATCACTTTAATAAGTAAAACTAGGCTGTCTTAAGGTAAAGAACCACTAAATGCCTCCGCGGACCAAATGGTGATACACTCAAGTAGTCCTTAAAAAAACTTTGGTTTGCCTGTAAATGGAGATATTTCTTGACAAATGTGGAGTTGAATGATGAAATTGAGTTTAAATGGTTGGTAAATATGCATGTGGTGTAGTAAAACTGTAATATTTGTATTATTCCACTATTTTGTTCTTGATACCAAAGTGAAAGTAGACTAGGGTAAAACCCAGAACTCATAAATCCGGACATGCGTAAAAACGGATAGACCGTGTTTGAAGGACAAAAACTTTCTTAGAAGATACATGACCCCCCTTTTTTATTTCATTATTTTGAAGCTTAAATGCCCCTCTTTACAATGATATATGTGGTCCAGGTGGCCATAGACTAAAAAAAGTTGAAAATTGGGGCCTACTATGGCCAATTTACATTGAGCTATAGAGCAAATCTATTTGGTGGTTTCTAACCTAAAGAAGGGCAAAATTCTATTAAATTCCTGTTTTCATTTTTTTGCATTCAAATGTATGGAAATGCATCCCAGATAGGGTTTTGACCACTTTTATCTGTTTAAATTGTCTAAAAAAGTGAAAATTTGGATTTTTATCATGAAAATCTAGAAAATTTCAGATTTTTTTCTTCTAAAATTGACATTTTTATGCCAAAATTGACCTTATTTTAGTGTCAGACAGGTGTAACTGTGATTAAATATGAAGAATAGACACATTATTAGGCATCTAAAGCATAATTAGTTTTCAGTGAAACATTTTTCACAAATACAACCCAATTTAAAATCACTATTCATAATATTTTGCAGGTGCTGGCCAAATTTCTCCTTAAAGGCGCATATCCGTGTTTGTCATTTTTTCTAGAATTCATGCACAATTTGTCTAGAATTGATTGTTGTGTGCTGCATATACATAGTAGTATTGAAAAAAGTGCAAAAATCACTTTAATAAGTAAAACTAGGCTGTCTTAAGGTAAAGAACCACTAAATGCCTCCGCGGACCAAATGGTGATACACTCAAGTAGTCCTTAAAAAAACTTTGGTTTGCCTGTAAATGGAGATATTTCTTGACAAATGTGGAGTTGAATGATGAAATTGAGTTTAAATGGTTGGTAAATATGCATGTGGTGTAGTAAAACTGTAATATTTGTATTATTCCACTATTTTGTTCTTGATACCAAAGTGAAAGTAGACTAGGGTAAAACCCAGAACTCATAAATCCGGACATGCGTAAAAACGGATAGACCGTGTTTGAAGGACAAAAACTTTCTTAGAAGATACATGACCCCCCTTTTTTATTTCATTATTTTGAAGCTTAAATGCCCCTCTTTACAATGATATATGTGGTCCAGGTGGCCATAGACTAAAAAAAGTTGAAAATTGGGGCCTACTATGGCCAATTTACATTGAGCTATAGAGCAAATCTATTTGGTGGTTTCTAACCTAAAGAAGGGCAAAATTCTATTAAATTCCTGTTTTCATTTTTTTGCATTCAAATGTATGGAAATGCATCCCAGATAGGGTTTTGACCACTTTTATCTGTTTAAATTGTCTAAAAAAGTGAAAATTTGGATTTTTATCATGAAAATCTAGAAAATTTCAGATTTTTTTCTTCTAAAATTGACATTTTTATGCCAAAATTGACCTTATTTTAGTGTCAGACAGGTGTAACTGTGATTAAATATGAAGAATAGACACATTATTAGGCATCTAAAGCATAATTAGTTTTCAGTGAAACATTTTTCACAAATACAACCCAATTTAAAATCACTATTCATAATATTTTGCAGGTGCTGGCCAAATTTCTCCTTAAAGGCGCATATCCGTGTTTGTCATTTTTTCTAGAATTCATGCACAATTTGTCTAGAATTGATTGTTGTGTGCTGCATATACATAGTAGTATTGAAAAAAGTGCAAAAATCACTTTAATAAGTAAAACTAGGCTGTCTTAAGGTAAAGAACCACTAAATGCCTCCGCGGACCAAATGGTGATACACTCAAGTAGTCCTTAAAAAAACTTTGGTTTGCCTGTAAATGGAGATATTTCTTGACAAATGTGGAGTTGAATGATGAAATTGAGTTTAAATGGTTGGTAAATATGCATGTGGTGTAGTAAAACTGTAATATTTGTATTATTCCACTATTTTGTTCTTGATACCAAAGTGAAAGTAGACTAGGGTAAAACCCAGAACTCATAAATCCGGACATGCGTAAAAACGGATAGACCGTGTTTGAAGGACAAAAACTTTCTTAGAAGATACATGACCCCCCTTTTTTATTTCATTATTTTGAAGCTTAAATGCCCCTCTTTACAATGATATATGTGGTCCAGGTGGCCATAGACTAAAAAAAGTTGAAAATTGGGGCCTACTATGGCCAATTTACATTGAGCTATAGAGCAAATCTATTTGGTGGTTTCTAACCTAAAGAAGGGCAAAATTCTATTAAATTCCTGTTTTCATTTTTTTGCATTCAAATGTATGGAAATGCATCCCAGATAGGGTTTTGACCACTTTTATCTGTTTAAATTGTCTAAAAAAGTGAAAATTTGGATTTTTATCATGAAAATCTAGAAAATTTCAGATTTTTTTCTTCTAAAATTGACATTTTTATGCCAAAATTGACCTTATTTTAGTGTCAGACAGGTGTAACTGTGATTAAATATGAAGAATAGACACATTATTAGGCATCTAAAGCATAATTAGTTTTCAGTGAAACATTTTTCACAAATACAACCCAATTTAAAATCACTATTCATAATATTTTGCAGGTGCTGGCCAAATTTCTCCTTAAAGGCGCATATCCGTGTTTGTCATTTTTTCTAGAATTCATGCACAATTTGTCTAGAATTGATTGTTGTGTGCTGCATATACATAGTAGTATTGAAAAAAGTGCAAAAATCACTTTAATAAGTAAAACTAGGCTGTCTTAAGGTAAAGAACCACTAAATGCCTCCGCGGACCAAATGGTGATACACTCAAGTAGTCCTTAAAAAAACTTTGGTTTGCCTGTAAATGGAGATATTTCTTGACAAATGTGGAGTTGAATGATGAAATTGAGTTTAAATGGTTGGTAAATATGCATGTGGTGTAGTAAAACTGTAATATTTGTATTATTCCACTATTTTGTTCTTGATACCAAAGTGAAAGTAGACTAGGGTAAAACCCAGAACTCATAAATCCGGACATGCGTAAAAACGGATAGACCGTGTTTGAAGGACAAAAACTTTCTTAGAAGATACATGACCCCCCTTTTTTATTTCATTATTTTGAAGCTTAAATGCCCCTCTTTACAATGATATATGTGGTCCAGGTGGCCATAGACTAAAAAAAGTTGAAAATTGGGGCCTACTATGGCCAATTTACATTGAGCTATAGAGCAAATCTATTTGGTGGTTTCTAACCTAAAGAAGGGCAAAATTCTATTAAATTCCTGTTTTCATTTTTTTGCATTCAAATGTATGGAAATGCATCCCAGATAGGGTTTTGACCACTTTTATCTGTTTAAATTGTCTAAAAAAGTGAAAATTTGGATTTTTATCATGAAAATCTAGAAAATTTCAGATTTTTTTCTTCTAAAATTGACATTTTTATGCCAAAATTGACCTTATTTTAGTGTCAGACAGGTGTAACTGTGATTAAATATGAAGAATAGACACATTATTAGGCATCTAAAGCATAATTAGTTTTCAGTGAAACATTTTTCACAAATACAACCCAATTTAAAATCACTATTCATAATATTTTGCAGGTGCTGGCCAAATTTCTCCTTAAAGGCGCATATCCGTGTTTGTCATTTTTTCTAGAATTCATGCACAATTTGTCTAGAATTGATTGTTGTGTGCTGCATATACATAGTAGTATTGAAAAAAGTGCAAAAATCACTTTAATAAGTAAAACTAGGCTGTCTTAAGGTAAAGAACCACTAAATGCCTCCGCGGACCAAATGGTGATACACTCAAGTAGTCCTTAAAAAAACTTTGGTTTGCCTGTAAATGGAGATATTTCTTGACAAATGTGGAGTTGAATGATGAAATTGAGTTTAAATGGTTGGTAAATATGCATGTGGTGTAGTAAAACTGTAATATTTGTATTATTCCACTATTTTGTTCTTGATACCAAAGTGAAAGTAGACTAGGGTAAAACCCAGAACTCATAAATCCGGACATGCGTAAAAACGGATAGACCGTGTTTGAAGGACAAAAACTTTCTTAGAAGATACATGACCCCCCTTTTTTATTTCATTATTTTGAAGCTTAAATGCCCCTCTTTACAATGATATATGTGGTCCAGGTGGCCATAGACTAAAAAAAGTTGAAAATTGGGGCCTACTATGGCCAATTTACATTGAGCTATAGAGCAAATCTATTTGGTGGTTTCTAACCTAAAGAAGGGCAAAATTCTATTAAATTCCTGTTTTCATTTTTTTGCATTCAAATGTATGGAAATGCATCCCAGATAGGGTTTTGACCACTTTTATCTGTTTAAATTGTCTAAAAAAGTGAAAATTTGGATTTTTATCATGAAAATCTAGAAAATTTCAGATTTTTTTCTTCTAAAATTGACATTTTTATGCCAAAATTGACCTTATTTTAGTGTCAGACAGGTGTAATTGTGATTAAATATGAAGAATAGACACATTATTAGGCATCTAAAGCATAATTAGTTTTCAGTGAAACATTTTTCACAAATACAACCCAATTTAAAATCACTATTCATAATATTTTGCAGGTGCTGGCCAAATTTCTCCTTAAAGGCGCATATCCGTGTTTGTCATTTTTTCTAGAATTCATGCACAATTTGTCTAGAATTGATTGTTGTGTGCTGCATATACATAGTAGTATTGAAAAAAGTGCAAAAATCACTTTAATAAGTAAAACTAGGCTGTCTTAAGGTAAAGAACCACTAAATGCCTCCGCGGACCAAATGGTGATACACTCAAGTAGTCCTTAAAAAAACTTTGGTTTGCCTGTAAATGGAGATATTTCTTGACAAATGTGGAGTTGAATGATGAAATTGAGTTTAAATGGTTGGTAAATATGCATGTGGTGTAGTAAAACTGTAATATTTGTATTATTCCACTATTTTGTTCTTGATACCAAAGTGAAAGTAGACTAGGGTAAAACCCAGAACTCATAAATCCGGACATGCGTAAAAACGGATAGACCGTGTTTGAAGGACAAAAACTTTCTTAGAAGATACATGACCCCCCTTTTTTATTTCATTATTTTGAAGCTTAAATGCCCCTCTTTACAATGATATATGTGGTCCAGGTGGCCATAGACTAAAAAAAGTTGAAAATTGGGGCCTACTATGGCCAATTTACATTGAGCTATAGAGCAAATCTATTTGGTGGTTTCTAACCTAAAGAAGGGCAAAATTCTATTAAATTCCTGTTTTCATTTTTTTGCATTCAAATGTATGGAAATGCATCCCAGATAGGGTTTTGACCACTTTTATCTGTTTAAATTGTCTAAAAAAGTGAAAATTTGGATTTTTATCATGAAAATCTAGAAAATTTCAGATTTTTTTCTTCTAAAATTGACATTTTTATGCCAAAATTGACCTTATTTTAGTGTCAGACAGGTGTAACTGTGATTAAATATGAAGAATAGACACATTATTAGGCATCTAAAGCATAATTAGTTTTCAGTGAAACATTTTTCACAAATACAACCCAATTTAAAATCACTATTCATAATATTTTGCAGGTGCTGGCCAAATTTCTCCTTAAAGGCGCATATCCGTGTTTGTCATTTTTTCTAGAATTCATGCACAATTTGTCTAGAATTGATTGTTGTGTGCTGCATATACATAGTAGTATTGAAAAAAGTGCAAAAATCACTTTAATAAGTAAAACTAGGCTGTCTTAAGGTAAAGAACCACTAAATGCCTCCGCGGACCAAATGGTGATACACTCAAGTAGTCCTTAAAAAAACTTTGGTTTGCCTGTAAATGGAGATATTTCTTGACAAATGTGGAGTTGAATGATGAAATTGAGTTTAAATGGTTGGTAAATATGCATGTGGTGTAGTAAAACTGTAATATTTGTATTATTCCACTATTTTGTTCTTGATACCAAAGTGAAAGTAGACTAGGGTAAAACCCAGAACTCATAAATCCGGACATGCGTAAAAACGGATAGACCGTGTTTGAAGGACAAAAACTTTCTTAGAAGATACATGACCCCCCTTTTTTATTTCATTATTTTGAAGCTTAAATGCCCCTCTTTACAATGATATATGTGGTCCAGGTGGCCATAGACTAAAAAAAGTTGAAAATTGGGGCCTACTATGGCCAATTTACATTGAGCTATAGAGCAAATCTATTTGGTGGTTTCTAACCTAAAGAAGGGCAAAATTCTATTAAATTCCTGTTTTCATTTTTTTGCATTCAAATGTATGGAAATGCATCCCAGATAGGGTTTTGACCACTTTTATCTGTTTAAATTGTCTAAAAAAGTGAAAATTTGGATTTTTATCATGAAAATCTAGAAAATTTCAGATTTTTTTCTTCTAAAATTGACATTTTTATGCCAAAATTGACCTTATTTTAGTGTCAGACAGGTGTAACTGTGATTAAATATGAAGAATAGACACATTATTAGGCATCTAAAGCATAATTAGTTTTCAGTGAAACATTTTTCACAAATACAACCCAATTTAAAATCACTATTCATAATATTTTGCAGGTGCTGGCCAAATTTCTCCTTAAAGGCGCATATCCGTGTTTGTCATTTTTTCTAGAATTCATGCACAATTTGTCTAGAATTGATTGTTGTGTGCTGCATATACATAGTAGTATTGAAAAAAGTGCAAAAATCACTTTAATAAGTAAAACTAGGCTGTCTTAAGGTAAAGAACCACTAAATGCCTCCGCGGACCAAATGGTGATACACTCAAGTAGTCCTTAAAAAAACTTTGGTTTGCCTGTAAATGGAGATATTTCTTGACAAATGTGGAGTTGAATGATGAAATTGAGTTTAAATGGTTGGTAAATATGCATGTGGTGTAGTAAAACTGTAATATTTGTATTATTCCACTATTTTGTTCTTGATACCAAAGTGAAAGTAGACTAGGGTAAAACCCAGAACTCATAAATCCGGACATGCGTAAAAACGGATAGACCGTGTTTGAAGGACAAAAACTTTCTTAGAAGATACATGACCCCCCTTTTTTATTTCATTATTTTGAAGCTTAAATGCCCCTCTTTACAATGATATATGTGGTCCAGGTGGCCATAGACTAAAAAAAGTTGAAAATTGGGGCCTACTATGGCCAATTTACATTGAGCTATAGAGCAAATCTATTTGGTGGTTTCTAACCTAAAGAAGGGCAAAATTCTATTAAATTCCTGTTTTCATTTTTTTGCATTCAAATGTATGGAAATGCATCCCAGATAGGGTTTTGACCACTTTTATCTGTTTAAATTGTCTAAAAAAGTGAAAATTTGGATTTTTATCATGAAAATCTAGAAAATTTCAGATTTTTTTCTTCTAAAATTGACATTTTTATGCCAAAATTGACCTTATTTTAGTGTCAGACAGGTGTAACTGTGATTAAATATGAAGAATAGACACATTATTAGGCATCTAAAGCATAATTAGTTTTCAGTGAAACATTTTTCACAAATACAACCCAATTTAAAATCACTATTCATAATATTTTGCAGGTGCTGGCCAAATTTCTCCTTAAAGGCGCATATCCGTGTTTGTCATTTTTTCTAGAATTCATGCACAATTTGTCTAGAATTGATTGTTGTGTGCTGCATATACATAGTAGTATTGAAAAAAGTGCAAAAATCACTTTAATAAGTAAAACTAGGCTGTCTTAAGGTAAAGAACCACTAAATGCCTCCGCGGACCAAATGGTGATACACTCAAGTAGTCCTTAAAAAAACTTTGGTTTGCCTGTAAATGGAGATATTTCTTGACAAATGTGGAGTTGAATGATGAAATTGAGTTTAAATGGTTGGTAAATATGCATGTGGTGTAGTAAAACTGTAATATTTGTATTATTCCACTATTTTGTTCTTGATACCAAAGTGAAAGTAGACTAGGGTAAAACCCAGAACTCATAAATCCGGACATGCGTAAAAACGGATAGACCGTGTTTGAAGGACAAAAACTTTCTTAGAAGATACATGACCCCCCTTTTTTATTTCATTATTTTGAAGCTTAAATGCCCCTCTTTACAATGATATATGTGGTCCAGGTGGCCATAGACTAAAAAAAGTTGAAAATTGGGGCCTACTATGGCCAATTTACATTGAGCTATAGAGCAAATCTATTTGGTGGTTTCTAACCTAAAGAAGGGCAAAATTCTATTAAATTCCTGTTTTCATTTTTTTGCATTCAAATGTATGGAAATGCATCCCAGATAGGGTTTTGACCACTTTTATCTGTTTAAATTGTCTAAAAAAGTGAAAATTTGGATTTTTATCATGAAAATCTAGAAAATTTCAGATTTTTTTCTTCTAAAATTGACATTTTTATGCCAAAATTGACCTTATTTTAGTGTCAGACAGGTGTAACTGTGATTAAATATGAAGAATAGACACATTATTAGGCATCTAAAGCATAATTAGTTTTCAGTGAAACATTTTTCACAAATACAACCCAATTTAAAATCACTATTCATAATATTTTGCAGGTGCTGGCCAAATTTCTCCTTAAAGGCGCATATCCGTGTTTGTCATTTTTTCTAGAATTCATGCACAATTTGTCTAGAATTGATTGTTGTGTGCTGCATATACATAGTAGTATTGAAAAAAGTGCAAAAATCACTTTAATAAGTAAAACTAGGCTGTCTTAAGAAGGGCAAAATTCTATTAAATTCCTGTTTTCATTTTTTTGCATTCAAATGTATGGAAATGCATCCCAGATAGGGTTTTGACCACTTTTATCTGTTTAAATTGTCTAAAAAAGTGAAAATTTGGATTTTTATCATGAAAATCTAGAAAATTTCAGATTTTTTTCTTCTAAAATTGACATTTTTATGCCAAAATTGACCTTATTTTAGTGTCAGACAGGTGTAATTGTGATTAAATATGAAGAATAGACACATTATTAGGCATCTAAAGCATAATTAGTTTTCAGTGAAACATTTTTCACAAATACAACCCAATTTAAAATCACTATTCATAATATTTTGCAGGTGCTGGCCAAATTTCTCCTTAAAGGCGCATATCCGTGTTTGTCATTTTTTCTAGAATTCATGCACAATTTGTCTAGAATTGATTGTTGTGTGCTGCATATACATAGTAGTATTGAAAAAAGTGCAAAAATCACTTTAATAAGTAAAACTAGGCTGTCGAAGGGCAAAATTCTATTAAATTCCTGTTTTCATTTTTTTGCATTCAAATGTATGGAAATGCATCCCAGATAGGGTTTTGACCACTTTTATCTGTTTAAATTGTCTAAAAAAGTGAAAATTTGGATTTTTATCATGAAAATCTAGAAAATTTCAGATTTTTTTCTTCTAAAATTGACATTTTTATGCCAAAATTGACCTTATTTTAGTGTCAGACAGGTGTAACTGTGATTAAATATGAAGAATAGACACATTATTAGGCATCTAAAGCATAATTAGTTTTCAGTGAAACATTTTTCACAAATACAACCCAATTTAAAATCACTATTCATAATATTTTGCAGGTGCTGGCCAAATTTCTCCTTAAAGGCGCATATCCGTGTTTGTCATTTTTTCTAGAATTCATGCACAATTTGTCTAGAATTGATTGTTGTGTGCTGCATATACATAGTAGTATTGAAAAAAGTGCAAAAATCACTTTAATAAGTAAAACTAGGCTGTCTTAAGGTAAAGAACCACTAAATGCCTCCGCGGACCAAATGGTGATACACTCAAGTAGTCCTTAAAAAAACTTTGGTTTGCCTGTAAATGGAGATATTTCTTGACAAATGTGGAGTTGAATGATGAAATTGAGTTTAAATGGTTGGTAAATATGCATGTGGTGTAGTAAAACTGTAATATTTGTATTATTCCACTATTTTGTTCTTGATACCAAAGTGAAAGTAGACTAGGGTAAAACCCAGAACTCATAAATCCGGACATGCGTAAAAACGGATAGACCGTGTTTGAAGGACAAAAACTTTCTTAGAAGATACATGACCCCCCTTTTTTATTTCATTATTTTGAAGCTTAAATGCCCCTCTTTACAATGATATATGTGGTCCAGGTGGCCATAGACTAAAAAAAGTTGAAAATTGGGGCCTACTATGGCCAATTTACATTGAGCTATAGAGCAAATCTATTTGGTGGTTTCTAACCTAAAGAAGGGCAAAATTCTATTAAATTCCTGTTTTCATTTTTTTGCATTCAAATGTATGGAAATGCATCCCAGATAGGGTTTTGACCACTTTTATCTGTTTAAATTGTCTAAAAAAGTGAAAATTTGGATTTTTATCATGAAAATCTAGAAAATTTCAGATTTTTTTCTTCTAAAATTGACATTTTTATGCCAAAATTGACCTTATTTTAGTGTCAGACAGGTGTAATTGTGATTAAATATGAAGAATAGACACATTATTAGGCATCTAAAGCATAATTAGTTTTCAGTGAAACATTTTTCACAAATACAACCCAATTTAAAATCACTATTCATAATATTTTGCAGGTGCTGGCCAAATTTCTCCTTAAAGGCGCATATCCGTGTTTGTCATTTTTTCTAGAATTCATGCACAATTTGTCTAGAATTGATTGTTGTGTGCTGCATATACATAGTAGTATTGAAAAAAGTGCAAAAATCACTTTAATAAGTAAAACTAGGCTGTCTTAAGGTAAAGAACCACTAAATGCCTCCGCGGACCAAATGGTGATACACTCAAGTAGTCCTTAAAAAAACTTTGGTTTGCCTGTAAATGGAGATATTTCTTGACAAATGTGGAGTTGAATGATGAAATTGAGTTTAAATGGTTGGTAAATATGCATGTGGTGTAGTAAAACTGTAATATTTGTATTATTCCACTATTTTGTTCTTGATACCAAAGTGAAAGTAGACTAGGGTAAAACCCAGAACTCATAAATCCGGACATGCGTAAAAACGGATAGACCGTGTTTGAAGGACAAAAACTTTCTTAGAAGATACATGACCCCCCTTTTTTATTTCATTATTTTGAAGCTTAAATGCCCCTCTTTACAATGATATATGTGGTCCAGGTGGCCATAGACTAAAAAAAGTTGAAAATTGGGGCCTACTATGGCCAATTTACATTGAGCTATAGAGCAAATCTATTTGGTGGTTTCTAACCTAAAGAAGGGCAAAATTCTATTAAATTCCTGTTTTCATTTTTTTGCATTCAAATGTATGGAAATGCATCCCAGATAGGGTTTTGACCACTTTTATCTGTTTAAATTGTCTAAAAAAGTGAAAATTTGGATTTTTATCATGAAAATCTAGAAAATTTCAGATTTTTTTCTTCTAAAATTGACATTTTTATGCCAAAATTGACCTTATTTTAGTGTCAGACAGGTGTAATTGTGATTAAATATGAAGAATAGACACATTATTAGGCATCTAAAGCATAATTAGTTTTCAGTGAAACATTTTTCACAAATACAACCCAATTTAAAATCACTATTCATAATATTTTGCAGGTGCTGGCCAAATTTCTCCTTAAAGGCGCATATCCGTGTTTGTCATTTTTTCTAGAATTCATGCACAATTTGTCTAGAATTGATTGTTGTGTGCTGCATATACATAGTAGTATTGAAAAAAGTGCAAAAATCACTTTAATAAGTAAAACTAGGCTGTCTTAAGGTAAAGAACCACTAAATGCCTCCGCGGACCAAATGGTGATACACTCAAGTAGTCCTTAAAAAAACTTTGGTTTGCCTGTAAATGGAGATATTTCTTGACAAATGTGGAGTTGAATGATGAAATTGAGTTTAAATGGTTGGTAAATATGCATGTGGTGTAGTAAAACTGTAATATTTGTATTATTCCACTATTTTGTTCTTGATACCAAAGTGAAAGTAGACTAGGGTAAAACCCAGAACTCATAAATCCGGACATGCGTAAAAACGGATAGACCGTGTTTGAAGGACAAAAACTTTCTTAGAAGATACATGACCCCCCTTTTTTATTTCATTATTTTGAAGCTTAAATGCCCCTCTTTACAATGATATATGTGGTCCAGGTGGCCATAGACTAAAAAAAGTTGAAAATTGGGGCCTACTATGGCCAATTTACATTGAGCTATAGAGCAAATCTATTTGGTGGTTTCTAACCTAAAGAAGGGCAAAATTCTATTAAATTCCTGTTTTCATTTTTTTGCATTCAAATGTATGGAAATGCATCCCAGATAGGGTTTTGACCACTTTTATCTGTTTAAATTGTCTAAAAAAGTGAAAATTTGGATTTTTATCATGAAAATCTAGAAAATTTCAGATTTTTTTCTTCTAAAATTGACATTTTTATGCCAAAATTGACCTTATTTTAGTGTCAGACAGGTGTAATTGTGATTAAATATGAAGAATAGACACATTATTAGGCATCTAAAGCATAATTAGTTTTCAGTGAAACATTTTTCACAAATACAACCCAATTTAAAATCACTATTCATAATATTTTGCAGGTGCTGGCCAAATTTCTCCTTAAAGGCGCATATCCGTGTTTGTCATTTTTTCTAGAATTCATGCACAATTTGTCTAGAATTGATTGTTGTGTGCTGCATATACATAGTAGTATTGAAAAAAGTGCAAAAATCACTTTAATAAGTAAAACTAGGCTGTCTTAAGGTAAAGAACCACTAAATGCCTCCGCGGACCAAATGGTGATACACTCAAGTAGTCCTTAAAAAAACTTTGGTTTGCCTGTAAATGGAGATATTTCTTGACAAATGTGGAGTTGAATGATGAAATTGAGTTTAAATGGTTGGTAAATATGCATGTGGTGTAGTAAAACTGTAATATTTGTATTATTCCACTATTTTGTTCTTGATACCAAAGTGAAAGTAGACTAGGGTAAAACCCAGAACTCATAAATCCGGACATGCGTAAAAACGGATAGACCGTGTTTGAAGGACAAAAACTTTCTTAGAAGATACATGACCCCCCTTTTTTATTTCATTATTTTGAAGCTTAAATGCCCCTCTTTACAATGATATATGTGGTCCAGGTGGCCATAGACTAAAAAAAGTTGAAAATTGGGGCCTACTATGGCCAATTTACATTGAGCTATAGAGCAAATCTATTTGGTGGTTTCTAACCTAAAGAAGGGCAAAATTCTATTAAATTCCTGTTTTCATTTTTTTGCATTCAAATGTATGGAAATGCATCCCAGATAGGGTTTTGACCACTTTTATCTGTTTAAATTGTCTAAAAAAGTGAAAATTTGGATTTTTATCATGAAAATCTAGAAAATTTCAGATTTTTTTCTTCTAAAATTGACATTTTTATGCCAAAATTGACCTTATTTTAGTGTCAGACAGGTGTAACTGTGATTAAATATGAAGAATAGACACATTATTAGGCATCTAAAGCATAATTAGTTTTCAGTGAAACATTTTTCACAAATACAACCCAATTTAAAATCACTATTCATAATATTTTGCAGGTGCTGGCCAAATTTCTCCTTAAAGGCGCATATCCGTGTTTGTCATTTTTTCTAGAATTCATGCACAATTTGTCTAGAATTGATTGTTGTGTGCTGCATATACATAGTAGTATTGAAAAAAGTGCAAAAATCACTTTAATAAGTAAAACTAGGCTGTCTTAAGGTAAAGAACCACTAAATGCCTCCGCGGACCAAATGGTGATACACTCAAGTAGTCCTTAAAAAAACTTTGGTTTGCCTGTAAATGGAGATATTTCTTGACAAATGTGGAGTTGAATGATGAAATTGAGTTTAAATGGTTGGTAAATATGCATGTGGTGTAGTAAAACTGTAATATTTGTATTATTCCACTATTTTGTTCTTGATACCAAAGTGAAAGTAGACTAGGGTAAAACCCAGAACTCATAAATCCGGACATGCGTAAAAACGGATAGACCGTGTTTGAAGGACAAAAACTTTCTTAGAAGATACATGACCCCCCTTTTTTATTTCATTATTTTGAAGCTTAAATGCCCCTCTTTACAATGATATATGTGGTCCAGGTGGCCATAGACTAAAAAAAGTTGAAAATTGGGGCCTACTATGGCCAATTTACATTGAGCTATAGAGCAAATCTATTTGGTGGTTTCTAACCTAAAGAAGGGCAAAATTCTATTAAATTCCTGTTTTCATTTTTTTGCATTCAAATGTATGGAAATGCATCCCAGATAGGGTTTTGACCACTTTTATCTGTTTAAATTGTCTAAAAAAGTGAAAATTTGGATTTTTATCATGAAAATCTAGAAAATTTCAGATTTTTTTCTTCTAAAATTGACATTTTTATGCCAAAATTGACCTTATTTTAGTGTCAGACAGGTGTAATTGTGATTAAATATGAAGAATAGACACATTATTAGGCATCTAAAGCATAATTAGTTTTCAGTGAAACATTTTTCACAAATACAACCCAATTTAAAATCACTATTCATAATATTTTGCAGGTGCTGGCCAAATTTCTCCTTAAAGGCGCATATCCGTGTTTGTCATTTTTTCTAGAATTCATGCACAATTTGTCTAGAATTGATTGTTGTGTGCTGCATATACATAGTAGTATTGAAAAAAGTGCAAAAATCACTTTAATAAGTAAAACTAGGCTGTCTTAAGGTAAAGAACCACTAAATGCCTCCGCGGACCAAATGGTGATACACTCAAGTAGTCCTTAAAAAAACTTTGGTTTGCCTGTAAATGGAGATATTTCTTGACAAATGTGGAGTTGAATGATGAAATTGAGTTTAAATGGTTGGTAAATATGCATGTGGTGTAGTAAAACTGTAATATTTGTATTATTCCACTATTTTGTTCTTGATACCAAAGTGAAAGTAGACTAGGGTAAAACCCAGAACTCATAAATCCGGACATGCGTAAAAACGGATAGACCGTGTTTGAAGGACAAAAACTTTCTTAGAAGATACATGACCCCCCTTTTTTATTTCATTATTTTGAAGCTTAAATGCCCCTCTTTACAATGATATATGTGGTCCAGGTGGCCATAGACTAAAAAAAGTTGAAAATTGGGGCCTACTATGGCCAATTTACATTGAGCTATAGAGCAAATCTATTTGGTGGTTTCTAACCTAAAGAAGGGCAAAATTCTATTAAATTCCTGTTTTCATTTTTTTGCATTCAAATGTATGGAAATGCATCCCAGATAGGGTTTTGACCACTTTTATCTGTTTAAATTGTCTAAAAAAGTGAAAATTTGGATTTTTATCATGAAAATCTAGAAAATTTCAGATTTTTTTCTTCTAAAATTGACATTTTTATGCCAAAATTGACCTTATTTTAGTGTCAGACAGGTGTAACTGTGATTAAATATGAAGAATAGACACATTATTAGGCATCTAAAGCATAATTAGTTTTCAGTGAAACATTTTTCACAAATACAACCCAATTTAAAATCACTATTCATAATATTTTGCAGGTGCTGGCCAAATTTCTCCTTAAAGGCGCATATCCGTGTTTGTCATTTTTTCTAGAATTCATGCACAATTTGTCTAGAATTGATTGTTGTGTGCTGCATATACATAGTAGTATTGAAAAAAGTGCAAAAATCACTTTAATAAGTAAAACTAGGCTGTCTTAAGGTAAAGAACCACTAAATGCCTCCGCGGACCAAATGGTGATACACTCAAGTAGTCCTTAAAAAAACTTTGGTTTGCCTGTAAATGGAGATATTTCTTGACAAATGTGGAGTTGAATGATGAAATTGAGTTTAAATGGTTGGTAAATATGCATGTGGTGTAGTAAAACTGTAATATTTGTATTATTCCACTATTTTGTTCTTGATACCAAAGTGAAAGTAGACTAGGGTAAAACCCAGAACTCATAAATCCGGACATGCGTAAAAACGGATAGACCGTGTTTGAAGGACAAAAACTTTCTTAGAAGATACATGACCCCCCTTTTTTATTTCATTATTTTGAAGCTTAAATGCCCCTCTTTACAATGATATATGTGGTCCAGGTGGCCATAGACTAAAAAAAGTTGAAAATTGGGGCCTACTATGGCCAATTTACATTGAGCTATAGAGCAAATCTATTTGGTGGTTTCTAACCTAAAGAAGGGCAAAATTCTATTAAATTCCTGTTTTCATTTTTTTGCATTCAAATGTATGGAAATGCATCCCAGATAGGGTTTTGACCACTTTTATCTGTTTAAATTGTCTAAAAAAGTGAAAATTTGGATTTTTATCATGAAAATCTAGAAAATTTCAGATTTTTTTCTTCTAAAATTGACATTTTTATGCCAAAATTGACCTTATTTTAGTGTCAGACAGGTGTAATTGTGATTAAATATGAAGAATAGACACATTATTAGGCATCTAAAGCATAATTAGTTTTCAGTGAAACATTTTTCACAAATACAACCCAATTTAAAATCACTATTCATAATATTTTGCAGGTGCTGGCCAAATTTCTCCTTAAAGGCGCATATCCGTGTTTGTCATTTTTTCTAGAATTCATGCACAATTTGTCTAGAATTGATTGTTGTGTGCTGCATATACATAGTAGTATTGAAAAAAGTGCAAAAATCACTTTAATAAGTAAAACTAGGCTGTCTTAAGGTAAAGAACCACTGAATGCCTCCGCGGACCAAATGGTGATACACTCAAGTAGTCCTTAAAAAAACTTTGGTTTGCCTGTAAATGGAGATATTTCTTGACAAATGTGGAGTTGAATGATGAAATTGAGTTTAAATGGTTGGTAAATATGCATGTGGTGTAGTAAAACTGTAATATTTGTATTATTCCACTATTTTGTTCTTGATACCAAAGTGAAAGTAGACTAGGGTAAAACCCAGAACTCATAAATCCGGACATGCGTAAAAACGGATAGACCGTGTTTGAAGGACAAAAACTTTCTTAGAAGATACATGACCCCCCTTTTTTATTTCATTATTTTGAAGCTTAAATGCCCCTCTTTACAATGATATATGTGGTCCAGGTGGCCATAGACTAAAAAAAGTTGAAAATTGGGGCCTACTATGGCCAATTTACATTGAGCTATAGAGCAAATCTATTTGGTGGTTTCTAACCTAAAGAAGGGCAAAATTCTATTAAATTCCTGTTTTCATTTTTTTGCATTCAAATGTATGGAAATGCATCCCAGATAGGGTTTTGACCACTTTTATCTGTTTAAATTGTCTAAAAAAGTGAAAATTTGGATTTTTATCATGAAAATCTAGAAAATTTCAGATTTTTTTCTTCTAAAATTGACATTTTTATGCCAAAATTGACCTTATTTTAGTGTCAGACAGGTGTAATTGTGATTAAATATGAAGAATAGACACATTATTAGGCATCTAAAGCATAATTAGTTTTCAGTGAAACATTTTTCACAAATACAACCCAATTTAAAATCACTATTCATAATATTTTGCAGGTGCTGGCCAAATTTCTCCTTAAAGGCGCATATCCGTGTTTGTCATTTTTTCTAGAATTCATGCACAATTTGTCTAGAATTGATTGTTGTGTGCTGCATATACATAGTAGTATTGAAAAAAGTGCAAAAATCACTTTAATAAGTAAAACTAGGCTGTCTTAAGGTAAAGAACCACTAAATGCCTCCGCGGACCAAATGGTGATACACTCAAGTAGTCCTTAAAAAAACTTTGGTTTGCCTGTAAATGGAGATATTTCTTGACAAATGTGGAGTTGAATGATGAAATTGAGTTTAAATGGTTGGTAAATATGCATGTGGTGTAGTAAAACTGTAATATTTGTATTATTCCACTATTTTGTTCTTGATACCAAAGTGAAAGTAGACTAGGGTAAAACCCAGAACTCATAAATCCGGACATGCGTAAAAACGGATAGACCGTGTTTGAAGGACAAAAACTTTCTTAGAAGATACATGACCCCCCTTTTTTATTTCATTATTTTGAAGCTTAAATGCCCCTCTTTACAATGATATATGTGGTCCAGGTGGCCATAGACTAAAAAAAGTTGAAAATTGGGGCCTACTATGGCCAATTTACATTGAGCTATAGAGCAAATCTATTTGGTGGTTTCTAACCTAAAGAAGGGCAAAATTCTATTAAATTCCTGTTTTCATTTTTTTGCATTCAAATGTATGGAAATGCATCCCAGATAGGGTTTTGACCACTTTTATCTGTTTAAATTGTCTAAAAAAGTGAAAATTTGGATTTTTATCATGAAAATCTAGAAAATTTCAGATTTTTTTCTTCTAAAATTGACATTTTTATGCCAAAATTGACCTTATTTTAGTGTCAGACAGGTGTAATTGTGATTAAATATGAAGAATAGACACATTATTAGGCATCTAAAGCATAATTAGTTTTCAGTGAAACATTTTTCACAAATACAACCCAATTTAAAATCACTATTCATAATATTTTGCAGGTGCTGGCCAAATTTCTCCTTAAAGGCGCATATCCGTGTTTGTCATTTTTTCTAGAATTCATGCACAATTTGTCTAGAATTGATTGTTGTGTGCTGCAT
The DNA here is from genome assembly GCA_963678985.1 of Spisula subtruncata. Taxonomy (NCBI): domain Eukaryota; kingdom Metazoa; phylum Mollusca; class Bivalvia; order Venerida; family Mactridae; genus Spisula; species Spisula subtruncata. Next base: position 59,100,729 of record OY787663.1, read on the forward strand.
ATACATAGTAGTATTGAAAAAAGTGCAAAAATCACTTTAATAAGTAAAACTAGGCTGTCTTAAGGTAAAGAACCACTAAATGCCTCCGCGGACCAAATGGTGATACACTCAAGTAGTCCTTAAAAAAACTTTGGTTTGCCTGTAAATGGAGATATTTCTTGACAAATGTGGAGTTGAATGATGAAATTGAGTTTAAATGGTTGGTAAATATGCATGTGGTGTAATAAAACTGTAATATTTGTATTATTCCACTATTTTGTTCTTGATACCAAAGTGAAAGTAGACTAGGGTAAAACCCAGAACTCATAAATCCGGACATGCGTAAAAACGGATAGACCGTGTTTGAAGGACAAAAACTTTCTTAGAAGATACATGACCCCCCTTTTTTATTTCATTATTTTGAAGCTTAAATGCCCCTCTTTACAATGATATATGTGGTCCAGGTGGCCATAGACTAAAAAAAGTTGAAAATTGGGGCCTACTATGGCCAATTTACATTGAGCTATAGAGCAAATCTATTTGGTGGTTTCTAACCTAAAGAAGGGCAAAATTCTATTAAATTCCTGTTTTCATTTTTTTGCATTCAAATGTATGGAAATGCATCCCAGATAGGGTTTTGACCACTTTTATCTGTTTAAATTGTCTAAAAAAGTGAAAATTTGGATTTTTATCATGAAAATCTAGAAAATTTCAGATTTTTTTCTTCTAAAATTGACATTTTTATGCCAAAATTGACCTTATTTTAGTGTCAGACAGGTGTAATTGTGATTAAATATGAAGAATAGACACATTATTAGGCATCTAAAGCATAATTAGTTTTCAGTGAAACATTTTTCACAAATACAACCCAATTTAAAATCACTATTCATAATATTTTGCAGGTGCTGGCCAAATTTCTCCTTAAAGGCGCATATCCGTGTTTGTCATTTTTTCTAGAATTCATGCACAATTTGTCTAGAATTGATTGTTGTGTGCTGCATATACATAGTAGTATTGAAAAAAGTGCAAAAATCACTTTAATAAGTAAAACTAGGCTGTCTTAAGGTAAAGAACCACTAAATGCCTCCGCGGACCAAATGGTGATACACTCAAGTAGTCCTTAAAAAAACTTTGGTTTGCCTGTAAATGGAGATATTTCTTGACAAATGTGGAGTTGAATGATGAAATTGAGTTTAAATGGTTGGTAAATATGCATGTGGTGTAATAAAACTGTAATATTTGTATTATTCCACTATTTTGTTCTTGATACCAAAGTGAAAGTAGACTAGGGTAAAACCCAGAACTCATAAATCCGGACATGCGTAAAAACGGATAGACCGTGTTTGAAGGACAAAAACTTTCTTAGAAGATACATGACCCCCCTTTTTTATTTCATTATTTTGAAGCTTAAATGCCCCTCTTTACAATGATATATGTGGTCCAGGTGGCCATAGACTAAAAAAAGTTGAAAATTGGGGCCTACTATGGCCAATTTACATTGAGCTATAGAGCAAATCTATTTGGTGGTTTCTAACCTTAAGGTGTGGAAAGATGGTAAACACTTATTTGAACTGCACACATAGCATAATGGCTTTTGAACGGCATTTTCAGATGTGTCATGCAAAGTGCGTATCCATAACATGTAAACAATATAGAAAGAATTGGTTAAAATACTATTTTATTGAATTTCTACGAGTTATCCATAACATGTTTACAATATAGAAAAAAAGATACAATTGCTTGATTCGTTTTATTGAATTTCTACGAGTTAAAGCCAAAAACAACAAGCAACACCCATCAATTATTCAGTTGACAAGAAGATTTCATTACAAAAGTAGTTCTTGGAATAACATTCCTGTAGAAAAACCGTCGCCAATTTTCAATACATAACTGTTTAAAATCAATTGCATCCTTTTACAACACTGAATAGCGCGATAAAACGGAAATTAAACCCGCGCTCAAAGACAACTTTAAAGTGTGAATATCACGATGTAGGATTATCATGATTCCCTTCCCATCTCACTTCCGATGTCAATGAAAATGTTATTGGAATCAATACAGTCGTTATTTTCTGGATTACATTCCGATACAAATATTTTATTGACTCCGAATTGGTTTTAAAGTTGTGAGTCGCTATTAGTACGTTTGCTGAAGAATTATTTTCAAAAATCGTTTATACATGTGCATGCTATTTATTATTATTTGTCATTTCATATGTTATGCTCATTTTGCATATTAGCTATAAGTCAAAGCAGAAACCTGAAATTGCATTTATACCAATTTATACCAATGTAAATTTGTACCCAAACTTAGCATAAATGTGAAGCAAATTACCACTAATTACCGAGAAAAAAATGAAAATAAGTGTCCTTCATACTGATAGACTGAAACGTGATAAAGAATACCCAGCATATTTGATTGACGGGAAGTCAATATGAACTGATAATCAGAAATATTGTAGGTGTCCACAAAGTGTGTGAAATTACTCAAACAATTTACCAGTCAGACGATTTCCTACATCTCTATCGTCTCAAATTGCATTTTCTGGTAACAAAACTCACGTAAACATATGAATAAACGATTTTCCTACTAGGAAATTTGGCAACGATCGGAGTTATGAAAGTTAGTCCGTTCGTACTGGTAACTATTAAAACGTAGTTTTAACTAAAATAAATAAGACTTAGAAAATCACATGAGTGTAAACTATGCAGATTGGAGCCAAAACCGAGGCACAGTCATGGCTGTGGTACCTCATGGCGTCTCAACTTTCTCTTTGGGGTAGAAAAACACAGCGGCAAATGTTTTCTAGGGGATTATTTTATCAGCGCTCTTCTTATTGCAGAAAACGCTTAATCCTAGACTGGAGACGTTTATCATGTAACATTTGAATATGTAATGAGTGAACTTGAATGTTATTAGATTGTTCTTAAAGGGTAAGCATTAGCTTTATTTTACCAAATGGCGTTTATTTACATTCACGTTCGCCGATGAAGCTTATAGTGATGCAATTTCTTCATTCGAGGAGAGTTTTTCGTACTTGGTTGTGTATTATTATGTTTTGCTCGTGAAACACATTTACACAGTCCCCTAAAATGACTCTCGTCTCTGAGGAGAGTAACTGCAACAAGTTTTGTCAGAATGTCGAACCAAGGCCACAAACACCTATTGCATACGATAAAACGTTTGGGATAGGTGTTTTGTCAATCAATAGACATGCGTGATGTTGTTGTTATGTTGCCTAGTGCATATAACTGTGATTGTGGCGTGCTCGGCGTATCACCTACAGGTTAAATCGATAAGTATATATGTATTTAAAGGATGTGCAGACTGGTAACATAATGACATAATAAGGAATTTATTGTAGATGGAACCAATACTGGACAATGTGGATTTACGTAGGTTTCGCAACTGCGCTATTTGTGTCATGTTGCGGCCGTAAATGTGTCCTAGTACATATAATCAGCGTTGTCATATGTATATCACTTACTTGTGAGGTGCGATGTAGTTTTTTGTACTTAAACAAAGTTATTTGTGTATGCTTTTGTGTGGTGGTTGCGATTGTACAGCAGGCTAATGCCGCATTGTTATGGTAGTATGGCGCCGTACAGAATTTAGGCAATGAAGCAGTACTCTATGGAAGCCTTAAAATGACATTTCGCATTTACTACTTTATTTCCTTTTCCGTATCCTTCAAATGTTAACATATTTAAGTATGGAAATGTATCTTAAGTGTTTCTTCCATAATCAAGTGTATAAATTCATTTCAAAAATTAAATAAAAGGAAACACGTAATACATTTATTTTTTTTTCTGTATGGCGCACGCTATACAAGCTAACAACATGCATGTGTAAGGTTTTTACAATCAAGAGAAATACTTCAAACATGTAAAACCTAGACAAATACGTACATCGTACATTGTCAGTTTATATTGTTGCTACGTATACTAGTAATCAAGACACATAACACCTGATAACCTCGGAGATCAATACATGTAGCTACATCATGGAGATGTACAGCCAGTCCTATTGATTGGACGAAGCATTGAAAACTAATCCGTCATAGAATTTGGCGAAATTACAGAATTCCTCTTAAACGCGTCTGTACATCATTAATTATTCAATTTTTAACTAAGTAAAGAATATACCAACATACACAGCTGACTAACCCACGTCAACATGATTACAGCATTTGTACATGTGTTTTGTTTCGTTGCCAGACTCCACAACGCTGTATTCAATTCCAATTTACGTCAACACTCAAACGCAAGACTCGGTACAGTATCCAGAGGATGCGGTTTGTTTATAAATTCATGTACTAGTACATGTATATTCAGCAACAATTAATAGGGAGGTTGCGAAAACGCATTTTTTTTCGAACGTGTAACGAGAACGCCTACGTGAATGTACTTTTGATGTACGCCACAACCTTACTTATAAATACTTGCACACATAAAATAACACGCAAGACTCGGCACCGAGAGGGGTTGTTGCTTGCTTTTAAAGACATGTACCACGTACATTCAGCAACAATAGGGACTTTGCGAAAACGAAGTCTACGTGAATGTCCTTTAAAAAGTACGCGTAAAAGTACGCGTAAAAGTACGCGTAAAAAAGTTCAAGTACACGTTTCTTTTGCAGCCTTCCTAATACTCGTAATAGTAACAAAGGTACACATACAATACAACGTCACCATCACATTATCCTTATTTCAAAATACAGCATCATATCCAATAGCAAGAGTCTATAAGCTAATATTGGTGTAATAATATTTTATGTCGCACTACATGAACGTACAAATAATAGAACTATGTAATTATTCTTATTATTGTGATAATATGCCTGAAAGGGCCAATGATTGGATAATAAAGTCTGTTCTATTCTGTGCGACAGTATTATGGTTTTCTGTTTTCGTTAATGGACAAGGGGCTAATAACCAGTGCCTGAAAGGGCCAATGATTGGAAATTAAATTATATTCTATTCGGCTGCAAATATATTACTAGTATGATTTTCTGTTCTCGTTCACGGACAAGGGCTAACAACTATCGCAAGGTATACACTTCGTAAACATTGATAAAACTTTGAAAGGGCAAATGACTGGAAAATAAATTATACCGGTACTCTTTTATATTCATGTAACACATTGTGCTTTCTTCTCTCGTTTATGGACCCACAGACAATAGAAAGGCCATCGATAACAACGATGAACTGTGACATTAGGAAAAGCGTAAGACTGGCAATAGCATATGTTATACAGTAACCAACACCTGTCACGAAAGGCATGCATGTACATTACACAGCAGACAATAAAAGATGGCACTTACCGAGTACTCACAGAGGAATGAATATATAAATAGTCCGTACTCTATTGTAAACAATACACAGTTGTAGGTACTAAGAAAATCACTGGTCAAGTACTCAAGTAACATACAGTGAACAGACATAGATTCTATAGGTATATGATAGCTATCATGCTGACCTCCAATAACCGCATGTAATCGATAATTTCCTAGTGACACGAGTTATTACAAGTATAAGCATCTACCTGCTGGCCAATCTCTGCCAATATCTGGCCACTGTAGTTAGCAATAAAAATCAATGAGTATACCTGATGTACATGTAATCTTGCTGTCACTCCCTCTAACATCTCATTCATGCAGCTTTATACATTGTTGTGTTTAAAATAAACACTGTTGTTAATTATACGTACATATCGCTGGCTTAGAATCAGAAGATTATAAGACTAATGCATATTTGAAATCTGCATCATAAGGTGCTTCTTATAAGCCTATTTTCATGAAAATCTAAACTTGTCATGTTGACCAAACTGAAGTTTTTCAAAACCACTTGTTTTACCATACATGAACAGTAATTGTCAGACAGTTATTTCTTGGTGGCTCAAAATATTGATTTTGTACTTGCGACCTTCTCATTCTAAGCCAGCGATATGTCTAGTAACATTTTACAATTACTTCTAAGCACTCTCGACATCATGATAACATATACATGTACAACGCCGCACAATGGACCTGCAGGCACCAATTTTATCATGCATTTGTACTACTAATATTACTATTTCGGTAATTATGTTTATTCCATTATGAGATGCTGGTAGTACGTTAAGTGAACTATGCACAAGTCAGTTGCATCTACGTCCCCACCTGGGGATGGGTCGAGATTTTTTACTTTTGGTTTGTCAAACCCCCGTCCTTTCACGGCCCTGTGGGGGACATTTGATGGTAAAATCTCCGGTATTTCCCCGGCCCCTTACAACTGAATATATTCTCCGGGGTATTGGTTCAGAGACAGAATTCCTTCGGCAATGCGGGGGAAGTTGGAAAGTAAAACACGACCGTCTCCCCGGCTATCCACCACCCATCCCCGGGAGTGGTGTGGGGCCATGGATGCAACGGACTGGTTTTGTTATACATGTACACTTGTTAAATGTTATAAGTACACCAAGATGTAATGCGTATATCTTTTTTATTATACATGATATCATGTTCATTTTTTGCATGTCCTCATGCGATTAGTATAGCAGCAATATCCGATAATTCGATGGTTGTAATTTGCCTGCTGCGAGCTGTGAACCGTGACTTTTCAAATTATGCAAAATGCACGTGCAAAACAAATGATTTTTGCACGAAGTCTCAAAATATTACATATACATTGTCCATCGTTACCCACACCAGGAAAACACAAAACCGGAAGAATTACGACAACTTACCGTACAAGAGCATGAAGAGAGGTTTGTGAAACTTACACGTCTCATGACAGTAAATAACCTAGTTTTGCTAAGGTCACCATGACCTTGACCTTAAACCTATCGACCTCAAAAATAGTAGGCGCCTACATCTGATGATTAGCAACCTCTCTGTTAAGTTTTACGATCTAAGATCCTATATTTCTTATGGTGTGGACCAGTGATTGTTGTCTGTTTAAAGGTCATGGTGAGTTTGACCTTTGATACAAATAGCCTTGAAATTGAGTCGGGCTGTCTGTGGAGGATGAATAATCTCCACTTAAAATTTTAGAATCCTAGGTCCACCCGTTTTGGAGTTATTGTTGGAAAGCCATTCGGCATGTCGACCGACCGACTATTTGCACGTTACGCTATGTACTGTGTTGGTGTACTTATAACATTTAATGAGTGTATATATATTTGATATGCCCAGAAACTAGTTAAAACTAGTCAAATATTATCTCTATTATCTTTTTACTGGTCCGTCTATACCATTTGGGTTGTTCGCCACCAAAATAGCTTGCATTTTGTATATATCCGGGCCTAAATTTCTCTGGTTTAGGGTGGGGGATTTCGCGGGGAGTTTGCCGTCTGCATGACCCTTGGGCATGGATTTTACCCGGGTTTGGAAAAGCAAAAGTTAAAATCATCACCCCGGGCTGGGGCAGAGTTTCAAATGACTGGTGTTACAAGAAGTGTCGAGGAATTCGTAAACTCGTGATTCATGCACTGTTTAACTTCATCAGTAAAATCAAATACGTTAAAAACGTGCAGAAAATACTAATGACGTCAAAAATAGAATCAACGGTTTACACGAGATTCACGTAACACCAAACGACAAGTGCGTGCAAAACGTAAAAAAACGATACGAATGAAGTTATGGAAATTTATATAACAAGATAAACCTCGCAATAAATATGCTGAAAAAATGATTGCGGAAAGGTAGAGTGTCCTCCTCGAAGTGCATCAGTCCGTTCGTTTCATCCACGCCCCAACCATCGAGGATGGCCCGGGATTTTAATTAAGAGTTGTCAAAAAACGCCATTTCCACGGCTCTGCAGGTGGCAGCCGATTGAAAAAGTCCCAAAATTTTGGGGGAATCTGGAAGGTAAAAACACGGCCGTTTCCCTGGTTTTCCTCCAAGGATCCCTTGAGTGGGGACAGTACAAAGAAAGGTTGTAGCAAAAGCTCGCGAAGTTCATTGCTTTCGTGCCAAAAAAATAAGTGGGATTATACCTGTGACTATTAAATTCACTGGTTTTACCATCTTTAAGCCCTTGTGTCCTGACTTTTACCAGTGGGTTGAAAAGGCAAAAGCGAAATCCCCGCCATATATCGGGGTTTGGTCGTGATTTCAATTGACGCCACAGTGGAGCCCTAGACTATATTACTGATGACTGACCAAGTCTATCAGGGGCTACAATTCATCTCAAATAGTGTATAACATGGTTTAGACAATGTAATTTACCAGTCAATTGACCCCAATCGAGGAGGGACAGGGGATAGAGTGGGAAAAGGATCGGGGTTTACATTTCTGACGTGTCCGCACTACCGGATGAGTGCGGGGATTTCGTACCGCGTCAAAATAGCGGGGACATATAGCCGGTTTGGACTGGTGAAATTTGGGAGTGCATAGATTTTACCCGGGGTTTGAAAAAGCAAAGGTCAAAATCCCCGCCCTTCCATGGGGTTGGTGGTGCAAGGTTTTAACCGATAGGTGCATTAAGCTCCAGTGGATATATGTACATGTATATAACAGGCTAATTTTTAAGTCTCCCAGGGGCCATGATTATGCTCATAGTTGGATAACATGGCGTAGACATTATATGTTAATGTGTTTATGATAGAAGTGGATCAAATAGTTGCCCTAAATATGATTTTCGGCATTTAAGACACTCATATACCGTGCCAAAGTCCGGTTTCAAACCAGATTGACGTTACCAAACGTGAAATCATGATTCACGAACTGTTGGTATAACTATAAGCGTAACAATCAAGATACGTAAACAACGTGCAGAATTTACAAATGACGTCAAAAGCAAACACGATTTTTTTAATCCCCGATTTGTACGTGGTTCACGTTGCGTTGGAAATACGTAAGTGACAAGTTCGTGAAAGCGTGCGGAATCAATACGAATGACGTCATGGAAATGAATAATACAAGCTAAATGCCACAGTGAATAAAACATGTGCAAATAATTGACGACAGCGACGTTAGAATGTCCGCCTCGCAAAAGTTCCTTTTTTATTGCGTATTGATGTATTTCTTAAAGTAATAAAAGTTATTTTTATAAATATGCGTTTTCATTGCTGCAGAGCCAACATTAAAGTCAGGTCATATCGTCAAACTAATACTAAATACAAAATATTCGAATATTTTAAAGTTTGATAAAAATGTGTATTTCCCCTGTTATATGGACCTCACCTTCATAGTAGTTTATCTTTTGATCTTAATTTGTATTTGGTTAATTAAAATCACATGGTTTCCCAAAAGGGATTACTAGTACATCGATTAACAGTTTGTGATACATAGCAGAATGACAAGCTCTGGCGGTAAGAACGGCCAGAATGTATATTGTAGCTGTCTATTCAAAGTCTATGAGTACTTAGCACAAATAACTTCACTCAAGGTTCAGCATAATAATTTTTCACAACGTAAGTCCGTACAATTATATAAATAACATTATAATAATATTATCATACGAGTCAATTTGCACTTCAAATCTACAGAATTGTTTCAATAGCATTTTTCAAGTACCCTTTTGGATTATACTGTAGATCTAGTGAACATGTCACCGACCTCCAAGTTATTATCAGGAATAGGTAGATGGGAGTACTACCGTAGATGTAAATGCATGGGAACCGCTACAAGGTAATGAATACTTTTGTAAAAAAGACACAGCCTTGCTTTAGATCTATCATGTCTTCCAAAGAACGCCAGCCGAGAAGTGAAAGCATACCTGTCACATTAGCATGTGGAGAGAAATTTCCTGTGGTCCATCTGGCTGCACGTTTCGTGATCATCTCGATTTTGTTGATTCCTTTCCAGGTGTGATGGCTCCGACTGGCCAGGAGTACTCAACCAGTGGTCGTACTAGGGCCTTATATATTATATGGGGTTTCCCTTATGTGTTTGATCTTTTAAAAGACAATGGTGCTATCAAATTAAATATTATTATAAAAAAATAGCAGTATAGTTCAGATTTGCACAAAGACCTTAAATACTGCATTGAGGTATTTGATCTACCATATTTGCTTTCGTGATTTAACATTTTTCTTTGCTAAGGGAGATAAATACTATTATGGCGGATTCCGGGACCGCCGTCGTACGGTATACGATGGCATTTAGTCATCACTTTTTAATGGTGTGCGTGCAATTTTTTTGTTTTATGAAATAAATCACTTACAGTTTAATATTAAGAATATTAAACATATCATTGAACGGACATTTCATCGTTTTCGATAACAGCGAAGTGAGACTGAGGAAGCAAGGGTTTGGAGCCGACATTTTCATTTTATGTAAGTGGTATGGTAGTCGGACAGACTTGTCACTTGTTTATTTTTCTTAAAACAGTAAACTTTCGAATATGGGCATCCGGTATATTTATTAACTTGTAACCAATATGATTGTCATTTAGATTTTAAACATGGGTGAAAGTTTTCATGCATATGCCTGAACTTTAGGTTTTTGAGTGAATCTAGACAAGATTTCGGTCTCCGGTGGCTTTCTTCCACGGAGACACGAACTATTGTGTCACTTTTCAATGCAGATTTTGCGACGAGAATCTGCGCGCAACTTTTGAAACTTAAAAAGTTAACGAAAACTACCAACCTCCATGAAATTTATAACATATCCCGGAAGAATGAACCTTTTGTTTGCTATATGAACCAAAAATATTCCTAAAACACACAGCGATTTGTTTATCCGACAATTTTAACACGGCGATGTTGCAGTTTTGCTCTCGTTATGTTCTTTTCTATTCAATGTTGTTGTTGTAAAAATCGGTGTTCCAGCTATCGACCAATCAGAATACGCAAATGAAAAGGATTCTGGGAGGTGTTTCCCGAAAATTTGTTATTTTTGGCGCCCTTGATTTTCACTGAACTGTACCGTAGTACACTAGATGTGGGGCAATCTGCTAGGAGATTTTTTAATTTCTGACCTTTATCTCCATCGCAGATGTGGACTAAAGTGTCATATATCGTGGAAGTAGCGCCGATCAAATTTTTATCGGCACTTGAAAAGGTGAATGAAAAGTTTTAAATACCATGGAATATATAGCATGTCCACGAAGATCAACCCAAAAACATCCATAAAAAACTCAGCGGTTCGTTTGTCCGACAATTTTAACACGACGAGGTCACACTTTTAAATTCCACTACACAGCTATTTGTTGTTGATATGCAGATCGCATTCCCCTATCGACCAATCAGAATACTCGATGGAATGAGTTTCTAGAACAATGGAGGATGCTGGGAGATCTCCGGCACTATTTGGTTTTCACAGTGATGTACACTGGTACGCGTGAAGCCAATTACACTGAGCTCGCTCGGGTGAAACTAAAAACGAAAAATTAACGAAGAATTGTTGACAAATCGAGCTGATTTTTCTTGTAAACTGATAGTTAATGACTTATGAACAGAATACGATTAGTTAAATGAATTTTACTGCTCGCTTAGCGATTCGCACAACGTTAGCATATGAATCACACACGTGTTGCGCTCATCTGTACGGGCGGTATACGCGTACCGGATACTCACAGTTATGTTTACATTTGGATTTTCGGAAATTACACGTGCTGATTTATTTATCGATTTATTGATTATAAGGACCAATATTAACAGGTATTCTGTACCATTCGTTTATTTTTATTATATTTTACATGTTCAATGCTGAAAATGGCTCTAATTTGGCGTAAAAGACAGAATTCATGAAACTCAAAAACTGATCGGTAAAGCGCATAATGGGTCTTGACTTAGAAGTGGATACTCTAAGTCGAGATTGTTTGACTACGTAGTACACGTGAAACAATAAACTTCCGGCGCCCGCTTGAAACAAAAAAACTAAAAGTAAACGAATATTTGTTGATGAATAGAGATGATTTTTTATAAAAACAGTTAAATATTGATAAACAAACAAAAACAAGAAGACTTTGGACTTTTTATGCACTTTAACGACTCATATAATGTTAACCAATGAATTCCGGGAATGTACGGTAAACGGTCTTTTAGACTCGACACGTTGGCGCATGATAACACACAGTGGATTGTGTACGTGAAGGTTTTTTTGCAAGGTGCGTGTGTGCCGATTTATTATCGATTTACATGTACGGGTAATAACTAACAATATTACCAGGTATTCCATGGCATTCGTCTTTTTTATTCATAGTATGCATGTGCATTGCCGAAAAACATCAAAATCGGGCTTAAAATTAAACTTTATCATCTGCGTGTTTTCTACCTGGTTTTTTGCACTTTGGGTCTTGACCTTTGTGACTCTTAGTCACTAGGTCGAGATTGTTTGACTAGAGTGAATCAAGATACATGTCTGTTTTTCCAAAGACCTAAATGTAATTTAGGTCTTTTAGGTCTTTGGTTTTTCTTTCTTTTCCCTTTATTCAAAGACATGTTAATTGTTATTTAGGTCTTTGCTTTATTATTTAAGTTTGTAAATTGTCAATTTTTGAAAATTCGTATAGTTGACAATTTCAGGTTTTTCAACAATTCTAACTTTCACCCATAGATTTACTGATTCACCACTCAGTTGTTACCAGGCCCCCAACCCCCGGGAATGGGCAAGTCTGCATTGGATAGGCGGTGAATCTGCCTGGGATGGCGCCGCCAGGGATTACCGGGGAAAATATGGGGGAGATTTTTCTTCTGACTAATACCCCGGAAACAATTTATAGTTTCAGGGGTCGAGGAATACAGGAGATTTTACTTTATGTTGTCCCCGCAGGCCAGTGGAATGGCGTGGGTTTTATGTAAGATTTTATCTTTATTCTTATATATTATTTTCTCTCTTTTTCAGTATGTACGGGTAATATTCTGTGAAATGTATTAAAATCATCCCAATGATGAGTGGTGAAGCAAACAAGAGCAGTATTGAGGCTGCTCAAGAAGCCATAGCTAAAGTGAACGCTATTCTTATAGCCAAGGGTAAACTGAAACCATCTCAGTTGAGCAGTGTTGGACCAAAAAAGGTTGGTGAATCATTCATCTAATGATCTATCTTTAATAACAATAACAATTTAACAACAGCATGGTGATCGAGCGGATAGCCTGCTTGACTGCTGATCGAGAGGTCCTGGGTTCGATCCTCAGCCTGGGCACTTGATCATTTCTGAAACGCTTTTCTGTGTTTCCCACCCAACTAGAGATGAACTGGTTAGCAACCCAGAGTTAGTCTTGCATGTATCGGTGCTATACACCGGGCACGTGTAAGAACCAAGGTGTCTCTTCGGAAAGAGCTAGGGCAAAGCATCCGGATACCTTTTATCACACCACTGTCTCTCCACCTGCTGTCCCTTCAACAAAACACAGGACTCCATTGGAAATAAGTGCTTGCGCTTTAATGGGTTATCCTTGACTGAAAGGTTTAAATAATTACAACAATTGAAATATATTTGCTATCATTGGCCTAACGTAAATATCGGATAGAGGATCATAAAATGAATCAAACATACCTTTGTTCAAAGTTAGGTGAACTTGAAAAACCTGAAATTAACCACAAAAATAGGAGTAACTCCACTTTAATCGGAGTACTTGGCAGGTATGATACTATGTATTAATTTGTATATAATCTACACCTAGGCTGGTTCACAGAACAGTGTGGTGACACGAGAAGTAGAGATTAACAATGTACCTATTGGATGTAGGAACATGCTGACTAGAGGTGCAACACAGGAAGAGGTTTGTTTTCAAACCATACATTCATTCTTTTATCCCAGGGGTCCTGCAAAAACCTAATAATCTGTATTTGCGGCACAAGAAAGAATGAAGTTTTCTGTACAAAATAAAGTTATTGGTGAAAATATTCAAGGTTTACTATTAACTTTGTTTATAGTTGTTTGAAGTTTTATTTATACAGTGAATTTTAAGAAAACAACCATGTTTGAAACATAGTTGTAATGGATGCATTGGTACTGATGGCGCTGTAAACAGATTTGCATCTATTTCTCCTGTCGTATTACCTCTTATTATCGCCCACGGGGGCGATGCATTTTATGAAAAAATAATTCCATACACAGTCAGACCTCGTATAAACGCCCTCCACAGAACGGTACCGTACAGTACGACACTTAGCTGTTACCTTAACCCGTACAAATTACTTCCCCTTCTTAAAAATACCGAAAAATGGCTAATAAACATGTAGACTACACTGTACTTACTTGGCGGTAATTGATTGTTCTTTTGAATGAATTATCATGTCTGTTATTCTGGATTTGTGTGGATACTTTATTGGATTACTGTAGGACCAATTATGTAAGGTGAGGCGTTAATTAGGGGGGGCGCTAATATGAGGAAATACTGTATACTTTATTTGTCGAAGTAAAATTTCAGACATAAGAAATAAACACATTAAAAATCACTCCGATAAAAATTATATAAATCTTATTAGCATGATAGCATTACTATTCATTAAGAATTTGATAATTGTTTCGACCGATGCAAGCGTAGGCAGAGTACTGTAGGCAGAGTACTTAGTATAGTATTTGTCTGGCATTAAAGGCTAGATTATGATAATGTTTAGTGTAAAAATGTACTCAGCTTCAAGATTTAGTTTTATGTGCTCGACATTTTAATCTTATTATTGTAACATGCTTTTCATTTGTTAGATTTCTAAAATGAGTGGAGCTGCTGTTGCTACAAAGGGAAGATATATGACCCAAGATGATAAACACAAAAATCCAAAGTATGTTTTTGAAGTATTTTTTGTGATTATCCTTTTACTTTATAAATGTCAGTTTACAAGAAGTCCCTATCTTTGATATATAGAATTTTAAAACAAGACTATATGTATTAACTATCAAAGGAGATCATTCAAAATATTTTTCATAAAAAACTGTACCTTTGAATCATAATTCTTCTAGCTTGTGAATCTCTCATAAATCAGAGAAGTTGAGGGTGTTAAGAGTACTGAGTTAACAGAATAGGATTTCTCAACTTTTTCACTAGCTAAACTTACTTATTGTGGATTAATGGTTTGCTACTCATCATTCTTATACACAGTTACCAATTTAATGATCAGAGGTATTTTTACTCACTATTAAAACTCCACATTATTTGATGCGGTGTTGTTTATTGCAGAGAGAGACCACTGTATCTTCATGTACAAGGGACATCACAAGATGCTGTCAATTGTAAGTATATCAATCTTTCTTTTATTTCTACCAGTTACACTAATGAAACTTTTAAGGCTTTTTCTCTTATCAATACAAGGGCGATTGCCTTGAGCATTAAAAATGTGTTGATTTTTTGCTAGACTTTTTGAAGAAACAATTTGAGCTATTGTCATGGCTGGATTGTGTTTTGTCTGGGTCAGTTTCTCAAAGACTAGCAATCATATCCACTTGACAGTATTCAACATCACAGGAGTAGTGAACCCTTAGACCTGTATTTATGGTTATAGTTATGCTTAGAACTTTGAATCACAGGTGAGCAAGTCAGGAATTGTACAATAATATTTTTTGTCCACTTGTTAAATAAAACTTGTATGTAATGAGCACTCATGTAAGATCCTCTATATATGTTACAGTGGCTGTTGGTCGAATCAATGAGATTATAGCTAATGGTTTAGCCAGACAAGGTCCACGTATGAGCAGGTTTACAGCTAGAGGTGCTAATCCACCCCCGGGCCCACGACCCCCTCATCCACCACCTGGCATGGCCATGAATGCTCCAAATCAGGTAATTGTCCAACAGTAACTTGTTGTTATAATTATACTTGTACACTGTGGTCAAGGTTTACCTTATATTTTTGCAATGTTTAGGGTGTGATTTTTATCACATAAATAGCGTGATATTCTATGTGATAACAAATGACGGAAAAATGTTCTCCAGATCGTGAGGTCGCCAGCTTTTCAGTGCAAAAATTTGACGTCACCGCCTTAAATTCTTGATTTCTGACATTGTTTTGACTCAGTTGTGTTGTGTATTCAGTGATATATGGTATATCAGTTAGAGTTGCATGTTTGAAATTGTAAGATATGTTTACCAAGTTCACAATTCAGTGAAGTGTGTTACTTTCTATTACAGAATTTTGGTATGCCAGTAATACAAGAGAAGTTATATATAGGATTGGAACACGCACCACCTAACTTCAGTGTCAAGGATAAAGTATTTGGACCAGGTGTAAGTGTCTTTTGTTACATTTTTGGTCCCCTTTAATTTCATCACAAGGAATTGCAGGTTTATATCCATCAGGTAAATCTGGTGGCTGTTGCCTTAACAAAGCGCTACCAAACGCTTTCCATGGTCTGAGGCAATTCATGCCTTCTATATTTATTTGAACGGGAGGTAACTGAATGAAAGTGCTCGGTAGCACTTTGCTTAGACACTTGACACATGTATTTTGCAATAAACTTGTTAATTAGAAGGAATTGATACCAGCTTGACAGAAATCTTGCCATATTCCAAGAAAACTCAAAAATATTGCAGGCAGTAGTTTGCTGTGTTGGATAATGTTATTAGAAATGCTGGTATTTACAGCTGGTACTGTAGCATTATTATATGTTGAAAATTGGTATGAAAATCCAAATAATTATCTAATGTTAGACTAAAATACCAGTTTGAAATAGTTAAAGTTATGTTATAAGTTATCTATAATTTTAGGGATCCTTCCTGCAACATATACAAAGCGAGACTGGGGCCAAGGTCTCATTGAGAGGCAAGGGGTCAGGATTTATTGAACAAAATGGTGTAGAAGCATTGGAACCTATGCATGTACATTTACAGTAAGTTTTTACAGAAACAAAATCATTCTGTTGTTTTAAACTAGATTACCTGTCCCCTACCAGGTTCAAAATAATGGGATTTTGGTTTACAATCCTTGTTTGATGGCATTCTGTCTAGAAAATTAAGACACTTGGTAGTAGAAAAGTCAAGTTATTATTGACCATGTGGCAAATAGACGTGCTTGTTATAAAAGCTAAATACTGACACTTACATTTAGGTGCTAAAATTATTCCTGGAAAACTTGACTGGTTGTTTAACATGTTAAAGGATAGATCCCTTGATAAGGTGTCTTGAAAACATGTTTGTGTTAATAAGTCAATATCTGAGAGCCTTAACCACATGCCACCGTTCCACCCATGTATTTCAAACAATTCAAAGAGTATTTATATATCATGTGCTGACCTCTCTTCTCTCTTGTATTTGACAGACATGTAAACATGATGGGATTACAACAATCTAAAGAATTGGCTACAAATCTTATACAGACGGTATGTATGTAGAATATAAGCTAGTGGTAACCGTGGTAACTCCATAAGCCAGGGTTACCCGCTAACCATTTTCATTCTTCTATACAGGTTGTGTGCAAGCAGTCTACGTTTCTACTTTGTGTATCAATGCCTTGTTGTTTTCCATTCCAATATTAGTTCTGTTACTGTGATATATAATCCTTTCTTACAGAACTGAAATTGAGATGCTGCCATGCTATGGACTTCTATTGTGAATTTAGTGTTTGAAAATGATGTCAAATTTTGTAGTGTTTAAAGGAGCTGAGATTTTCTGTAGCTTGCAATATTGAACTAGAGGTTAAATTCAATATATATCCTGCATGACCATGTATCAACTAATTTAATTAAGTGATCGTTTGATGACTACTGTTCACATATATACTATAGTGATTTAGACATCAATTTAATTTCCAGGACTTTACATAATGAATTTGACGATATAATATCTACTTTTCAATGCAAGTTTCCTGTTTGCTGTTTTACTGATAAAATTCCATTGTCTATTCTGTTTATGCCTGATAGTTATGGTGGAAAAGCAACATCAGTCGTTTGGAGTTTAGATTTTTTTGGTAAGGGTGTTAGATACTGATACACCACACATTCTACACTACATACCATTGTTTCAGGGCCAACCAATCAACAGTACTTTTATTAATAGCAAGTGGTTTTAACAAGTTAATTAACTTATACATTGTACCGTTCTATTTATAGTTTGTTTTGGAAGTGTGTGGATTTTGGTTGATTTTAACTTTTATATCTTGTCACAGTTTAGTCTTGTTTCCCAGTTATATATTTTCTTTTAGTCCCAGTGTCATTCTATGAAGGATTCAGCAAATAGCCAGTTGTTACATTATAGCATATAACTAACCTAATACTTTTTACTCCGATTGGAACATAGGGCTTACTCCACATCATTATTTTCAATGGAATTTTGGAATTATTCATCTGATTACTAGTTCTTGTGTACAGGTGCTGTTATTGTTTAAAGTCTTTTGGTGGTTATACAAAGGTTACTGTATCATAGAAGTACAAAGTACAGTATGTCTCCTGATGAAAAATATCTTTGTATTGCATTTTTCAGTGTTTCTTGTTTTGGCTGTTTTCCAACACATTTTCACCTAATGTTTGTATTAGGATTATTGTTACACTTTGGAATGTCGGTCAGCATTTGTTTAGACTTCAGAAAAGAATATGCTACGCGTGTGATGCTTTAAATACATTTCATATTCAATTCTCTCTTTTTGATTATTCTCAAAGATGGGGCTTGATGACCATACATTAAACAAACCGGTGTGTTGTGTTTCGATGAGATGATGTACAAATATTTGTTAGATTTGTTTCACCTATATCAAATTAATTGTCAAAACCTTCATTGAATTTTGGTTGACAAAAGAATTATCCAAATTTTCAGACTTTTCCCTGTATTTTTGGCGACATTGGGGAAAATATTTTAATTTTTTAACCATAGTGATTTTAATTGTTTTTGCTAACACTATATTTATGTTTATGCCTTTGTTTTGCATCATAATGCAACAATTTCTATCCAGAAGTGCCAAGATGTTTTTATAGTTTTTGCCTGGAATTCAACTCTCCATATAGATGCAGAAATTGTCAGGATGGCTTCGTCTTAGACCCAGGTATCAGTGGAGGTGTATGTTGAACCAGACCAGGTTAGTACACATTGTATGTACAATGTTTCAATGTATCCGTACATTTTAGGTGCAGCAAGAGTATGCAGCATTTCAGCAGTCGTTCGTGTCGGTGCCGCCTCCTAACATGGCCATGCCACAGCCGTCTATGTGTAAGTTGCGGCGTTTCATTCTATTCTTTACAAATCCTCGGCATCTTTTTACTGATCTGCAGTTTAATTGTAATATATGAATGTTGATCAGCTATTTGACTGTGTTTTCAGATTTTCTGCAGGTGTGTTATATTCTTTTTCAGGAAAGAACATTCTGTTTATTCCAGATATTGAAGTGTTTAGTTATGACGCCATCTTTTTATTTCTGTTTGAAAAACATTTTACTACCATATCTTGCTTTTCAGTTTATACGTAAGATTGATTGGTTTTTACCTTTCTTCGGCAACTTTAATAAAGCATGTATTTTTATGTGTAATAAATCAGTATTATTTATTTGAAATTCAACGATAACAAGTTACATACCAGATAAACAAATGAAATTCACATAAATCTTAGAAACATTACTAAATCTGTTATCAGTAGCAATAATTTACAAATGCATGACCGGCGTGTATTTTTCTTTACCTTACTATGAATTTTTATGAGCATTGCTCCAATAAAATAGAGTAATAGGGGATTAAATAGCCAGCGAAGCTGGCTATTGTAAATACCCATACCAATAATGTCCACGTGCGTATCTTCGTCGAGTCTCTGCCGGTACTAATGCTTTCAGAAAAAGTTATTTCCGGTCAAAAATTTCAGGCAGTTTTCCGAGGTGAATGGTCCTTTGAAAATAAAAAATAGTAATCTGTAAACGGTTGCCCCCTATCATTTTCTTTCGAATCATAACCATCTTTAAAAATATTCAATAAATAAAACAAACTACTTAAATAAGCATAGGGAAGTAAGAAATACGCAACTGTACTGCATACATGGCACCAATACAAGACGTGATGTCATGACGTCACAAATAACAGGAAATGACGTCATACCATAAGTACGCCAAATAGACTCATGACGTTACGTTGCAATGTATAACAAATCAGTATAATATAGGTAAAACTCCAGGTTAGGGATGCCTACACTTATTCCAAACATAAACCACAGATACATAGCCAATCTAAAATTTTGAATAATTATTATTTCTGGTCTTAAATTTGAAGAGGAAAAGTGACCAGTTGCTGATCAATAATTATCTTTGTATAGGCCTATTGTATAACATCTAAATTCAACTCATATTTAGTCAGTTTCTATCTGAAACATAGCTTAGCAGATATCCAATGTCTATTTAATCCCTCATTTAGGCGGTGCCTTAGTTCATATTAGTTAATTATTGGTTAGTATAATTTCCTATTAATTTCTTTCGTTGTTGGAGTAGTCCAGTAAAATTTACTATGGATGCTTAAAAGTATTCCAATCAAACTTGTTGGTTTTAAATTTTTGAACTTTGCTAGTGTTAATTTTTTTATATCACCTGTATCCCAGAACTCAATGGAAAGTACAGATATGTGTATCAATGTATCAGACAGTGTTGTTGGGCTCCTAGGGTGGTGATTTTTATGCCTTAACCTGGTTTTGCACAGTCATAGTCTTTATTGTTTATAGGTTTGAAGACCAGACTTTTGTGAAAATGCTGTATTTCTTTTTAATGATGTTTTGTTATACATTATATTTTAAAGAGATAATAATATTGATGACAACTTCAACCTTTTTCAGTGGATTAGTACATTACACTTTGAGGCACTTATAACTGTACATTTATTCAAATGTCACTTTCGCAGTAATCCAAACGTCAATTTACACCCACATCCTTTAGGTCTTTTGGGGTTTGGTGGGTAAAAATATACAATCATGGGCAATTTCATTTCCCCCTGTTATGAAATGTTCTTGTGCATTCCGTTTAAGGGACTAACCTCCATTCCGATGATAAAAACACATTTTGTAGAAGTTTTAATCACAAAACCATGCTGTACGATTACATAAAGAAATCTTACCACATAAATTACGATCAACGGTGCTATTGATGAAAACTCACAAACTTGTTTTAGCATCTGTTAATTAGGTGACGGCTTTTCTTGGCATTATACACTCCTATGCTATAGAACAGCATTGAATATATATTTCACAGTGTAAGTCACGCTTTGGATTTTAAGGCCTTTAAATGTAATAAACTGAAGTTTAGCAATTATTTTTCTTCTAGATGAATAAATCTTCTTATATAAATATCTTGGGTCGGACAAGCCAAAAAAATGTGATTTTAAGAGATAAATTTTGGATCTTCCAACTGGAGTTGAGTCCCTTTAAATTGTCAGGTCTTCACTGCCCAGTTAACAATATTAACCAAACCGTAAGATTGAATTACAACAATTAGCGAACAAACTATTATTGGGAAAACTGCTAAGTTACCAGTGCCTCCAAGGGTATAAATTGCCTTGAAGTTATTTGTTTGAATTGTATCCAAGTATACTGAGAAAAACTTATTTCTCAGCTAGCAGTGTAGCAAACAGCAAGTGACAAGGGAATATCAGCAAGCTAGGCAGTTCACAAAAATTAATCCATTTTGCGTACACAATATTATTCAACCTGGGTTTTGTAATCGATAATATTCAACCCTAATTTTGTTTTCTGCAAAGAAAATTTTATGTAAAATATTCATTCACAAATGCAATAAATCGTTATTACCTGAAATATTTTGATGTTTAGAGTGAAGCCTGTATTTTGATAATTGATTCAGCAGAGTTCTACAAATGGATGACATGCAGTTTAGTTTTCTACCCACCCCAACACAAATTATGAGGCATTTAGATATGCCTTTGGCAAATTAGAATCCCTTGGTGGAGAATAATTTGTTTTAATAGCATATTTTTCTAGATGAAAGAAGTCCACATTTTTCTGCTAATGTATTTTTGTGTGATTTTAGAAATTTACTTACATATAATTTTATTATAGGTCCGAAATCATCTTCAGTGTGAATTATGAAGCTTATTTTAGCATCTAAATCTTGTTGTGAATAATGTTAATCTTATATTGTATTAAATGTAATCTTGCATTTTGGGATACAATAACGACATTTGTGCTGATGCAGTTAGATTGCGTAGGATTGGTGTAAGGGTGAACAATTTTGTTTTCAGTTGGTAAATTGAGACTACATTGTGCTCTGTATGACAAACAGTCTTCTTATTTCACTTGCATTTATTGGAAGTATTTCCCTGCAGCAAAGCAAAGAGAAAATGACATTCCAAGAATTTACAGTTTTGTAGGGCAGTCATTCAGCATGTTAAGTTATATTGAATCTCTAACAACTAAGCAATGTATTCAATCTGCTGTAACATGTCAGTGTGTGTGTTATGTTGAACATTGTAGGCTTTTGGATTTGAAGATATTTTTAAACTTGTACTTTCATAATTGTTTTGCAATGTAAATATTGATGGCATCATTTCAAAATAAATCGCAGTCTATGTCTTCAGAAGCAATCTTTTTCTTCATTCCTTTGTGAAAATTTATTGTTCTATTCAACAATTTGAACAGCATTAGTTTTCACATGTACATATGCTATCTTGTGTAGCTTTGACTAGTTAAGGAAGAAGTGTACTTTTTGTAAAAAATTATTTGTTTGGAATTTTTACCTGATGATCAATAATCCCAAATCCACAAAATTATAACTTCAGCATTTTGGATTGATGCCTTGATATACTGTGTAAGAAAGACTAAATACATTATGTTATCTTGTGTGAAAGCTATTTTAGTTAGATATTACACAAACTGTATAATTTAACAATTGATTTCTTGTCTACCAATTGTATTAATTTCAACTTTTGTTTTCATAAGATATGGTATTGGAATGTGTTAATTTAGTACCAATTGATATAATTTGCATAAGAACCTACAAAAAATATGCATCCATAAAAGTCCCAACTAGTTAAATTTATGGTCAATATGTATGCCCCCACCAGCTTATGTGGAGCTATATTGCTTTAAGCTAGTCCTGACTTTTATGTATGCAAAGTATTTCAGGCACCGTGGATTGTTGTTTTAAATTTTTATGCTCATTAATACCTTGGATTATTATTTTAACCCAACATTATTTTCAGGACTTTACAAAACAATATTGATCAAAGCTGTCAGTGTACCTAAAATGCCATCAAAATATGTCTTCTTTGTAATCTAAGTAATATTTAATTTATGTATGTTGCGTAATGTTTTATTCCCTGAATGGTGATTGTTAGGTATTTTAATACTCTATCTGTTACAGCTTTGCTGCGATGGAGATTAATGTAACTTTATTAGTCCATGTTCAACATAGTGTTTTGTTATCAATATTATGTTTTGTTGTGGGTTTATTAACCCTTGCTATTGGGGAACTCTGTGTAATCTCCTCACAAACTTTATTTTATTTATAGGCAGTGTTTAGGAACAAGTATGCATAAAAAGAGCCACTGGTTCAACAATTGTTGATATAAAATTATATACTATTGTAACAGGGAAAGAAAAATGTGCTACCAGACCGGGGCTCGAACCCGGGACCCTTTGCTTACAGGGCGAATGCTCTACCGACTGAGCTATGCGGCTGCCAACACAAGTTTCTCCCCTATCTGTTATTAAATCCTATAGACCCAGCTACACTATAATTATCATATATTAATTTACTTTTATTATTAGTTTAAAGTATATCTCAAATTTGTTTAAATTTACCTATTTCTAATCTCTCTGGACTAAAAATGTATGTAAATAAATAAAATAGTACCTTGAAACCTAACTTTTGGTGAAAATCAGTTGTCATTTGTTACATTGCCTTGACCGCAAATGTGTGAAGGAGAAAGAAATAAAAATTGGGGAGATAGTTTTGACCAAATTTTTAGATGAACAAATTTGGTTATCTGATTGGCGAATTCGGTGACTTGGAGGACGTCCACAGTTTTTTTGCTAGTAAATTGAGTTTTGAATGAGATATCATGTTAAAACTTTCTGTGTAGATAGCTTATTTGAAAATCTTTCTTGGGGTTTAAAGTGGGGTTGGTGTGGTTAAGGTCACAGTTACTTAAAATAGAAAAAAAACATTGCCAAATTATGTTTACCTGCCGAAAATCTGGTTTTCATGGAATTCCCAAGTTTTATGAACCTTTTCTATTTACTATTAGAATACTGCTTAATTAATGAGATTTTAATTCTAAGATGATCTTCAAGTGTGATAATACATGTATGGATGAGAGTTTCCAGGTTTTTCTGATCTTCAATATTTTGTGTGTCCTAAATGCCTGTTTTCTCTAGTTTTGCTATGCATGTTCAGAAATTTTAAACATTCTAACTGATACCTTTGCACATGTTTTTTATGCAGAGGTGTTTGTTTTCTATGATATTATACATGCATACTACAGGGTTGTATTATATGTATAACATGTATATATGTATATTGTAGTGGTACCTCCACCACAGATTGTTAGTCTGGCTCAACCTCCACCACTCCTACCTGGTATGTATAACCTGTGGCACCTGGTTCAGCAACACTCAATTAATATCCAATAGTATTTATCTCTGAACAAGTTTAAGCTAAATTCTCTGAGTGAAATCCAATAAGTCGTGCCTATTGACAGAATACTTAGGTCAGGTAGTTGTTGCAGGTATTTAAGGTCCTTTTTGGAGAGATGCATGTTTGACTTACATTGGCCACAGTAATTGTTATTCCTTCATATTTAGAGAAGGTTTTAGTTGGATGATGTGATTTGAATTACATTGACTTTAATGTGTTTTATCAATGTTTGGCTTATTTTGGCTAGTATATATAACAATATATACATGTATGTGTACAGGTCAGCAGATGATTACATCGATACCCCCTCCCCAGCAAATCATCCAACAACCCCAGCCACAGACAACGTATCTAACACCGCCACCACAAGGTCAGTGTCTAGTTTATACCATCAGTCAGTCATTGTCTATTCATCATTTATACTTTTTTGCTCATTTGCATAGTAACAATTTGAATTTGTGCAATTAGTTCAAAGAATGTTCACATTAATGATTTAAGATTAACCTTCATACATGGTATTACACTATTCAAATAAGAGATACTGGTAAGCTAATGTGTGTGCACACCTTATGTGCTGCTTTTTGAGACAGTACCTCTGCCATATTAATTTCATTTTCTGTAATTGAATTGTCTCCCATTAGTAATTAGGATATGAACTTATTTGGAGATGGACAAAGGTTAGTGGTCAATTGGAAATGTTACAGTGGATTATGCATTTACATTACAGTACCAGTATCGCTGTCTGCACCAGGTGTTGTGATTCCACAGTTAGCAAGTACAAATATGGCTTCAGGAATGCCATCTCAACCGCAAGGTAATATATAGAGGTTCTATCACTGATGGTCAATTGATATGCACTAAACTTTCGTTATGATGAGCATTGATATCACAAGCACCTGGCCTATCTTGAGCAAGTTTTAAAATAGTATCTGTTTGTATCATCAATGCATGCCCTTTGGTAATTTTGAGCATGCTGTATATCTCAACCATTTACCTGTCACGATTACTCCTTGTGATAACAAAGTTTAATGTAAATTAAATTATGATAAAGGCATTCTGGAATGTTATTAAGTGAGTGAGCTTGCGAGGAGCTTAATACTAATAGCAGCCTTATATGGGGTTTTACTAAATGAACTATTTGTAATTTATAGGTCAGTTAATACCACAAGGACAACCGATGCAGACGTTTATGCAGCCACCTAACAATATCGGACAACAAGTTCCACAGTATATACAATCATCTGAACAACAAATCATAGGTCAGTTTGCATGTTCTTTTTGTATAACCTAAATTTGTTCAATTTGTCCTTAGGCTATGAGCATTACTGAAGATGCTCACGCATTGCAAAGATTCAACAAAATTCATGAAAACACAAGAAAATTTGTACTTGGTTGTTGAAACGCTCCTGTATGTCGTTGAAAAAAAAGAAATGAGGAAATCATACAGGGAAGGCAGCACTCAACTTTACCAGCCATGCACAGAAAAACGTAACATCACAACACAACTACACTGAGCAATGAAGTCTATAATTTATTTACACAAATGACATTCACTACTATTTACTATATACATCAATGGGGGCACCTGTGTCGATAGACATCTATTTCTATGTTTCAAGAGAGTTACATATTGAATTGTGTTTTGTATTATTGGTCCTAAATTTGACATTTATTCTGTGAGGTATGGTACGGTGGTACAGTGGTCGAGCGAGGTGGTACGGTGGTCGAGCAGATAACCTGCTTGACTGCTGATCGAGAGGTCCCGGGTTCGATCCTCAGCCGGGGCACTTGATTATTTCTGAAACGCTTTTCTGTGTTTCCCGTCCAACTAGAGATGAACTGATTAGCAACCCAGAGGTAGTCTCGCGTGTATCGGTGCTATACACTGGGCACGTTAAAGAACCAAGGTGTCGCTTCGGAAAGAGCTAGGGCATCGCACACGGATAGCTTGTATCACACCACTGTCTCTTCCACCTGATGTCCCTTTAGCAAAACTCAGGACCCCATTGGAAATAAGTGCTCGCACTTTCATGGGTTATCCTTGACCGAAAGGTTTAAATAATTACAGGTGATGATGATTGATGTATTATGTATATATACAGGTCAGATAGGAAATCCTCAACAAGTTGTAGTGAGTTTACCGGCCGCACCGGGACAACAAGTGGGGGGACAAGTTGTTTATTCTACAATAGCTGGTCCTCCAGTACAGCAACAAGTACAACAGGTATCTTGTTCTATTCTGCACAATTATTAATTTACACCAGTATTAAATTTCTCTGAAATTGTAAAATGGTCATTTGGTAATTTCTTAAATTTGTGGATTTTCAATATTGATAGAAAAAATCTTTGTCTTTTTATTTATTGTTGGTGTCATTTAATCTAGATAATTTAATTTCATGATCAAGTTCATCCACAAAGGAACAAAAATAAACTCACACGGGTATTATAACTATGCAGTATATCTAACATTCTACATATTTATTATGGGGGCGGGGGTGGAAAATTTATTACTCATTATTGCGCGACTTGGTTCATGTTCAATGTCAAAGAGTTTTTACTTGGACGAAGAACATGCCTGTTATATAAGTTTAACGGGAACAGAAAGTTTAAAGATAGGCATACTAAGCTATATTGGGGGAATTTTGAAGATTTTCTAATTGTTTGGAAATAGAGGTATCTTTCAGTACTGTAATATTATGTTTACTGTTGTAGATTCAGCAACAGATGGTACCAGCTGGTACTGTACAGATACATCAACCCCAGCCACAACCTGGACAGATTATACAGCAACAAGCTCTACCCCTACCCCCTCAACAACATCATCAACAACACATCACTGTACAACAACAACTCTTGGTACGTATACGTAGTTCATATTCCTGCAATATTTACCCTGTTTGGATTTGTCGGTTTTTCATGGCAGCTTACAAATAATGAAAAATTAAAGAGAACTGGCGGCATCTCCTAGCCTTCCTTACAAGAGTGAGACATAGAGAGAGCCATCCATATCCCAAACAATTGATATTCTGAGCAAGCCTGTATCACTGCACTGAAAAGAATACCACACTACGTCTTCGAATTTCATGCATAATTAACCATAAAGGGAGGTAACTATGAATGAAAACTAAGGAAACTAACTTGAGATTAATTTGTTCTTCTTCAGCCTCCACCACCACAGCAGCCGACAGTGATATCTAGTTCACAGCCGTACTTACAACAACCTATGATGCAGACCACTGTATCGCAGATACCGATGGCTAATCCGAGTATCCAGCCGTCACCAACCTTACAGCCGGTATCCATGAGTCAACAACAGGTACAACAACCAGTATCCTGGGTATCATCTACACCTCCGACATACTCAAATACTCAATTCACTGTCGTACAACAACCCAATCAGGTATAGTAACATTATCCCGGTATTCTTCTCTCCACCTATCCAGTATCCACCCTACATTACAACCGGTATCCATGATTCAACAACAGGTACAACAACAGCCAGTATCCTGGGTATCATCTACACCTCCGACATACTCAAATACTCAATTCACTGTCGTACAACAACCCAATCAGGTATAGTAACATTATCCCGGTATCCTGTCGTACAACAACCCAATCAGGTATAGTAACATTATCCCGGTATCCTGTCGTACAACAACCCAATCAGGTATAGTAACATTATCCCGGTATCCTGTCGTACAACAACCCAATCAGGTATAGTAACATTATCCCGGTATCCTGTCGTACAACAACCCAATCAGGTATAGTAACATTATCCCGGTATCCTGTCGTACAACAACCCAATCAGGTATAGTAACATTATCCCGGTATCCTGTCGTTCAACAACCCAATCAGGTATAGTAACATTATCCCGGTATCCTCCCTCCACCTATCCAGTATCCACCCTACATTACAACCGGTATCCATGATTCAACAACAATAACAACAGCCAGTATCCTGGGTATCATCTACACCTCCGACATACTCAAATACTCAATTCACTGTCGTACAACAACCCAATCAGGTATTCCACACTTAAGGATGTGAATATTCCGCCAATCTGTGGATTTCCGCCATTATAGGCTCAATGAAATTAACAAAATTATTCATGAAACTATTCTCGTTGTTCATTTGAAAGTTATTACGTCAAAATCGGACTACAAAAAGCAAGTTACTGCCATATTTAGACACCCTGTAAGTAGGTATAGGCCACCATAAACATTTGTCAGCTGAAATCAACTGAAATCAAATCTTTCAACTTGTCAAAGAATTTCTTTTTAAGAGTTGTCGTTGTAAGTTTGAAATTGATGGAACTTAAATTTGTCAAAATTTTGTTTCGATTTTGAAGAATGCTGCACAATAATACAGAATTATCAAATAAGATACTTCAATATTTCATTCCAGAACCCTGAGATGATTATCAGTACACCACAGACACAGCCCCCTGTGTTGATCACGACATTGTATAACTCTCCCCTCTCCCTCTCTCTAAAATAGGAATATATGTGATATTTGTATGATTCTAGAATCCAGAGATGATCATCAGTACACCACAGACACAGCCTCCTGTACTCATCACAACATCATGTAACTCTCTCCCTCCCATTAAACTAGGAATATATGTGATATTTGTATGATTCTAGAATCCAGAGATGATCATCAGTACACCACAGACACAGCCCCCTGTACTCATCACTACGTCATGTAACTCACCGTCTACTACATCATCATCAGGGTATGTATATAAGACTGGACCAGCTGAGGAACCTAAGAGACGATTCACGGAGGAGAAACTGGATGAGAAAGTACCAGAAGGTCTGCTTGGATATGAGGTAGGTGGTCTGATACTATAGTAAGGTTAATCTTCAGGGTCATTTTCCTGTCAATTTTGTACTGGATTTACATTTTGATAATATATACTGAATTCTACTATCCTTAAGCCAAAATACCTGTAATATAAAGGAACATGGACTCTTCAGTAAGTATTTTCAGGGACTTGGAAAAGCCATTTAAAAACCATATGCAGGTTTGTCATTAGGAGGCGGCAGGATGCCAGTTTGACTGCCTCAAATTACATTTGGGTCGCCTCAAATTTACACCCAGCTGCCTTCCATCTAAAGTGCTCAGGCACCTTGGCCTCCTCAAAAGAACAAAAAACCTCCTACAAGAAATCCTAGTGAAAACCCTGTATATGGCTAATGCTGTACTTGATCTTGCATTAATAAGGATGGAGTGCAAGGGTCATTGTGTTTGCAATTTTACCATTTCATAGCCAAAATACTTTAGATTTAAAGAAACATTGGCTCTTAATTAAGAATTTCGAGGGACATAGAAAAGCTATGCCAAACTATAACTTGTTTCATTTCAAATGATTTTCTGCATTTTCAAATGTTTGTCTGGAAGTTGAAAACGTCAAAAAGTGAAGACTGAGTTGGGTATTTTATAAATCATTGTCATGTTACAGCATGGACCTCCACATCTTACCAACTTGATGGTACAACCAGGTCAGCCCGCACCATCTCAACAAGTACCCCAAGCCAGTACACCAGACCCCCTACAACAACAACACCAGCAGCAGCCACGTCAGCAGATAGTCTATGGACAACAGGTAAATCAGTTGTTCAGTCCTATACTTTATTATGTTCCTGACTGTAGGCATATACAAAATAAGCACCAGATTTAGCGACATTAATATGATGATTTTCACAAATTTAGAAAAATCAGAATCACTTCTTCTAGTGTATAACTGGTCCTCAATGAATTCTATTATGAAATAATAAAATTGCTCATATTTCTTCACACCAAACATTTTAAAACTCTAAATGTGCTAGTTCTTTGACCCGCAAAAATGTCAAATTGTCTCAAAGGCTATCAAAAGTATCCTCATGAACCTTAGCATAGTTATTCACCATCACATTGGGAGACCATACTGACAAGGCTTATTAACCTGTGACCTATATTTATTGAGTTATCTGCCCTTTTTACATTAAAAAGTGACAAAGTCAAGTACTCTTGGCAGTGCTCTTGTTGCAATAAGGTATCCACTTTTATCATTTGTTTCTATGAGATGTTTTCTGTTAGCAGGTTGTGCCACCCCCTCCACTACCTGGTGACCTTCAACCTCAGCAGACGACACTGATGTATGGTGGACAGATAGTTCAACAAGCCCCACCCCCTGGTGTCGCCCAGCAACCACCACATCCGCCCCCACAATTCTCCGGGGTACCGCAGCAGCATATACAGCAGACACAGCACATATTCCAACAACAGCCGCCACAGTTGCCACCCCCTCAGCCCGGACAACCCGGACAGCCTTTACAACAACAGCCTCCACAGCTACCCCCGCCACAACCTGGTCAGCCAGGTCAGCCTCCACAACCGATACAACAAATGCCGCCTCAGATACCGCCCCAACAACAGCTGGCTCCAATACCGGAAACTGTACGGTAAGTAACTAAGACTCCACATCAAATTGGTTACTGTAAAATCATTAATTTTCATGTTGATTCTATTTCATGAATTTTGTCATTCATCTTCACCACGAAATCAAATCCCATCGAACACTAATTTTGGCCCTTGTAATTATTACCTGAAATGCAACATCCCATGGAAATGATAATTTTTAACCAAAGCCACAAAATTTTGTCCCATTGAAATTAAGTGATTTTACATTTTATTTGCTTTGTAATGATTTTTACACAGGCTGTATATCAGTAATTAATGGTGGTATATTGCTCTAAGCCAGCACTCTTGTGTACTTACAGTACTATTATGTTGCTCCCTAACAAGCCAGTCAAACATTCTCTACATAAATAAAAATAATTACGAGGTTTGAAGACACCGAGAGACTATCACAGACTAAGAAAAGCCATCTTGTGGTCTATAGCTGTGCACTGTGATACATAGTTCTATATGAGCAGGGGTGTCAATTTTCCTGATGTGGAATTTACATATCTGGAAAGAGACATGATTTCTGGCCAAAAAAAAATTTATTTGATGAAAATATCTTGAGAAATGGTTATATCTGTTTTGAAGGATTTCTTAATAAAAACGGATTTATATATCGAAACAATGTGGTTGAATGCCTCATCTTTGTTAAAATGGTTGACGGCATATGATTTACCTGATTTTAAATTTGGCTCCATTTACACCCCTGTAGTCACAGTTACAAGAACAGATCTGGATAGATTTTAAAATGAATTTTTTAAATGCCAAAATGAAAAGTTGTGAAGATGAAGAAATATTTGAAAATTATAAATTATACATCTTGCTTACATTCAATTTGGTACTTTTCAGGATAGAGAATGATGTAGCACTACCAGGTCAATCATTATCACCAGGTCCCCCACCACAAGGTGAGGATAACATATTGATGCCTCCCCCATCAAATCCAGGTTGGTCAACAAATTCTAATCTACTAGTATTTCAGTGCTAATTGAGTACAAGTAATCAATTGACATTTCAACCGTGAGAGTGTGTAGAAGATGCCATTAATACTCAACCCCTGAGAACAGGTTTTATCCGTTTGTAACATCACAGACTGCAAAAAGGATTGAACACATCCAAGTATTGTACACAGCTAAAAATCAGATAATTCTCTAAAAGGTCAGATTAAAAATATCTTGTAACTATGACGAGAGAATATGGCTATTTT
Source organism: Spisula subtruncata (assembly GCA_963678985.1). Taxonomy (NCBI): domain Eukaryota; kingdom Metazoa; phylum Mollusca; class Bivalvia; order Venerida; family Mactridae; genus Spisula; species Spisula subtruncata. Next base: position 59,132,773 of record OY787663.1, read on the forward strand.
GAATTTGCCTATTAGAGAGAAATTTGAAAAATGTCTTAGGCTGTGTTAAGGATGCATTGAAACAAAATGGTTCAAAATGCATTTAAAATTATTTTTTTGCAAGGGTGATTGTGAAGGGGTAGAAAATTTTAGCCTTTTTACTCTATCATGAAACGTAATGCAACAATTAGCAATTTCCTGGTTTTGTAACAGCATGGTGAAAGTTATCTTCTCTTGACATTTACATGATTTTCTCTGTGTATGGAATCTTTGATTATTCATTTTTGTGTACTTATTCAGAATAATCTTTACACAAAAATGAATAATTAAAGATTCCATACATTTGTTGACATATTTTCATATTAGCTGGTATGGGAGTGAAAAGACCGTCACCTGGATTATCACCACAAGGTAGTGGACAGGAATCTAGAAAGAAAAGTAAAGGTAAATACATGTATATATTGAAGTACACAGATAACCCAAATGCGCACATTTACAACAGTATCGCATAGCCATCCGTACAAGTGTCAGACACAGAACAAACCATGTTTACATTATTTTGCATCTTTACATTTTATACTTTTTCTGGGGAATATTTGTGGTATGTGATTGGGCTTGAACCGACAACCCTTTCGCTTACAGGGCAAATAATCTATCGGCTGAGCTAGCCAGCTGCCTATGCAAGTTTCTCACCTTTGAGTTATTACATCCTATACTCTACTACATACCCTCTTCCTTCGAAGAATTCTTTGTTAGCAGAACTTATTTGGGTCATTCTAATAGGGTGCCAAATGAACCTGGGACTACTTATAGGGCCATTGTTCTACCTATTGTGCTAGCGGCCTGCCTACACGCGTTTTACCCATTGACAAGATGTAATCCAATCCTATAAGCACTACTAAAATTTAATAAAAGAAAGGCTAGCTTTTGCTTTTAGCATAACTGTCTCAAAATGACTAGGTGAGCTTTTGTGTAATAATTGAACTGGGTAATTCGTCTGAGCAAGAATAACCCACTCGACCAAGGTGTATCTTGGTACCTGTGAGGGTAGTGTCCTTTCCTGGGCACTGCAGATCAATGTTGGCTGCCACACCTGCAGGAGAGAAATAGTTTCCATAGGGAGACTTGAATGTAGGTTTCCATATATGTAGCTCAATGACCAGGGGAAGTTAAAATGTCAAAGGGTTGTTGAGCGGCTGAACGAAAATTTGTAACTTTTATTAGCATTTAGTATTATGTTTCTCATTATGTTTTAGGTTTTCATGAAGAAGATGATGACGTTGACGTGCCATCATCTATAGCTAGTCAAGTTAAAGAAATGAAGAAATATTCTTTCAATCAGTATTCCAGTACTCCACAGTTATACACTGCGCCACCTACCAACACATTCAGTCAGTACGGTACGGCGCAGAACGGTACAGCACCACAGAATGTAGAGTATCAGGCACCACCGCCACAACCTGACATGCATCAGCCCCCGCCACAACCAGACATGCAGCATCTACAACAACAACAGCAATCTGTACATCAGCCGCCACCACCACAGTCACAACAGCAATATATCTCCCCTGACTCACAGAATGTCAGTCAATATCTAGGTAGGTAAAGTCAAATTTTTATGACCTGTCGCATGTCATGTGTAACTAATTGGCGTTTTTGACGAGCCCATCCATTTTGCACACAGGTAACTTTAATGTACGAGGGTTGTTCAAGTAAATCGTGTACTTTTCTCATTGCACAAAAAGTATTTAAAACTTTCATTACAAATTTTCACTGATGATTATTAAATATATTCTGCATAAGTATCCGGAATTTCATCAACATGTATCAAGAAATAAAATTTCAGGTAACATTAATACACATGATATGCACGTCAAAGTTTAACATCATACCGCGGAACAACTGGGTCAACCCTCGTATATGAACTGCTAAATTTTGCAAACCACGATTTGTACAAAATTAAATGGAACTGAGAATGGTTGTCTTAATTTTGTAGTGATCTTAGTATTGAGGTGGTCTCTTATGTGAGGTTTTACTGTATGCAACTGTATATAACTGATTATAAAGAAAATTTCAATAAAGAATATTTGGATTGTGTCTACAAGCATGTTTGTTGAGGCTCACATGGAAACCAAATTTGTCAGCCTCGTTAAATAAAGGCGTTTCTTACTTATGTTTTGCTATTTCAGGTATAAATGGACCTCCGACCAGTGTATATGGACAGTCTAGTGGTGGACAGACATTCAGTCAGTATAATGTGGTCCCATCACCTACATACAGTCCTATCAGTTCCATACAGCCTCAGCCTCCACCACCACCCCCACCACCACAGTTTGAGAACCAAGGGTCAAGGTCACCCGCAGATGGTGGGGGTGGTAGTGAGAAAGTTCATGGATTAAATCAACAATTTATGCCCACATACACGAGAGATGATAATACGTTACTACGGCAACCACCACCACCTCCGCCACCCACATCCACTAGGTCAAGGACATTCTGGTAGATAAAACTGTACATAAAAGTGTTCATTCTTGTAAATTCGTGTTTTAAGTGTCGATACATTGCCAACTCTGCACTGGTTTTACTTTGTAATCTGTCCTTTACTGTGGTTGGTTGTATTTCAATTTGTGAATAACTCTGCAGACCTGGTTTTTTCAGGCATCATTTGCCTTCCTGACTGTAAATTTGCCTAGTTTATTTTTATTTATGCCTTTTCTGGTACATGTTACACAAACTTTTGTAAAATATTTTTTTTTTTGAAGTCTTTAAATGGTCACAATCTGATCACAATGTATGCGGCGACTGCTAAATGCTGGTATCTGCCGGTATCATACAAACATCTTGCTATGGTCAGTAAAGCATGTTGAATATTGCCTTTTGTCAGGGATTCTACTTACTGTACAATATACATTATTTGTGTTATTTACATATATAATTTTAAGAATGTTTAAATACATTGGTTATAGAAACTAAGTATGGACATTTTGGGTGTACGGTCTGGTTTAAAATTGCGGTTGTGTATAAATATTCTTATTTGGATTCAGAATCAGAGACTGAACTTTTCATTCTGAATAGACATAATGCAACATTGTATTATGTTACAAACCTTGTTGGTTTGATCTAAGATGATCAGGGCTGCCATTGTATTGTACCGAATCACTATAACAGCATGTTTATTGTATATATTTTGTTAATGATTTTTGTGTTGTTCTTATTGTGTAACAACTGACTTCAAGTCAAATAAAAATGTAAAACTTTTAACTTGTGTTGACTGACATACTGGCCGGTAGCCACACTGAGGCTTCAGTAAAAATATGTTACTAAAGTAAGCTTGTACCTAAAGACAAAAGTGCCTCAACTTCATTCTGTACTCATGTAAGATATGATATAAACTTGCTCCTGGTTACATGGACGATTTGAAAAGGGATTATCACCCAACAAGACCTCTAAGATAGGACCCTGTCATATTATTAACCATTGTGGAATAGTCTGCCAGTAGACATGAGACAAATTGAGTTTCTGATAGTCTTCGAAAAGCACTGAAAACTCACCTGGTCCGAAAAATAAAATATATGTGACTTCCAAGTGAATTTTAAGAGTCTTGATTGAAATTTTAAACAAAAAGCTTTCGCCTGTGCAGCGCTTTAGCGACTTGCTTAGTAATTATGTGTCTGGGTGCATTTTTGTCCCTGGATACAGCCTAGATATGTCCTTACATAATCACAGAAAAAGTTCCAACACATTTAAAAGATATATATTTTATTATACATGTACAAAATGCTGCATTTCAATATTCAAGACAATAACATAATAGTGTCATCCAGAAGTCCCTTTGCACTCCCTCAAATTTTGTTATTAACTAAAAATGACAAACTTGTGTTAAATGCTGTTAAATTATTGCAAAAGATATTAACCAACAATTGAAAGGAAATCGGCACTGCTCTAGATAATTATGGTGACTGGTCTTAAAAATTAAACTAAATCACAAAATTTGAAAATATTTGAGGAACTTATGGATGACACTTCAAATAATAAATAAGTATCACAGATAATAATCAGCTGACATGCTCCTATGTGACTATCCAGTACTAACCAGTTCCTCTGCCACTCAATCACAATAGATGCACATAGTTTTTGATTACAAAGAACGTTTGGATATAGCCAAACAGGTGCTCAATGAGAGACGTCACAGAGGAAGATGCATTGCCAAGTTTTTGATTGTTTGCACTTGGAGTGGTAATTAAGATGCCTAACAGCTGTGTTGACCAGACCAGGGAACTGCATCATGGCAATTCGTCTCCTTGTTGCATTCACTACAATACTGTCCTTGTTTGACGTCGCACATGGTTGCTATGGAAGGTTGACGTCACACATGGTTGCTATGTAAGATTATACTAATCCAAGTAAGGATAAATGGTCCATGTTTGATGGAAGTGTTACTGTAGGCCGTCTATCCATCTCTACAGAGGTCTGAAATCACAAGTTGTAACCATTCGTAACCAGACGACAATAAGTTGTACAAATGAACTTAATAGCGTATGCACAAGATATGTACACTTAAACGAATTTCTAATTGGCCACCCTAAAAAATATTATATCATCTGTTATATTATATCAATAAATCTTAGGCTGTGCTATTTGTTTATTCCACGCACTAATCTATCGATTTCCGGAAAGAAATGGCGTATTCATGTACAAAATCATCCATGCGTAACGGTTGGTGCGAAATTGCCTTTTTGCACGTTGGCCTCGTGCACAGCTTGGAATAGTATCGTATTTGGTATGAATTTGTTCCTTGTTTATTGACTTTAATTTAAACACTATAATTTGTGAGAATGAGCCATGTGGAACGCACTCATGACGTCGATACATGCATACATTGAATGAATTTCTGATTGGTCACGTGTTTTTACAAATTAGTTTTTAAAACATGCTTTTAGAAGAATACAAATAATCGAAACACCGATACTGTCCAATTTTATTGATAGAAAATATGTTTATCGCAGTAATTCGAGCTCAACCTCACGTTATTATAAATATCGCTTTTTTCAAATGACGTTTTGACGTACATGTCTGGATTTTGGTGCTGGTACTCATCATCCTAACGGCCTCAGCGCGACCCCATATAACTTATTCTCGCCAGTATCAATGCTTTTCATTAAGCCAATCGACAGAGAATACATTTTGACTAATTTCAAAAATCAAACATGTCGGGCACGTGAACCACGTGCACGTAAGGCATTTTGCACTAACTGTTCCGCATGGATGATTCTATACATGCATGCATTATTTATTTCTTGAAATCGATAGATAAGTGCATGGAATGATAATAACCACAATTTTAGAAATATTGATTGAATATATCGCATAATATCATATTTCATTGAGTGGCCAATTAGAAATTCGTTTAAGTGTATTTATGCAAAGGTCTGAAATAGCTGTATACAATTTAGCAGTGTTGGCGACGTGTGGGTATTGAAGCTACAATACAAACTGGAGCATTTAAAAACTACATTTATTTAATGTAGCGCACATTATCATTTGCCCTTTTACTTATTATAGAGCCATCCACAACTCCAACGTAATGGCATTTCATTTCCTTAATCTATGTTTCAATCTCTGCCAAATGATATTGGTGCAAAAGACTTTGACATCAAAGTTTTAGTATACGTTTTCTCTATATGCTACAGTATGACATTCATAAAAGTTATACTAATGAAAGGTGTCTGTGATATTTTAAATTAAGACGTTTAATCAGAGGCCTAAGTTGGTCTTGGTTTGATATACTTACATTTTGTGGAGAATGTACGTCTATAGCTTTCATTACATCCCGACATTTAAGTTGTCTAGCTCGTGTATATAGTGAGGTGAGGGTATGATCACATGTATATGTAGAACACGCTGAACTCCGCACGTTACAGTTGTCATACTGAAAATAAGAATTATGTACGTATAACTAAAACATCCACCAAAGGAACCAATACAATGCCATTAGCAATCGTGAAAGCTCGGTTATTTCCGTTTGTCTCCGGTAAATATAGTGTTACAGTAAATGCATAAACGCGGAGCATTCTGATCACCTCGGTTTTTATGCAATGCAAAATTACCGGAGACAAACGGAAATTATCGAGCTTTCACGATTGAAACGCTGAGATGATCATAATGTGCACATATAACTAAAACATTCACCAAAGGACCGAGGTAAACAATAATGGAGAGGAGACAATAACAAGACATGCACTACTTAAGGGAGATTAATCGTGATAGTTGACTTTAAAAGCTGCGACTTAGATCGGTATACGTCTGTAACCATCTTTTGTCAGAAATAAACTACTAAAACCCTTTGAACTAACTTTTAGACATGTTTGAAAACCAATTCAAGATACAATTAGGGCTCGCATTCGATGTTGCCAATTTTCATAACGCAAGGACCATGCTCTTTTGTCGAAATATCTCTTTGCAGAAATCACAGGACAGAAGCAAATAACCCTTTATAAAGTATGCTTTACCTGTTTATATATGTCTGTCCGCATTCCTTGCTGTATAAGATACACTGCTATATGAGGTCGATCAGTATCCACACAATGGAAGAGTATATTTGCGTAACGATTGATGTCACCTTTATCATTTAATCCAATCACCAAATCTTCTACCTCACGTAGCTCGCCTCTCTGTAAGATAAACAATAAGTTCAGTTAAAGAAGTTACCAATTTTCTACGACTATTTTAAGCTGTTAGGCCGCTCAAGCACCCTTTGACATTTTAACTTCCCCTGGTTATTGGGCTACCTATGGAAATCTACACTCAAGTCTCTATTTCTCTCCTGTGTGTGTTGCAGCCAACATAGATCTGCGACGCCCAGGAATAGACAATGCACTCACAGGTACCATTTTACACCATGGTGGAGTGGAGCATGTGGGTCTTGCTCAGAGAAATTAACCAGTTTTCCAGAGGGGGGGGGGGGGGCTGGGACCTCTCAATCCCGAAGTACTAGGCATCAAATTCAAGTACTTTTCAAGCCATGTTCGAACCCTGATAAATGAATCATTCAAGTAGAATACATGCATACGGAAATGTAATACCAGACAATACGGAGAAATCTCAGAACGCAATTGGTGGGTTGTGCAATAACTAGAAATGTTTCTATGGGAAACGGGTGACCCCGTCGGGTATATAGTAAAAGTAACAAAGGGCCGTAACTCTGATAAAAAATTACTCAGCAAAATTTCTTTTACGGTTGTTAATCTGTGAACATTTGAAGAAATTCCGCCAACAGACGTTAATGACGTATTGCGGTAAATGGATGTCGGTTGATAAATAACTTGAGGACAGGACAAAATAAAATAAACGAGCATTAACCTTGACAGCTTTCAGTAAAGATTGTTGGAAGTTGGTTTCAGCAAGGTATACATCCATGGTGAATGCTTTTAATCTTCTCTGTAACCTCACATACTCGTCTTTACCACAACTGTCTATATGGTACTGGTCCGGACAACGTCCAGCCTGAAATATAGTCGTCAGAGAATTATATTCTGACTTGGTCAGACTGTAAGGCAGGGCAGGTGTGACAGCAGGGCAAAATGAAAAAAAAAGCAGGAAAGTGGCATGCTGTTATTTTTTGTCAAACAAGAGGTCTTAAGTGACATTATTTTCATATTTAACTAAGTTTTCATTAAAGACATTCCTTCAGAGCAGATTTATAACCCAAACTTTGCCAATCCTTTAGATATTTTCATCAAATAACTTATGTTTTGGTCAGAAGTCATTGTTCTTTCAGTGTTGATAAATCAGGAATTCCGTTTTAATCATGAACATTGGCACGCCTTTTGCATGGTTACAGCAAACGTATTGCTGCAACTTTCAACTGTACATGTAAGTTATTCGCCGAAAACGTCTATATGACGAAATATTTAGTTGGCGACGAGGGAGGCATGGTCATCGTTGGATTGTGTTTTGGCTGTCGCAAGAAACACAATATTTGCCCAAATTCCGAGATCTTTGCAATGTGAAAGGCTGCTGCAATGCTGTTGTGACACACGAGAAGAAACTGGATTATCAACATCAAATAGCATTACTGTACCGGGAAATAGTTTGAGATATTTCAAATACAATGTATGATTTAAATGATAACGATCTATTAGAGTTTCGTTATTCAACTAACATACCCAGTCTGTAATGTTCGAGTTGGCACCATTCAGTAGTAGATAGTTGACCAGACTCACCCCTTCTGTGATCAGGTAGGCATAATGTAAGGCACTTCTTCCTAACTGTAAAATATACAATTAACAGTAAAACTTCGTTTTCACGAGGAGTGATCGGAACATTGTAAAATGCTCGAGATAAACCGGTTGCTCGAAATGACCAAAGTACAATTAGTTCAACTTCGTGTACTTGCTCGACACAGGCCGGGTGCTCGTAATATCGATGCTCGTCAGAATGACGTTTTACGGTATACATGTATTATACTAAATACATTCACATAAATAGCGAACATTTGTGCTATTCAGACAATCATTTCAATCTAAACTACGTTTGTACATGGCTTACTATAGGGTTACTACCGTTTAATACCGTACGTAATCTAATACATATCACTAATTGTTTCACTGTCATAATTGATATATTACAGTCCATTAGCAAGATTACTATCCAAACTTTAAGAACTTTATGACCTTCCAAATTCACGTGAAAGTATGTTTCAATAGTTTAATTATCAGCTTTCATTACGTACGTCTTTGAAATTAATTAAACAAAAAAATATATAACATATATGTAATATAAATTTACGCGTATATATTTCATTGTAGATATATTGTGTTTACAATTGTATTACAAATTAACTTCATAAAGTCATAAAACAGTTTTGTTGACAGTTTCAAACAGTAAACAAATACAGTAAAAGTACGTTAACAGACTTCATGTATGTACACAGTAACTGATATATAATTATGAACATCGTGTATACATACATACGAAATATAGACGGTTTATTCCTTCGTTCGTAGGAAAGTCACGATTTCAAAAGGGCAATTCTTCTAATCCAAGAGAACCAAAAAGAAATGGCCAATTTATTAAATTTTATTTCGTAAATGTTGGAATAGTGAAATTAGATTGAGTTTTCGTGAAGATAACAAATTCAAGTTGACTTTTAAAAATATAATATTCCAGGGAGAGACAGAATGAAGAGCAGAAATATTGATCCGTGGTTTCTTGCTTTGTGGCTGACACAGTAACAATATTCGGTTGGAGACTTAGGGGCACAAAATGCCCCTTTGTTATTTCTTCATTCCCTTCAATTTTACCAGTATCAAAATTTGAAAACAACTCCCATAAATCTTAAATAAAAAGAAACGATGAGCCTACATTGTCTTGTGAATCCAGTATGTTTCTATAATTCTGTACAATGAATTTGATCATATCTTTCTTCTTGTTGAGTATAGCTTTATGTAGAATAGTCCGGCCACATTTATCTCGTGCTGTAGAGAACTTCCGGCTTGCACACTGACGTAGTTCATCCGTACCGCCTGTATCTGTAGCACGGAACATTAACATCAGGTGCTCCTGTAAACAATTATAGGTTAATTTTGCCCAAGTATCACGTTACTCATTAGCTATACAATACGACCACACATACTTCTGAAAAAACAACCTTACTAACGTTAGTAATTAGATGTAGCGTTTACAATGAGTGCAGAAATAGAACTGCTCCGGCGAAGTCACTGGGCGTAGGAGCGTCTTTAACATCATTGGGGGGGGGGGGCAAACATTTGGCAACTTAGGGTAAAATTTTTTTTTTGCTCACTTCGCTCGCAAATTAACTTCATTATGTCAAAATATGCCAATACCCTTTCTTTGCACAAAAATACACGCGTACATAAACATGCACGGTCCTCATATATCGATATAATAACTGTAAGTTTATGGTTCTAGGGTCATTTGGTTTAGTAATTACGTGGTAACTGGAAGTAAATCAGTTTAAGTATAAGGGGGTCAGGGGACATTCCCCCGGGAATATTTTCTAAACAATGGATCAATCTGGTGCATTCTAGGCGTTCCGAGATACCTTATTTGGTATTAAAAAGGGACCTAAATACAGAGAATTTAAGTTCTTACATTAAAGTGCTTGCAAATTTTTTATATTGTTCGATTTTCAGATTGAAGCTTAATGTGAAAACATTTGTTTGAAAGACTTTATATATAATTGAAAACCTCCAAAAATCGTATAGGAGGTTGGGTGACGCTTAGAGTACAATTTTTGTCACGAGTGTATTTTTTGCAAAAAATCGGTGTTGACATAATTTGATATAATGAATTTATTTAGCGAGCGTGCGAAACGAGCAAAATGTTTTTATACGTTTTCACCAAGAACTGAAGGCAAATTGCCTATAACGAGATATACATTGTACTAGGTCGCAAATTATACTTTTCGTCTGAATTATTGGGGGGGGGGAGATATGTTGCCCCCCCCCCCCCTGTCCAGACATTGGCCCTGGCCCCCTGACCCCCCCTGCTGCTACGCCCATGAGACTTTACATTCAGAACTCCCCATGAACACTTTCTGATATTTTCCATCGCCACAATGTTATGACAGAAGAAAAGAAAATCACTTTGCATCTTTTCAATGCGTACATTGGCTAAGGGATATACTGGCAGTATTATTTTTATTTCCTCTTTACTATGACACGGATAATGCTACGGTCACAATGCTCGAACGATGTCCATACGGATTTACCAACTCGTACGAGTCTGAAATATTATAAACCTAACGGTATTTCTATCTGGTCACAGCTCGTACAGATCTCGTACGAGTTGTATAGAATGTATAGTTTTCACCAAATCACCGAGTCCTCTACGAGTTGTGAAAATCCGTACGATACTCGTACGAGTTTCGATACCCGTATGGGCTCCGTACGGACGTCGTGCGAGTTCAGAAAAATCAACTCGTACGGAGCCCGTACGGAACTCTTAGGGCAAATGTGACTAGGGTATAAGATCAATCACACTCAAACCAGATACTCTACCACTAGACTAGATACTCTACCACTAGACTAGATACTCTACCACTAGACCAGATACTCTACCACTAGACCAGATACTCTACCACTAGACCAGATACTCTACCACTAGACCAGATACTCTACCACTAGACCAGATACTCTTCCACTAGACTAGATACTCTACCACTAGACTAGATACTCTACCACTAGACTAGATACTCTACCACTAGACTAGATACTCAACCACTAGACTTGGTTATAGGTGACATGGATTATACATTGGAACAGTTTCCAAGTTCATTGCTACTCTTATAGTATTCAATAAACTGCCAAGTAACATTACATGTTACGAGATTGACAAATGAACTGTCTAAACCATGATAAGCCCCGTCACTTCAGCACTTTCAGTGTTTTAATCATTGAGATGTTTTCGATTTCAAGTTCGAATGAAGTGTTTAATACATTACTCTTGTCACAAAGTTTTAAAATGATAAGATTTGTTTGCGTACACATAGTTTCAAAACATGCTTATAGTTCGTGCATTGAACTTAAAGCAAAAAAAAACAATTGCATGTAACGTTACATAATTTTCAAAACATGCGTATTAGGTGCATTGACTTAAAGCAAACTAGACAAAAGTGTTTTTTTCAAACATGCTAAAACATACACGTTTTGCATGTGATGCAGGGAGTTCTGACGTCATTTTGTAAATACATTGTGCGTTCTTATTGTTTACAACGAGAAATTATAAGTGCATATGCATTTTGCGACTATACGTGCGTATGCATTTCATTAATTAACATAAAATTGCTTAATTAAATATGCAAATGTTGAATGTGGTTTTATAGCACGTTGGATGATTGATGGATGATAACATCTGGTATCATTTTTACTGTTTGGTAATTAAAATGATTACGTCATTAATCAGCTAATGAACATATCAAATGAATATAAAATTATTGTATTTAAGATGCATATTAGGCAGGAGTTGCACTTATTGTGAAAAACTGTTATTTGCGAAAGTCCCCTTTGACTTCTAGAATTAAGGTGTTGTTTCCCCTTTGCTTCGTGCAACGCCTCTAGCTCGGCTACGTCAACCTTAAAGCAGGTCAGTTTAATTAATTTGTGAATGAACATATCATTATTGTAGATAAGATGCATATTAGGTAGTACACTTGTTGTGAACACCCTATAACAGGGATAATTCCGCTTCGAGCTCATGTCTACTTATTGTATCAAATATCATTGTCAATGTTGCTTATATTTATTCAGAAAAATACTTATTTTCCCCCCAATTTCATTGAATGACACAATTAGCGGTCGTTTTGTTGTTAAAGAAATACAACAACAAAAACTCTAACCCCATCCTTGATTAAAATATGCATTTACCAAATTTACCCAAAAAAATATATGATGTTTTACAATTGTACAAATAACTCGGATTCCAGCCGTCATAATGGTGTCATATATTTAAAATTAGGGACTTGATTTGTAAAAAAACCCAGTTGTATGTCACCAAAAGTGACAACTTATGACAGTTATATTAGTTGTTCATATAAACAAACTTCAAGTATGTGTATACCAGATGTATGGTGTCTTGGTTATACTGTCAATGCTTTTATACCTACATCGATCGTAATTTCTCTGAACACTTTCGTGTACTGTAAAATCATTTGTGTTCGCGGGGGGTTAAATTTCGTTGATTTTTAGGTTCATCCTTATAAACTACGAAATCAAATCCCATCGAACAATAATTTTGACACCTGTATTTAATACCTTAATTGAAAAATCCACGAATTATCGTCTCATCGAAAATGGTATTTTTTACCAAAACCACGAATTTTCGACCCATCGAAATTAAAATGATTTTATAGTAAATATTTTGTATTTATTGTATGAACTCCCCAACAGTTAACACTGGAGGTAATAAAGGAATTATTGTAAGGGTTCGCAGATGTCTGGTGTCTTGGTTAATACTACCCTGTCAATGGTGAATACATTTTATACCTGTACAGACCGTATTTTCTCAATCAACTTCACCATCTCCTCTTTGTGCTCGTTCATCGTGAAATGCTCCTTAAATAAATTCATGACATTTATCCCACGATTGTCTGTAATGTCCACAATATGGTCATAACCCTGAACCATTAAATGATGTATGCATTCCACGTCACAAGATTTCACTATGCTAATAATATGTTCATCTATAACCGTCAAATATTTTAATTTCCGTAAATATTCTGCGTAGTCCCGGGCGGTACGGCCTTTATCGTCTCTAGCCGTTATATCGACGCCATATTTGAATAATGCTTGAAGGAATTGACTGGAACAATCACAAGCTATTGCTTTGAATAAAACAGTTTGTCCATGTTGATCTCTAGCTGACATGTCGGATTTGATGAGTATTTTGTGTAACATTGAATCTGGAGGTCGGTTTGTAGTTGTGATGAGCTGCAATAACAAGATATTCGAAATGTTATGATGTTGTGATGATTTCATCTCTTTGAACAGGTGTTTCATTGTTATACTGATACAACTGTCCTGATCCGGTTTTTGCCTTTTTAACAAAAACTTATTCGAAGAAACGGGATGCAAATAGACAAAACATTTTGACTGAATAAATTAGAGCATCGTTAAGTTGTCTTAACGAGACATGCAATCACCAAGGGTCCGAATTATACATTGAATGATCCTTATATTCTTAGCGTCAAAAAGTGTTTTTTTTTGGGGTTTTGGCGTGTGTCTGGGATTAAGTGTGCATTTTGTTCAAAATGCGGGTTTTCTGGCTACTAGATCCCAGAGGAGGGTTAATATACTAGTACATGTACTTACATGAAAGTATAATGGTTCTGCTTCTGATGCTAGACCTGATGTAGTATATAGAATGTTTGTACATGCTCCTAATGACAACAATTTATCTACAGATGTTTCCAATCTTGCCTCCCATGCTGACATGATTAAAGGTTTAGGTACTTTAGGTGTTCGTGGACCTGTGCCTTCGTGCATGTGGTCTTTCGTTTCGATATCAACCGTTTCTGGTAAAGTTTCTGTAATGGAATAACCCACTAAGTAAAATGTGATTTTGGACCTTTGAAAGTCTAAACAAACAATCCAGCTGTTTTATTACACATCGTCCTTCAATATGTACTCTAATACAGATACCTATTCATTCATAACTTCATTGGAACGAAGCGCTTTCGAATATTTGAACAAATTATTTAACTCTCGTAAAATTTGTGAAGACATATACTATAACTGTGTATGTAAAACTTCATCCTCTTTTGCACGCACAGAAAAGGCTACCCTTAAACATTTATGGAAACGTCATTTAGTTATTTTTGTTTTCAAATTTTTACGTTATACGAATTTCAGACACATTGTGTAAGGCGTCACATGAGATCAATTGCAACACAACCGATAAAATTAAGATGTGTTTTCGTGCTACCAAGACAAATTTACAGATACCGTATAAATGAATACCTCTATGTTTTCAGTGACAATTGTCGGACAATAGCTATGCATAGCTTATGTTATTTTGTTGTAAATGTAGATTCTATTCTGACGTAAAATAAAGATTGTAATAAAATTTGTAATTCAGTGAAAGAAGTACACGATATGGGACTTACCGTCTATAATTTTACCGGACAACATGGAGATCACGAACTCATTGGTCGGACCATACTGCCTCAACAAGGAGCGAGCAACATCCGGCATCGTGACTACATCACATAGCTCCACCTCTACACCATCAGGCCGGGATTGTCGGGTACGACACCATCCTTTCAGTAACTCCTCAACTCTAGTCTTATCTACAGCTTCTTGTGTGATTGCATGGTATAACCCTGGTATAGAAATGTTTCATTTTAAATAAAAATAGATAAAACAAATTATGTTTATTTGCTCGGTGTTATGTTATGTTCATGTTGCTGTTATTTGTGCTCGGTTGGTTAAGTTGAGTGCTGCCTCCCAACCGGACTTCCTCATTTCTTTTTAGATACAAATCGAACAGGGAATGAAGCAATCAGTAGAAACAATAGCACGAAGGTCACCAGTGGAATAAAAAGATGAAAAAATAATACACATCACAAATTTTGACAAAAGTACAATTAGGCACGAAGGTATAATAGAGCTAGTGTATGCTTTATGACGAACTTCATTAAAAGGACGCACATTAGAGGTCAGTAATTTAATATATACAAAGTTCGTTAATGTACGTGGCTACCTGTTTAAGCATTTGTAATAACTTTAAACTTTAAAGGTATCTCTGTGCGACTTCATTCATTTGGACTTAGTACACGAGACACATCCAAGTCAATACATACATGTATTATAAGACAAACTTGAATATCTGCGAAATGTACTAAACTGCACCCAGAGGAAGACCAGTCACCAGGCCTAGAGCTCTTATTGCTACTGGGTATGGGCGTGCCATAAGTACTTGCTATGGTACAATTTGTATACTGATACGCGTACTTATTACCCTTAAGTTATAGAAAATGGAGAAGAAAGAGAGAGTAAATGAATTCGCGATTAACAAAAATTTCAATTCACTGCATGATTATTTTGGCAAACACAAACATATTTAATGTACGTACCGACACCGATCTAAAGGAAACATTTAAAAGACTTTATCAACAAGTTATGCTACGTAAATCCATTCAATTTCAGAAATACGAAGTTAGATCAAGATATAAATCTTAAATGTGTGTATGCATATTGACGAGGCGCCGGGAAGGTAACAATGCGCTACGGAAATATTTGTTTAGTTCTTTGAAAACACTTCAAAACTGTATCGTTTTGGTAAATAAATGATAAAACTTTCAAGTTCTAAAGCATGTAGAAACAACGAAACTCTTAAATATATTGTTTACACGCACCGTGTGAAGACAAATTGTGCGAGACAATATTTACAAAAGAAAAAAATATGAAGATTAAAAAAACTTAAGACTTTTCTTAAGATGTCGATTACTTTTTAATACTGAACTGGAATTATTTGAAAGTAGTAGACGAGCTTTGTAAATGTCTTTAGTTGTATTAGTCTATATGTATTTACCCAGGGACAAAACTTACAAAATAGAGAACGAGGCATGTATTTGAAAAGACATTGCTCAGAAACATGAAAAACCACCTAAACGTTTGGTTAACCCCTTCTCAATACTCTAGTGGTTGAGCGTGTACCTCGAGTTTGGGAGTGGTCGGTTCGATCCTGGGCCGCCTCATACCAAAGACGGAATACAAAATTATTAATGGTAATACATTTACCGCTCAGCATCAAAGGGAAACTGGCTACTCTTCAGCTTCTTGTCTCTCATACTCTCAAAGCGCTGAATAAAATCAGCAACGAGGTGTCCAGAGAGATTAATATACATTGCCAAAACTTGTTTGAATTAAAAATTGGCGTTAAGATAATCAGTTTAAACTAAGGTGTGTTCTATCGAGTAAACATCTTACCTGGACTGTACAGTTTGACCCATTTGAGAGACTTCTGCCAGTCTAATGGTTGCTCAGCCTCCAGGACGTCCGCTGCTGTTTTACCCGCGTTATTTCGTACCAATGGATCCACGCCACATCTATAAGAACATATGGATGTGAAAATATTGAATACAGAAAATGTGAGAAACAGAATGTTCGGGGAACAATATTGTAAGATAAGGACAAGTGTATGCTTACACTGGTTATCGTACAACTTTGTTAAGTCCACAATTACGAATACCCTCCAACATCAACTCGTGAGTTATGGGCGAATAGGACTTCGGAAAAATTCGTTCGCATTAGTATGCGTGCGCTGTTTATCGTTGGTACCAATGGTATTGTTCGTGTTGGTGCAGCTTCACCGAGCGTTAGTGTTCGTTGCGATAAGTCTTGTTCGGTGAGTATCCCTTAGAGTCACACAACTACACTGTTCAAAATAATTAAAGGAAAACTTGCAATTTTGCTTAATTTGTTAACATATAAGGTCAGGGAGCCAACTTAGTGCTACAGTTTAAATCTTTAAATCTTTATCATTTCTGAGTATGGTTTTAAGACTCGGTGTGGTTTCTAGGTTGTTCGTTGGGTTATGTCCCTTTCTTTCTTGTAGTGCCATCCTTTTTTGGCTATTCTCGTTGTTTGCTTAGTTACATTTAAAAAACGCTTAACACTTAAGCACAACTAACGTGTTATTTAATGGTGGACATTACGTACTATGTTATGCTAACAACGTAATCATACACTTGGCATGAAAGGAAACTTATTAATGAAAATTATGTTGGCGTATTTAGGCATTTCCTAATATTAACATTATTCATAATCATGTCATTGGGTAATTTGCCAAATTTTATATCCTAAGTACTATTTGAAGAACTGGCAAATCACTTAATACACGATACATTGTATACCAGTATGTAATTAAACATGAATTAAATTGATCAATTCATGACTGATGTTAAAGAAACGAAACGTAATGACACAAATGGGTGAGAATTCTATAAATCAAATAAAATCATAATTCACTGGTATGGGCGATCACTCAAAACTGTATTAGTGTATGATATTGAAACTCTTTTAGATAAAACTATTGAATCAGCCGGGGCCCTCACATTACAAATCGGTACTTAACATGAACGAATCCATTAATTAATAAGTTGTTATACACATGTGTCAAAAGATGTTTTCATTAATTGAGGGTATACGACTATGTGCAAACCAAATTAAAAAGCTAAATTAGTAGGTTATTGGATCAAAACTTTTTATATAAGAGCATAAAACATCACATTCGTCCATTGATTTCGGTTCTATTGAAACACATTTTAAACACATCAAAACCAAGTCTATGGAATAAAATCTATCTAATATCAATTGAAAACGAATCGAGACTAATTGTTGTTGATTGAAATTAAATTAAATTTTATCAAAGTATGTCGACATGTAATTCATTACGTTTCAAATACGTTTGTTTGTTTACAAAATCTTGACGTTACTAAGTTGTTATAAATGACATTTTTTCTCCTTTCATTCAGTTTGTCTTGATAACCAATTTGAAGTTTTTATTTGCACATGGTTTTTCTTATCTGACATAGAAAGTGCGATACAAACGACTTTCATTGAAAACAGTGTAAAATTTATGACTGTTTATGTCGCAATATACTTCAAATTGCGATAACAAAACCTACACTTCACATAAATAGTGTGGGGGATTGAATAATATAAAAAACGTACATGTATCATTTTCGTACTTTTCAGGCGAAATAATTTATTTCTCGAGCGTATTGTGTCTCTATCATAAGAACGAGAAACTGGCGGCAAACAACAAAGGTATCCCTGATATAGCATATTTACGATGGTCCAACGCAGTTCGACTTGTTAAGCCATGTTGGAAAACAATGTGGGTCGAGCATAACCTTTATTTGCCAGTCAGCTTTCTACTGAAATACGACAGGCAGGTACATGTGTCTCCGTCAGGGTTTGAACCCGGGTCGCCAGATTAGACGGCAAGCACTCTAACCACTCAGCTACCAAATGTCATTTTGTCCGCTGTGATACGGTTAAAGGAAAACGGAATTTTGAACCTCAATGTCCAACGCCCTTGGTTTCCAGAAGTTCTTTATTTATGTATCGTTCAAGATTTTGGGTCTGGCAGTCACATGTTTGATCAAATTTGTACATAATAGGGAAAAGAGAACATAAAGAATGTGATGAAGTGAAACTTGGTGGGAATTGTTACTGTTTTCGGTGTTCGGCTGGTTAAGTTGAGTGCTGTCTTCCCTGTTCGATTTCCACGTTTCTTTTTTGATGGGAATTTATCATAAAATGGCATAAATCAGTGTGCACTTACTAGTAGACCATTATGGCTTAATGTACATGTTCTGTACTGACACAGCTAGGCAACTAGAACGCAATATAACAATTCTAATCATAATCGTTCTATGCACTTTGCGCCTGTGTGGCAAGGAATTGTAAACAAACATAATTCTATTATCTTGAAGGCAGTATTTTAACAGTCCAAGTTTATTAATAAATTGATAATCCGCTCATACAGCGTTAAGGACAATTATGTTTTTGACCTATTTCTGTTTATAATCATAGTATAATCCAAACTATACAATGTATATTAATTTACATACTATTGTGTGTTAATCTAAAGTAATAAATGGCAACTGTTAGGTGTGTGACATTGTTATAATTAGTAAAGAAGATTTATATATTACATGTGCATTTATTTATTGTGTATATCATTTTGAAGTTAAGTTACATACTTATAATAGGTCGCTGATTGAATGGAAGCATATCTTAATTCCCTTATCAGCATTCGGGGAGTCATGTTCGTAAATTGTCCTTTTGAAACCAAGTGGCAACTTCGGCATCAGAATCAAAGGGTTCCGTCGTCTCAAATCTAAGGAGATCTATAATTGACTAGTTAGGTCTTCCTTAATCCAACACAGAAATGTATGCATTGCAAAAACGATATGAGCAAATTGGACATGTAAGTCAGCACTCAACTTAACCAGTGGAGCACACAAATAGTAATAACACAATATAACACAACTCCACACTTTATCGCCATTGTTTTCGTTTTGAATCTAATCACTTAAAAAATAAAACGTTGACATGTTATTTACAGTAACTGTTGCCTAACAGGATTGTAGGGGGGCAGTTAGGTTTGCCCTCAAATATAAGTTATGCTCAACGACCAAAATTTCGAGAATGAACGTGTAACGTTATGATATTGAATGGTTACGTATAACGTACGTAAATACTGTGATGTCACAAAAACAGTATCATCGTCAAACCTGTCATATCTCGTACAGCCCCACATTATACGATGACGGTGGTGTACTTTTGTGATTTTATAAAATAATTAAATGCGGCTGCACTTACATACAAACTGTCAGCTTATTACGAGCATGCATAAATTATCGACCGTATATTGTTAGGCACACGCTTGAAATATTAATAGAGTAAATTGGTTTCACAGAATTTATAAATGTTCATAAATCATGAAAAATTAGCCTGGCTGCATAGTTAGAATTTGAAACACATGCGTTGAGATGTACAGTAGCGCGTTGATAACTTCAAACTGCTCTTGACTGGACTTGGAAAATAGTTCGAACCATCTACTAATTCGATACATCTACTGTATACTTATACACATCGTTTTGCCAGAACCGACCGTGTCTGATCCAGGTTATAGGTGTTCGAGGCATCTTCTGTGTCCATACAGAAGTATATATTATGGGCATTTTGCCTGGACCTGATAAAGATTTTATAAGTATTCGAAGCAAGACTGACCAATGATACATCGATATTCTGAATTTATGTTGGCACCAAAATAAAATCGGTATAATAAAAATTAAAACTACAACATGTTCTGATAAGAACCTCAATTCTTACCTTATTAATGCTTCTATTATTCTGTATGATCCATTTACACGTGCAGCTTTATGTAAGCACGTCTCACCATGAATATCTCGTGCATCCACGTGTATCCCGCTACTAGCTATGAGATATATCACAGACACGCCCCATGGTGTGGTCAACTCACCATTATGTCCAGAAAGCACGTGCAGAAAGTTCTCACCCGTTTTATCATCTATTGTATTAATATTCTTTTTCGACTGGACATAATCATTACATAAACTCCATAACTGACTTGTAGTCACTTTTTTGTCTTTTATCGCCTTATACAGTTTGGTTTTTGATAAATCCATAGTGAGTGAGTTTTCCGTATCGAATCACCCGCGTAAATGCAATTTCATACCGCTGCGAGTTTCAATAAAAAACATAAGTGCAATGCAAATGGTATTGAAATATTGTCGACAACTTTACGATCACAAACGCGATAAGAATTCACATTTTATGAAGAGAGACATGCAACAATCAATTGTTCCAGCTATTCCAGCCTACTGCCTCAGAACTTAGAATAATCAGTATAAATAATGTTATTTCAAATAACTTAGAGACCGCGGCATTCCCAGTTATCACCTGCCTTCAAAAGTGTTAGGAGTATTTTATTTTCAGATCGATTTCAATTTAATCCATACAATATTAGTCGGCTCACAGTTTAAGCTATTAGATCCAGTTAAATACCATTAATTGAAAGCGCCTTTAGTTCGGTAAATTTGTTTAAGCCCATTTTAAACGTTGGGTAAAGATAAATAGATAAACGATTTATGAAACGCGTCCACCAAGGTCCCCGCGACCCAGCGTAAACAAATTGTTTCAAATCCGATGAAAATTCAGGAAAAGTAAATAATATTTCATATTAAAACACTTCAAATAAAATAGAGTTGAAATATAACCCTGCTTAACTGTGGACAGATATCATACGTAACTTTATTTAAAGCACCGATTTTCGTTTAATGTAACACATTTTACAATTGTAAGAGATAAGCCTAAGGTATCAATGCCGTGGTTATTAAATATTTGATTATTTCATTGAGAAGAATACATGTTTATTTGTGTTAGATCGATAAAAATAGGCAGCTTTTATAACCATTTCAATACATTGTTATTTACTGTCAACTAGGCCATGCCAATCGGATGCAAATTCCACAATTCATTAAATAAAGACCGTAGCCGAGCCGAGCCGAGCCGAGCCGAGCCGAGCCGAGCAGAGCCGAGCAGAGCAGAGCAGAGCAGAGCAGAGCAGAGCAGAGCAGAGCAGAGCAGAGCAGAGCAGAGCAGAGCAGAGCAGAGCAGAGCAGAGCAGAGCAGAGCAGAGCAGAGCAGAGCAGAGCAGAGCAGAGAATTCTTTAATTGTGACACTGTTTAAGATTGTTGCACATTTTGAATTTATGTTTTAATGACTAGAAAAAGAATTATTTCAGCTCGGCCTAACACAATTACACAAGTACATACTATGTATTGTATGGCGGGTTATTGTATTGTTAGCACCGTGACGCTATGTAGGTTTGAATGGCGGTATATAATCCTGGATTGGATCTACTGCTAGGGGTATGATTGAGCAAATAGTTTAAAACAATGGAGACTGTCATCGTGAGTTTGTCAATCTAATCAGCCAGTTCATAATTATCTACCACCAGCATGCTGTTTAAATACCCCTTTAAAAACTCTTTTAAAACATGCGGGTTATTTTGTATGCCTTGTTTTGTCATTTGAAGTCAATGACCAATGTCACACCTTGATTATTTTTCAAAGAAATAGAATGTCGGTCTTGATAAACAGACGTTTTTACGGTAAAATGAATGAGTCAAGCGAATGTGTCGTTCGTGTAAGCCATGGTTCACATTATAATTTATTCGAATGCATGTCGTACATACCGAATATGGGATGTTTATGTGCCTTATTATAATTGAATATAGCTAGTTTGCGATAGAAAAAAATCGTGTTTTTAAATATTTCTTTGTAATTACTACACCCACAAGTATGACATTTTACACGGATAAATGAAATATATCTACCTAATACACACTAAATTTTCAGCAACATCAGAAATGAGATATAAAAGTTTTGTTCATAAGTTCTATGTAACATATTTTTAGTTTTGTATGAAATATCAAGTTTGAAGACTTGATACTTGCAACAGCCAATTTTACGGTCACGTGATACGCATAACAGTATATTTACATATTTGCAACCTACTTACTTTAACACATGCCAGGCCCGTCTGTGAATATGACGAAATACATGTTATTGTTGTACAACGTTTACAAGCGACAATCCTAAATAAACCGAACCATAAGGGCCTCCTAAGTCTTGTCTTTATAACAGCAATCTCGATCCCGCCGAGCACGGACTGTAACGGTTAAATAATTGATAGTAAATCATCAATGGAATACCAGCTTACCTCCCTGCGTTAAATTGTAAATACGCATGTAATTTCAATATGTTAAAAAGAATAAATGTCTTTTAACTGGTGACTAAAAATTATGAAATTCAAAATGGGAGTAGGTAGGAAGTTATTGTAGTTCAGTGTAATTTTTCACCACAATCGGATGAGTAGATTTTCATAAATCTTTAAAAAAACACGATTTTTTTCTATCGCAAACTAGCTATACCTTAGTCGTATCATCCTAAGACCAACACAAAATTAGGAGAAGTTGTGTCTCTTGTGTCATACCGTTGTAGCGATGAATGTCAGCTGAAATGAGGTGTGGAGTGGAATAAACAAAAGATGTAGAACTTTATTTACAATTAATATGAACTAAAATTTGTTCGTACAAGTATATAAAATACATGTATAAGTATAAACTGCAGCCAAGCAATAACACATGTGCAATGTCATATATTTCACTATGCTCTGTCAGGAGACATTTAAGAGAAATAAATGAAAATACTATCTGTTAATATCACAATGTATCTGGGTGATGAGTAAGTAATATTTCTGATCCTCGGACACACATTTCGGCAAACCAATAAAGTAACTGCAAACACACTGTCATAAACTGGTACATTAGCGACAGGGTCATCAAAATCAACACCATTGATGTCATATTTTACGACTTATATAATTAACATCGGTTTACTGACAACCACAAAATACATAATGACAATATTTTTTATTGAAACCGTCAAAATACATAGTAGCCGCATCTCTTCTGGTATTGCGGTTGTCAATTTTTGTGGCCCTCGGTGAAACAACACAGCCTGCTACCGACGGGAGAAAACACACAACAGTCAAAATAAATTAATTAAGTGAACCCATAAGGCCGCGTCTGTATAAATATTTGGTCAGGGTCTGTTCGTTAAACCAAATTTTTTAGAAACATATTGATGAATACACGTCACTTTTTAACAATGAAAAAAAAACACAAAAAACAATTCAATCTTCACGATATTTTTTAAAAAAATATGTAGGTAAAATACTTGAAATATACGAGTACGCAAACACATATCTTAAAAGAGAAATTACTTCATAGTTCTTAATGAAACTGAAATGTACGAGTGTGTTTCATTATACAACAACACTCATGTAAAGTTTCATATTTTATTATACACTATCATGATTTATTTCTGGTTCAAGTGCATTGTAGCTAGCATCCTTCGTAGGTACGTAAATGCATAGTTTCCCTCGGCAATGTACTTTCGATTGAAATAAATGAGCTTCAGGAGGCATTGGGGAC
Source organism: Spisula subtruncata (assembly GCA_963678985.1). NCBI lineage: Eukaryota > Metazoa > Mollusca > Bivalvia > Venerida > Mactridae > Spisula > Spisula subtruncata. The sequence continues at coordinate 59,156,810 of OY787663.1, forward strand.
AGGGATTTCACTTATTTTCTAAATGATTTCTCCGAAGCTTTCATAAGACCACGTGGATCTATAAAATCGTGAGTATATCGCCAAGGAACAAATGATCAGTTGGACCTAGGGTTAAGGAACACGTCCAAAGAAGCAGTACATAACGCAAACTGTATGATTGTCACATTTTCGATGACATGAACCAAACATAATAAATTATAATACAACATACTTGGCCTAACTGGACGAGCATTTGGTCACGGTGGCTGGGCACAGACCAGTTAGATCTGCATCAGTTGAAGCATTGCACCGGAATACTCACCAGAACGAAGTTGTTCAATTAAGAAAAATTCGCATAAATCATTTTACGGTAAATCTCGAATGACGTTAGAGGGATTTTTCTTCTCGGAAGGTGACGAAAGCTGACAGAGAAAAAACACCAACGCCATTAATCTTCTGCAAAACAACATGTTTGAATTATAACGAGTGTAATGTTTATGTAACGTAGTTAACATTCTTTAAGACGCAATTAGCTATGCACGGTTGTTAATTTTACGTCAAAGACGAGCGCGAGTTTCGGTAAAAAACTAAAAGCAATATGGAGGATAAACAAGATTTAGAAGATATAAAAGGAGGTGATCCTCGACCGACTGCAACTCGTGAAGTTACTGCAGTGCCTAGGATATCAATTATTGATGAAAGTGCTGAAGATATAATGGGAGATTTACAGGGTGATTTAGAAAACGCGGGTGGAGAAAAACATTTACCTTTCTCGCATTATAAAGGCTCTACAGAGAATCTTCACGCTGATAGTGATGCGGAGATTGACCATAAAGACGATGACGACATTGACGATAGGGATGATATAGTGAAACATGTTCGCGGATTGTTAAAAACTGGACTAAAACCGGACACGCGAAGTGAGTTTCAAAGTAGTTTACCGAACAGTAGAAAAGTATCGTTCCATAGTGACGTAGGGAGTGGGTCTAACAGTCGTAAAGTATCGCACAATATTGAACATGGGTACTACCCACCGGTGCAATACTTGCACCCAGCATATTCTGGGATTCCATTCGCGCCGTCCAACTTTCGCCGAATTTCTTCACAACCGTTTGGTTATATGGTCGAGGCTCCACCAAGCCGGAAGACTTCAATGGAAGCCTTCTACTGTCCCCCTCCACATTTAGCGAGACCATCACAACATGGGAAAGTTTCAGTGTTTTCTATCGGTAATGCATCAGACTCTGGTACCATCGGTGGAGATATGGCTGAAAGCGTACCAACACTAGAACATTACCGTGTCAGTGTGTTTGATAATCAAAGACCGACACTCTATCAACTCAGAGATGACGAAAAGGTTTGTTGCTCTGTCAAGCGTTTTCTTTCCAAAATGTTTCATGCACATATTTTGTTATATATACACGTATAGCCTACCAGGTCAAGCTCAGTTTCCCGGAAATGTATTTACTAAAAGCTTGTTTACAAATCCAGACCTTTCTAAAGATACCATAAAACTATCTGTTACTAATACTTGCATGTGTACCCCTTTTCATCAAGAATAGTGTCTATGTTACACATAATAATGCATAGTAGTAAATATGGAAATAACTATCGTTTAAACTAAGCTCAGTTTGTATATCGGTAAAAACTTTCACCCTTAACAATATGTTCAATTTCAGGATAAGATAGACCCCACATGTCTTCTGTGGCATTGGCCACGACCTTATTTTTATTGCTCTTCTATGTGTTATTACTAGTATATACCCAGTGGCCGCGTGTTTTAGAGACAACTGACACGATATTTCCATAATTGTGTCAATACTTAGCTAGTGAACTAAACTGAAACTATGGCTGCAGTTGATTTAGTGAAAAAGATGGTACTATAGCGGCTTCAACATTCAGACCCTATCGGAGTATCCGCGTGGATACGGGGTTATTTCAAGTTTAACGGCATTTGCATCTCGTATTGAATCGATTCATCTGTACCTGTAAAGGAAAAGAACTTAAATAAGACTTAGTCTTTCGTTCCAATCCTTTCCGATATTTAAAATGTTGTTGTAATTATTAGTTGTTAAATGTATATACTGATGTAAATATTGTGAATAAATATGTTTAAACTATCTGTACCTGTATTCGTTCAAAGTTTCAATATTTAAACAAAACGACTATATCGAAAGAAACGCACATGAAATGTTGAAAACAGTTAGGCCTACAGTTTCCAAAAGTGACAAGCTACTTAATTAACCATGATTTTTAAACGTTTTATGACACATTTGTGAAATTTAAGAGATTTAAACAGACAGGTATGCATACAAACGTAAATATACGACCATTAAAATGTTTAGGTTTGCGATATTACCATAAACCTGTCATATATTAACTAGCCGCATTAAAGTTAATTAATAAACGATACAAAAAATTCGCTAAAAGACTATGTTGAAATTTGATGTTTGGAACAGGCGGAATGCAACCATCAGTAACTATATTATACCACTCGACAGAGTATCTTGGGTGCATCACCTAGCACGCACGTGTTATACCGATGCCCATGGTTAACAAATCATTATCATCAAATGTGTACCGCTGTAGAAGTCTTGTGGTTATATTGTCACCAACTCTGACTGCGACTTAGTCGTACAAACTGCTTCGCTTCTAAATTTATGCATTTTATATGAATTCCACATTTATGTTTGAGATACGAATATGTATGGTATATTTGACTACAATATCAGTATAACTAATGATTGTTGTATAATATTGTAATAATGTACCAGAATTAGACATAATTTGACAGTGTAAAAGATCTATGGGACTGTATAGGCTATAGTGTAGGAGCTGTTCTTGTTTTTGGAGATAGAAACGAGCAGCGTATATATTATGCAAATTGACATTAAGACAGTGTTGTGAAGAACTTGTGTGAAGTTGCGAACCATGTACACGTTGGTTGACAGAATGGCACACTTTCTAATGTTTCCAAATTAACAATGATTGGCAGGCGCTATGTTTCGTCTGGTGACAGGACAATGCGCATTTTAGTCTGTTTTTCCTTTTCCCGAAACAACCAAGTTCCTGCTCACAAACCGCACAATAAGCTGCGCAAAACAACGATTTATAAACGTATGCACAGTTTTAGTTGACAACGTTAACCAATGTTTTTACAAACGTGTCTAATTTGTATATAAATGCGGTTATGTTCGCCGTACCGTTACAATTAGCTGTCCTTGATCTCATGTTTTATTACGTATGTACCAATCATTTCCATCCTCGGTCCTACCACCTGGAATCACAGGTGGCAGTATCAGTGTTTGAAAAGAAAAAGAACAAATCCGTCACTGAGCTAATACACTACATGGACCGTATATATATCGATTGTCTATCTAACTCCCTGTACACTAATAATGTTAGTATATTAGTTCAGTACGGACATTTTTATATATTTTTTTTATTATTTTATTAAATCGTTTGCGGACCAAACACTGATACTGCTACCTGTGCCTGGAATGGCAGGGATTTTTACTTTTGGGCTGTAAAAAACCCGCACCACAGCCTTCTCTTTTGTAATGACATTTTAACATAAACACGTTCATGATTTATTTTTAGAATGCAGAGCCTATGTCACCAACCGGCCCCCCTACTGAACTATTTGCTGATGAACTCTATGATGATCCTGACCCGGAAAAGGGTAAGAATGAGTCGGTGACGTCAGCAGGACTGAAGTTTGGATGGATACAGGGAGTGTTGGTAAGTGTACCATGTAGAGTGTATATTATAAAGTTTGACTCATGTCTCTATGCAGTTTGACTAGAGAGTTTTTAACAGGATGTGTTAGCATTTCTGTTCTTGGTATGCGTAATTCTAAAAACAAACTGGATCTTAATGCTAAAAAAGATAAAACCGCTCCTTCACCGGAACAACTTCGGTCTTAATCGCCTTGAATTGTGAGTTTTGTTTTACCAAATCTGTGACTTCTTGTGCGAAATACCAAGATACATGTACATGTATATAACTCATTCTCTTCTTGATTGTCGAGGATGCCTCGTTGAAATCGACATAAGAACTAAATAATAACGGTTGTTTTAAACCAGATGTTTACATATTTCTGCTAAATTTACGTGGTATGTATGTCAACCTTGAGTACAATCAATTAGCAATATGACAAAAGAGTCAAAGGACCGGGTGCTCTAGTATACGTAGAGTACATGTTTTATAAATCGATCATTTCAATTTTTTTTAAATGGTGCCATTTTCAAGTCAATGAACTCCTGCCTTTCTGTTTGATTTGTCTTATTAACCATTGCACAACAAGATGCAGATTTGTGCTTGTTTAGCGAACATTCTAATTAATGCATGTGTTGTAGGAAAACCTTATACCTGATGACGATCAATAACAATTATTGTGCTTCGAATGTTAAATCATTTACAAAGAAAACGCGATTTTAATACAACATTTAGTGTGTTGAAATTCATTACACTCGTGTGCTAATGCCGCATATTCTCGATTTATAATTGTTATGGGATGGATCTTTGCCCAGTGGTCAGAGCTCTCGGCAAGGATTCGAATCCCTCGCTCATACCCTTGCAATTGAAAAAAACGCGTTTAAATGATTCCAACCTAACAAAAGATGAACCGATTGGGAACCTAACGTTAGAGGTAACGGTAGAGGTAGTCTGGCGTGTATCTATGCTATACACAGTACAGGCATGTACATGTACTTTAATTAAAGTACATGGTACTTGGAACGTTAAGGAACCTGTCCCTAAATGGAAAGAGTTTTAACTTAATGTAGCATGCCCAGATCTTTGTACCTCGCACATTTTCTTTCTCTTCCCTCAAAGCCAGTGGTATTTTGTCAATTAGACTGTCTCAGTCGAATGCAAGAAAGTTTAAAACCGTTTAATAATTGTATTGATAACAAATGTAATTTCACAATTACGTCATTAAAATCAGATTGCAATCACAAAGTAAAATGGTGCAAAATAATGAGTGTCTCTCTTTGTAGTCCCTTTTTTCTTTGATTCAACAATTGAATATCTTTATCGATGTTCTGTAAATAATTATTTATTGATCCAGAATAAGTACAACTGTACTAGGGTTGTATAGTCGCAAACTTGGGCCATTGTTGTTTCCTCTATTGGTAAACTCCACGTCAACGTGGAATCTGTTATTCGAACTCAGGCAATAATTGCAATACTGCACTGATAAAGAGTGCGATAATTGCAATACTGCACTGATAAAGAGTGCGATAATTGCAATACTGCACTGATAAAGAGTGCGATAATTGCAATACTGCACTGATAAAGAGTGCGATAATTGCAATACTGCACTGATAAAGAGTGCGATAATTGCAATACTGCACTGATAAAGAGTGCGATAATTGCAATACTGCACTGATAAAGAGTGCGATAATTGCAATACTGCACTGTTCCACTTTTACCAATTCACGCGCAATATTTGATCTCGGACTTCCCTCTCGTCTAGATACGATTACCTCGTGTTTCAGTTTTCTATTTATAACGAAATATCGGATACTACGAATTCGAATACTAGTAAACGAATATAGACTTATTCATTTATTATTTTTAATAACTTATTGATTATTTTTCCCCCACAGGCACGATGTTTGTTAAACATGTTGGGCGTTATGTTGTGATAACTAAGATGTCGGATATTTCCAATTCGAATAAACGAATATTGACTTATTTCATGTATTATTTTAAATATAATAAACTCGACCACAATATGTAATTTTTAAAGTTTTATTATCACTAACGTATCAGCATATTTTGCACCCAACATAGGTAATAATAACATAAAATAACAACACAACGGATATTGTAATACCATAATTATTTTGTTTACCCCCTCAGGTACGATGTTTGTTGAACATATTCGGTGTGATGTTGTTTCTCCGGTTGTCCTGGGTGACTGGTGAAGCTGGTATAGGGTTAGCTACAGTGATTATAGCATTATCCGGTGTGGTTACATCTATAACAACAATGTCTATGTCAGCTATATGTACAAACGGTGAAGTGAAAGGAGGTAAGTCAATGTCCTTGTTCTATTCTATTCTTTTTTATGATTTGCCTTAATTACCTAGCGGTAGAGTGCCTGCTTTGAAGCTTACGTCACGCAATGTCTTTGTTTAGATTTAAGACCACGAAGTACCCAAACCTTTACAATGGTATTGGCTCCGATCTCTCGAAGGACCTCAAGTAGAAATCTCAACTCAAATTGAGAATTTACTTAGAGATACATCTGAAGATCCATCTCTTAACATTTCTTCGAATAAAATTAAGAATTCTGTTTAATGATGTTAATTTTGAGTCCAGCCTCGTATCAAATTGAACATTAGAACGCATTCCCAATATTTGAGATTTTATCTTGATCAGATTGAGATGGTTACGGGGGTTCGGATCCTGGTCAACCTTAATTGCTGATTCGCTGCTGTCAGGCTTAAGTGACTTTGTAGTCTTTATATGGACGAAATCCTGTTCACCAGTTGAATTAAAAATAATATCTAGAAAAGTATTCTTTCTCATTTTGTCAAATGAATTTACCCGTATGTTCGACTTACTAGTTCACAAGAATGATATTATCAGTAATAAGCTCCAAACATATTTATTTGTACTTATGATTTTAAGGCCCAAAAGTAGCTTATGTTGTGTAAATCGTATCGGTTATGTCAATAACCGTCAGATGAGTTTTGCGCTAAAACCATGGACATGCAAAATATTTAACAGAGCACAACGTAAAGCCATTTCGTTGCTATGAGATACGAAAGCTTTCACGACGTTCATAATTCATATTCTAGGTGGAGCATATTACATGATATCACGTAGTTTAGGACCAGAGTTTGGTGGATCTATCGGAGTGGTGTTCTCCCTGGCTAATGCTATAGCTGCAGCTATGTATATTGTTGGTTTTGCCGAGACAGTACGGGACATTATGTGGGTAGGAAATTTTCTCTTAACGGTTTTGAATTACCTCCCTTCATGTAGTTCAGTGATCTAACTATACAATACTGACTTGTGTACATAGCATGGGGATACGCAGTTAGAATAACATAGTATTGCTTAAACTGGATTTTGTGAGCTGTTGTTATGGCTTACTACGGATTTATCATCTCTTCCTTCTTTGAGTTATGTGAGACTTGCTTTTTATCTTCCACTTAAAGAGGCATGCTTGGCCTCAAATGAGAACCCATAACATTAACAATGACCAGATTTACTTAAAGTTTAAACAGTTCACGCTAGTATTTATATATTTAGCAAAAATTATATTCACGCTAAAATTTGAGCCACCTTGAAAATGTACTTAAACAATCTCACAAACATTATTCATATCGTTCATTACTATGTTCCTTGAAACAGCTTCCCGGATTTAGAAAAGGCGGGTTTCACCGTAAGCCTACCAGGCATAAATTTCAAGTTCAAAACAAGAACTCTTGTAAATCGCGAACGTTTCGAGGATTTAGTACAGTAACTATTATGGTTATTTTTTTCAGGAGAATGATACGTATATAACTGGGAACAGTTTACATGAAGTACGAATCATCGGCCTGGCATGCTGCTGTCTATGTCTAGGTATTGTCTTCATTGGCATGGAATGGGAGGCAAAGGTAATATATCAAAATATATAGTAAATTCTATCCACCCGCCCGTCTAGGAAAATACTCGTAAATGATTGCATTTACATTGTATATACGGTAGTTAATTGTTGATATCGATCATCTCCTCTCAAACATCAAGTGGTTAGTTAAGTTCCCAGACTAGCATTTCGGACGAAAAAAAATTATATCGATATACATTATGCAAACCTTTTCAATTGTATATACTAGTATTTTACATGTAAATCTATAAATTACGAATATCTTCAATATTGGAGTGATAAACGGGAAAATGACCTTATTATTACTTTAGTATTACTTTATTATCTATTTGTAGGCACAGCTTGTGTTACTGGGTATACTGTGTATAGCTATCATCAATTTCTTTGTGGGGACATTTTTACCACCAGATGATGATAAACAATGGATGGGTGTTGTTGGATATAATGGTAAGGTTTTACCGGTAACATACAATTCAATAAAAGCTTGGCGCTGCTACCGCCTAATATTGATTTATTAATACCATATTTGCCTCGGGAGTCGAACCCAAACCTGCCTTTGGACCATCATCATCGCAACGCTGTAGTAGCACGTCTTGTAGTGCTATCACTTATATAAGGGATGGTTTGTGATTTAGTAGAGCAGCAAATTGACCTTTTGTCGCTTATCTAAGAAGTTACTTTAGTAAGATGGGTTGAAAAGGTAATTTTAAATTTGTCCCGAACATTTTGGTAAGTAACTCTTGTTGTTATTGTTGGGTCTACATTGGCTGCTTTATTTATTATAAAAATATGTAGACACCAATAGAGTATTGTCTCTTTGTATTTTCAGACAAGACGTTTTCCACGAATTTTGTGCCACATTTCTCAGAAGGGAACAGTTTCTTCTCCGTGTTTGCCATCTTCTTCCCTGCAGCTACAGGGGTTCTTGCTGGAGCGAACATTTCCGGTGATCTCAAGGTCAGTTAGTGTAAATATATAATTATGCGAAATTTCGCTTTTTGATATTCCGCGGTGTTAAATTTCGCGGTGTTAAATCTCGCTGTTTAAAATATCTCGATTAAAAATGTTTGTGGTGTGAAATATCGCGGTTTTAAAATAGCAAAGAGTAAAATATCGCTGTTTAAACTCTCAAATTGAAATATTGCAGTGTTAAATGTCTTATGGGAATTCTCGCGACGTGAGTTCTCTTTGTGAGATATCTCGTTGTGTTTTTTAAAGCAAGTCATTTGTAACATTATACTTAAGTTTTATACATTCTCTCTGTACAGGATCCTCAGACGGCCATACCTAAAGGGACATTCCTGGCTATACTACTGACGTCCCTGATCTATATTGCCATGGTTTGGTCTATAGGTGGATGTATCACATTGACTGCTGTAGGAGAATTCATGTTTCCCGAGCTCGCTATAGACGTGGTGTCTAACACTACCGTTGTACCGACCCTCGATCTGGTACAGTCATGTGATAGATTTAACCAGACGTGTCAATCTGGTCTACTCATTGATACTGGTGTAAGTAAATTGTGGTATTTTTTCTCATCGTATTTCCCAAACTGCTCAGAGCGTTTGCACAGCGTGGCATGTCTGTCCAGGGTGACTGTGCCATTTTGGCAGTCTTAAAACGTCGTCCAGTAGGCTACATACGTGTATATAGAGTGTTTTATCCACATTTTAAAATCACCCGATTTCTGATGTACTTGGATGTTTCGATGGTTATTTGTGCAATCATTTGGGTGGTTTTTGTGGTATTTTAGATTGCTTTCGTGCGTCGCATAGATTTGGCAATAGCGACGTGTCACTGAGTAGATTCAAAACCTGCTGTAAACAACTCCGCAATTATTCATGGAAGGTAATGCATGTCTGCTGCAAGAATTCAATATTTGTTCGTCTGTAGATAATGCAGTTAGACAAACCGAGGTTGGGGAGTCCACTCCTTACTTGTACTTGTACTTAGTCATAGAACATGTAAGTTCAAGAAGCAATCTATTAACCAGACGTAACATTTGAATCACTTTGTATTGTTATTGGTATGAGAACGGATCAATTAATTTAATGTTACCCTTTCTATTTATAGATGGTTGGTGTTGCATCAGGATGGAGACCTTTGATTTTGGCGGGTATTTTCTCCGCCACATTATCGTCAGCTTTAGCAAGTATGGTTGGAGCACCAAAAGTATTTCAGGTAATATTATAAATATTGGTTAGTCAAAACATGATGATGTAGGAAATGCTATCATAATAAGGATGTCTTTATGACGTGATCAATAGCTGGGGTTCGGTGCGGGACCACAATTTAGACTATACTACGAGGGCCCATCAATATATTCGTGAACTAATTTTATGTAGCGAGTATAAATAGACTTGCACACTAATAGCCTATAGTACTTATTAAAGTCACATCCCGTGCATAGTTTGCATTTATTCCATTGCTCGACCCATAACCGGAGCACGTGTTACAGGCCGTCACGTGACATCTCCCGCAAAGTTTTGTTTTTGACGCACCCAACTTCTCTCGGGTCTTGGATTTCTAACCATGCTGGCTGTTTTTGAATTTTGGACATGGCCAGAAGTAGCCTATAGTCTATTCTGGGTTATATGATGGGTACTGTAACAGTTCTATATTCAGGTTCTATATTGTGTCCTAAACAACGCTGCGGCTACGGATTGGCGAATTTTCATATTATGTCAGAATTTCATTTAAAGTTGTATGTGCTTTCATTTAATAGCCGATGGCAACTGAGATTTAATTATTGCTACAATAGTTTCTAATAACAGTAGCTTTCAGAGAAACACAGTAATTACAAATTATTCTTTGTATGTCGCAAAATATTATGGTCAATACACTTTACCGACCGCCAATTTTAACAACCAATGGCCGGCGATTATGCTTATCGTCTTTGTTTGCTCCCCTATTGCCCTTTAAGTACTTCTTCGACAATGAAAATGCACAATTTCATTACCAAGAGTCCATATAAACTTCATGCAACTTTTTCTTAATGAAGAAGACATATTGCCTCAGTAATGTATAAATCTTTAATACAAAACGTTACTCGATCATACCAGGCGACGCCATTTTTAATAACGAACGCCAATGACATGACGTTAGAATATTGCTATGACGTCATAAATAGTGACGTCAACAATAACTTTTTATGATTAATTAATTGGATAATAAATTATCTTTGACCATGCAAATTTTCAATAAGCTATGTCAAAGCGTTATGAAACAGTAGAATTAGTTCACGAAATTATTGATGGGCCCACGTACTTGCTATTTGTACTAGTTACATTTCAATACCAGGCTTTAGAGTCTTAACCCTTTTTATTAACATTCCGTGTTTCCAGAACATAAATGTCACGCTCTGTCACTGCAAATGTTATACGAGTAAAATAATGATATGTACGTATATACCCTGGTATTGTTTCAGGCGTTAGCGAAGGACAAGTTGTTCCCTAAAATCGAGTTCTTTGCTAAAGGTTATGGTCCAAGTGGTGAACCAAAGAGAGCATATATTCTATGCTTTGTTATATGTCTTGCGATGGTTTGTGTAGGTATGTATATTACACATATGGTATATTATAGATATTTATTTGGTGTCTCTTACTGTTATTCTTGAATTCAATAATGTTCGAAGTGTTAATAGTTGATATCCGGAACTCTGTGCAAGGTGGTTTTCCCCTTAATTTACATGTAGGTACAAACAAATCTGGCCTAGTAAGACTGGTTTTGTATTCATATGCAAACACAACTGACACCCACTCTATTGTCCAGATATGAATATTCATGACTCAAAAGGATTATAACGGTAAAACTTTATTTGTACCTACAGATTAGTGGAGATCCAGAGTAGGTCTATTAGCTCGAGAATAAGACTACCCAGACAAATTAGCTGGCACATATAAGAGTGCGTGGTTACATGGATAATTGTTATACGCACCCATTACTCATGTACTAGTACATTGTGCTAAATGTGCACGGTATATCATAAGAAAACAATAATCTTATAATAAATATATAAAAGAATAATAAATAATTTTATAAAAGTGTTTCATAAAGGATGTAAAACTACGAACGGTAGCACAGTGTCGCCTTTAGTGGGTTGCATACCTAAACTGTACATCACGTTTGCCTACCATGCAATGTAATATTCCAACATAAATATTCATTATACTGACTAAATTATATACATAAACTTTATTGCCAACCATCATGTTTTTTTCAGGATCTCTGGATCTTATCGCACCGATCATTTCCAACTTCTTCCTAATGGCCTATGCAATGATCAACTTTTCCTGCTTCGATGCGTCTGTGGCAAACTCTCCAGGATTTAGACCCGGCTTCAGATATTACAACAAATGGTTAAGCCTTCTTGGTTCCCTGCTTTGTATTGCTGTCATGTTTCTGATCAACTGGTGGGCGGCACTTGTAACATTCGTCATTGTTACCGGACTTTACTTCTACGTCAAACAAACTAACCCAGGTACGTATATAGACGTCGCGTCACAAGTTGGAGCTATTTCACTTTTTCGGCGTTTTTATTTCTTGTTAAGTGATTATGTTGTTCATCCGTCACGTAACTATACAATGGTATACATCATTTTAAAGAGAAACAATTGTTTTATACAAATGTGTAATTTTCCCTAAAAATGATAAATGATTAAGACGTCAGTTTGTTTGAAAGACTAAAAAACTACAAAATACACGTTGTAGAGATGTAACACTTTTTGTCGAGCACTTGCAGTAAAACCTAATTTTCACTAATACTTTTACGCCAAAAGACGTTGAAAGTTTGCATGACAAGAATTGAAACCATATGCTTCTGACATAATTTCCGTAGATTTGCTTAACGGAACCGGAAGTTGTAAAATAAACATGGTTTGAAGAAAAATATTGATGTAGAGATTTCGGAAAAAGTAGCGTTTCGGCTACAAATAAGAATTTAAAATGTGAATTACACCTATCTTTTTCAACGCACGTATTAAATATTTGAATACACAAATATTGTTTTTTCCTAGATAAAAATGTGTGAAAACTCAAGTGATAAAATGACATAAACAATGTTTTTTCCATTTTTTCTATGTCCACAGAAATGTCCCACTTGCGTAAAAAATACGTTCTTTATGTAAACCGTAATTTTCGTTTCTTCTTTATGTTTTAAGCTTTGTGTATTGCAAGCAAAGGACTGAAGAAATAAAATATTGTTTTTCTTCTGAATCTATACATGTATTATAGTGTTAATTGCTCCAAGCATGATAAAATGGTGCGTTATAATCCATGTCCACAGAAATGTCCCACGGCACGTTTTAGGCGACGCTGACGTTGATATCTACTTAAAACGCTTCGTGAATTTCTACAAGAATAACATCTGTTTGCATGGCATTGATTAGTTATATGCGAAACCATTTTCTAAAACATCCCCATCGATATGATGAACGAAGGGTTTTTAATGGAATATATTATATTTACAACTAGATTTTTTACTGGATATATACATGTATATATATATAGAGATTGGTTAGAAATAATTTGAGTGTTAAACGAAGTTATATGCGGATCTACTGTGCATAATATTAGATTACTCGTTTACTTTTGTTAAATATATTCTAGTATGTTTATAATTTAAGAATGATTTGAGTTTTTTCCTCAGTCGTTACTCGAAATACATGCATGTATGCAAATTATAGCACAACATCAAAGACGTTGTGGTTATTTACATGTAAATGTACCATTTTTGTCGCTAAATTATCGCTTCATTGTTGTAAGTTGTTATTTATGTTGTCATAGTTAATTTCTGCCATTCTTGGGGTGTGTCCCAATGCAGATTAGAACACAAATAGTGTGATAACCTTGATGTTATTGTCAGCCCGTGATTAGATTATAATGACAATTATACGTTAAATTAACGCCAACCACATTTATCTAAAATAACGGCGTTTTGACGTTACGCAAAATAGCTCCAACTTGTGACGCATGATTTATATCCAAATAAAGATGCTTAATGACTAGATTTTATTTAACTTATGTAACTCCGTAATAGTATCTAGCTTATGTCACTAAAGTTTGCGATTTTAACGTGACACAAACGTTCATGCTATTTTAAAAAAAGACGTGATATGTCACAAGAAGTCACAAGAAGTCACGGAATTATACACCTAAACGGACAATCACAGGCATTTCCGGTTGTGTCCTATATTCGGGTGAAAACAACCAACAACCATCGGACAGGGAAGGCAGCACCAAACTGTAACAATAGAACATGATAGGTAAAAACGTGAAATAACAGACCTTAACATGTGTATATCATGATGACAAGAATGAGTATGGAGATAATTAAAGCCACAATTCTTGTAATTTATTACAGAAGTGAACTGGGGATCATCGGCTCAGGCGAATGCTTACAAAGATGCTCTGAAGACAACATTGAAACTGGTCGGTGTGGATGACCACGTAAAGAACTATAGACCACAGATACTTGTCATGTCTGGTTACCCTAGAAATAGAGCTAATCTTGTAGACTTTGCATCATCCATCACAAAGAAACAAAGTTTACTTGTATGTGGACATGTCTTTCAAGTAAGTCTTCCGGGTTGTGATATTTGCCGTTATTACTTCGTTAGATTATACTAGTAGTTTGGCCGGGTCACTATTGACTATAACAGTCGAGAAAGGCATATAACCTCTGCTAATTAGTTACAATATTGCTAAATAATTGTATGCATTGGCGATGGACTTAAACGGTTGTAAGTGATAGGTCATTATCTTTTCCCTTTCCTATTTTGACCAATAACTTACTGGAACAAATAGTACTAACTCTTTTATTTGTTGAACTTTACGCAAAATCACCAACAATAGTATAGTCTAAATTGTTCATATTTGTGAATCAGTCACGTGATCTGATATTTCAGGGTGACCTTGAGGAACATATGACGCGGGTAAGGTCAATGTCAGCTTATAGATGGTTTGAGAATAGAAAGATGAAAGCATTCTATAACAGTGTATGTGCTCCAACCTTCCGTATTGGTGTACAAGTACTTCTACAGGTAAACTATATAAAGTCAATTCTATGTACATTACACAAAATCTTGAATCAATTTGTAATTCAATGTGAAATACCCCTTTTAAATACTAGTAAGCGCCATAACTCCACTGTGATACGAGCGAGAAAACTAAGTTGGTGCCCACCCTTTACATGAATGTTCACCCGACAATCTAATAACAAGTGAGAAAATTGTCGAATGTCGTGCTTTTTAGAATCTGCTAGTAGTAGCATGTATGTACTTGAATTGTTAGTAAAGCATCCCATGAGTAAAAATAGTTTATATGTGATTTATATTTGACAGGCTGTAGGTGTAGGGAAGTTGAGGCCTAATACCTTACTACTGGGTTATAAATGTAACTGGCAGAAAGAAGACCCTCTACAAGTGTTGGACTACTTTAACGTCATACAGTAAGTATTGTACGCCATAAACAATACACATAACTCGTACGCGCCTCGGCAACACTAGTGAATGTTTCTTAGCGACTTCTCAAAGACATTCTCCAAAATCCGGTTTCCGAGGGTAAACGACCTTACCTTACATAATAAAAGTTCTAGTTAAGTTAAAAAGTTAAGTTACCAATTTTCTAGGGCTCTTTTCAGCTGTTAGGCAGCTCAAGCACCCTTTGACATTTCAACTTCCCCTGGTCATTTGGCTACATATGGAAACCTACACTCGTGTCTCCCTGGGGAGACTATTTCTCTCCTGTGTTGTGGCAGCCAACATCGATCTGCGGCGCCCAGGAATAGACACTGCCCTCACAGGTACCATTTTACACAATGGTGGAGTGAAAATGTGGGTCTTGCTCAGAGAAATCAACCAGTGGTCCAGAGGGGGATCGAACCCGGGACCTCTCGATCCCGAAGCCCACGCCCTACCTCTAGGCCAATGTTCCCCACTAGTATTAGTGTTTAAACATTCTTCTTCACCGAAACATCTTCGTATACTTCTTGATTTTCTATCTGCATACAGGTCTGTTTGCGAACTGGTTAATATTTCGTAGTAGAAATGACAAATATTTTCAACGTGTAATGCAAAGCCAATGCACATGTATACAATTACAACTGTATATTTTTAGAGATGCGTTTGATCTACGTTATGGTGTGGGTATATTACGTGTACCGGGTGGGTTTGACAGGAATAAGGTACCAGATGATATACTAGATCTAGATAGTCCAGAACTGTTTGAATCTGATGAAGAAATCGACGACGATGGTAAGTGTAAAATATAAAACATTCATGGATTCGGTTGGTCACAGTTTTTTATACCTTGTTCTGCTAGCCAATTGGTGTAATGTTATGAACTAAAAAGGATCAGGACTGCATCAGGAGTGCTCATTATATACGAGGTTTTTAGACGAGTGAACAAATAATATGACACGAGGCTTTGCCGAGTGCCATATCGCTTTTGTCGACGGGATTAATACAACTTGTATTGAATGAGCACCCCTGTTAGTTTCTATTTATCATAAAGCCTTAGTGAACGTACAATCTGTATTCATTTAAATGGTCTACGATTTTAAGTTCTTGATATTTTTCTTGGGTTTTATTGATAGTACTACAAGTTGTGAAAACGAACTGCTTGATATGATCCCTGATAAGAGTGTTTTGAGACTTTTGTGGGTAGAATTATACTTGTCTGAGCGACATTATAGTGTGTGAAATGTATTTCTCAAACGTATTAACTAACTTATTCCTCTTCGTCCCTGGTGAGACATAATGCTGCGATGATATCTCTTAAAGTGGTCATATCTTTGGCTAGTTTCTGAGCCTCTCCCATTGTAAGACACAATAATGTCAGTTCTTGTGCAGGTTTTCTTTGACCTACCAGGTTTCCTTTTCCAAGGTGGTGTCCATCGTAAAGCGACATTTTGAAGTCTCCCAAACGTGCGCTTAATTAATCTGCAACTATTGTTTACTGTATATGCAGATACGTTTTATGTATGATGTTACAGATACGGGCTTGGAGAATGACAACAAGAAAGTCAACAGCAAAGATGTGGTACAGGATAAAATAGTGAACACAAAGAATACAAATCATAGCAGCAACAATATGAGTACTGGTATACCACTTAAACGACTGAACACACTCGATGAAGGAATGGAGAATTTGGCGTTTGAAGGTAAACATGAGTTGTCAACATCGATACGTTTTATATGAAATTTGGAAGGCTAACTATATACAATCGCCAGTAAACAACAGTTGTTATGTTTTGCAGTAGTTTGTCGAGTATTTGTAGCTATTCTGTTTCATTCTCCTAGTTCATTATAGCGTTTGGCCTTGTTACATTTCATTAAGTTTTTTATTGCTGAAACTAAATAGTTCAGCCTTTTTGACTGTTGGCACTTGGTCGCGTATAAGACATTGTGCCGTGTTAGTGTTGTCGATTTTTTATATGTTTTCTATGCTCTGTTTAAGCTGAGCATTGCCTTATATCCCTGTTCGATTGCAATTTACGATATACGTTAAGGAAATGTTGTTGTTCATTGCGTTAATACGCATGTGTTTAACTTTCAGCCGAAGCAAATAACATGAAGACTCCAGTATTACCTAGTGTACCAGACACGCAGAATGCATCAGTTAACTTCCGGGATAAACATTATGGTACCATCGATGTCTGGTGGTTGTATGATGATGGGGGTAAGATCATATATCCGTTCGTTCTTCGGTCCGATTGTTCGTTGGTTCACTCATTCGCTAGTCCTTCCCTCCCTCCGTTCTCGTTTGTTCATTGGTAACGCTGGTTCGCTCAAACTTTCGTCCGACCGTTTGCCTATTCATACATCAAAGTTCAAGATTATTAACAAATCGGCATTTATACAATGTATTACTAGCATATACTCACATATAATTTATTAAAGACATAGTCCTACCGAAAACTGTGTCAGTTAAAAAATACTTTCAATAGCGATATGAAGGCATAGCACCCTCGTTTTGTAAATAGTTCAAGGAAAGAATCTCAAGTATACTTGTTTTCCACTCTTCATAGAGAGAAACTGATTACTTCTGTTTTGTAATTTAAAATGTGAAATAATATGTCTGATTTATAATTGTGATATACTTTGTAGGTTTGGCATTACTGCTACCGTATATCTTACATCAACGGAAACAATGGAAGAACGCAAAGCTTCGTGTATTCTGTCTGGGTACAAAGAAGGGGGACGTAGAAGAGGATCAGACTAGGTAACTGATTAACTGGGTAGTCTCCCTTTGGTGACAAAATTTAACGCTAAGAATAATGAAATTATTACTGTTTAGTTAATTAAATAAGTATTGGTTAATTTGTGGTCGATTGTGAAACAAGTTCTTGCAACTTATATCGTAATCGTCATACCAAAGACGACATAAAAATGGTACCAGTGCAATTAATTCCCTTTCAATGCACTCAGCATATAATCTGGCTTCCATTCCCTTATCCCACCCTTTGTGACTGCTTAAAATCAAGAATGTGAATGTTGATGCCATAATGTCCTTATAATGACCCCTTTGATTGTAGAAAACATGAAATGACAACTTGCAACGAAGCCATAGTCACTGACAGCGGCACCACGGTCACTCATTTTAGAATGTAATTGATGTGAGATATGGGTCAACGTTTACATGCTAAACTATCTAGTTCAATCGTTTATTATGAGGGATTTTCAGTATATTTACAGTCAGTTTGCAAAAAGGTTCCTTTTTAAATTAGGTATTTGTAAATAAAACACGTTATTTTCTGTTATATGCTGTACCTAAATGAATACATTTTATTGATTATTATTTATATTTATGAAATTATATGTGTGTCCTCCACAGAATGGCGTCATTATTATCCAAGTTTAGGATCGAGTATTCCGAACTTACAGTCGTCACTGAAATCAACAAGAAACCACAACTTTCCACGTAAGTTAAATTATATAAGTCTTAATTGGTATAAACACGTACATTATTCAATAAAACATGTTTGTTGGCATTCGATCATCTCTTAAAATATTAGTTAACTACTAGTACATGTATTTACTGATATTATAAATGCAGAAGGACCCAATGCTAAAATATAAAAATACGTATGCACGCTCATGGACAAATAGTCTCGAGAAAAATACTCCATTTAGTTATTTAAATATTTATATATGTACATTATAGTAATGGTAGGTCTTCTGCGATTTTTTTTGTCATATTAGAGTAGGTCGTATGGTTGATAATGATTAGAAACAATTCAAGAAAAAAAGTACGAATGCTAAAATTCCGCTACATCGTCCATTTATATTTTAACGGCATAAACTGGTGGGCTCGTCGTTGCTGATTGGAAAACATTTACTGCTTTGCAACAATATTCAAAACTATATTAAATTTAGGAATCGACTAAGAGTTTAATATATGCATCGTTTTAATACACTTATAGCAATCGAGTATTTTATTAATAAATTCGAAGCTTCATTGCTGCTTTCGCACCTAATGTTAAATGATTCATTATTGTAAAAGCGGTAAATTGGTAATTTGATAATCATAAAATAAAAAAGGGCCGTAAAATATTTTGACAAACGCGTGTTGTCAGTCTGTATCTGCTACAATGCCTTGGTCACACTGAGCAATTTTTGCCTCGGCAATGTACTCCCGATTGAAATAAGTCAGCTTTTGGAGTCATTGGGAACAGGGATATCACAAAATTTCTAATGACTACCCCCCGAGGCTTCACCTAGACCATGAGGACCCTTTTCCCGATGTCTTCTGGTGCACTTTTATTAAATTGGGAGTACATCGTCGATGCAAAACAGCCTCAGTGGGACCAAGACATCAAAGGGCGTAGGCATTACCTGTATGTACGTGCAAAGATCGAATAACCTCGCGAATAAATATGTGAATAGGACACTCACGTAAAATCATCAGGACGATAAAATACTTGAACTTAATTAATTAATCCATAAATTCTTGCAAAATATCCGACTTTCGTTAGCTAATTTACATAACATTTAACACAAATGAAAATATATAATTGATAACGATGCCTGTTTTATAGTTTAATTCCTAGGCGATGATAAAATTAATTTGAATTTAATTAAATTCAATCATAAAAAAACGTTAATGCACATTACGGCGCAATTAATCTCGTGTCAAGAACTGCAATTAACTTGTTGATTTGAAATTAAATATTGAAATAATGAGTCTGCTATCGTACCCTCATATCGTATGTCAGTTGATGATTTGTACCTCATGTAATATGTACATGTTTAATCACGGTGTCCAGGTATTGAGTATTTGAGAATTGTGCCTCGTTTTATACGCCAAAACATGTCTACTAAACACAGACTTACTGTAGTTGGTCTACGCTTTTAATTATGTGTCTGTGTAATTATGCTTATTTCTTCATACATGTCCTGTATAGTAACATACGTAGTTCCTCTTCTCACAGCAGGGATAATTCCCAAAAATCAAAAGACTGCAATTCAGACTTAGATTAACAAATGACAACATTAATACTGACAGCCATTTGCCACGTTTAAACTTTTTGTGGCCAGTACCGAGGTCAACCTGTTTTGGAGCCCCCGATTTGACAGCACTTGCCCGAGTTACAAACATGCTCAGGTGATAACGATAACCAAATATAACCACAGGTAACTGTATCTTTAAAAACGAAAACAAACACCAACATTTATATTAGATAAGAAAAATATAAATTTTCGAAAAAAAAAAGTTTTCAGTTTTTTTTTTCGTTTTCAACGATACAGTTACATGTGATTATAGTTTTTTTAAATTACTAAAACGCTCTATTATTATTATTATTGTGTTCAGGTATCGAGGATTTGAGAGTTTGGTGCATCAATGGAGAGTAAAACCTGGAGAGTTCCAAGAAGAGTTCCCCTGGAAGATATCGGATGCTGACCTAATTGAACACAAATCTAAGGTATAGTTTAATTATATGTTTACACTCAGGACCGCTTTGGTAGACCCGTAGTCACTTTGAAGCACATCGAAAAGCACTAAAACTTTTATATACATCCGGATATGGAGAGCTCATACAATAAATACAAAAAATATACATGAAAATGTACAGAGTATATATACAAAAAGTCATGTAAAACATGCATAATAAGAAAACAACAATTTTATCAAAGCTATTAAATCTCCCAAGAGCTTTCCAAATAGGTAGTCCTCAAGGTTTGGGTTCCTCTAATCCAAAAAGCTTCTAAATTCTGGACGAATTTGTTGATCCCATATTTTATTACAATATTCATGTTCCAATTTTACTTTGAAAGAGTTACATTTTTTATCCGGAGCACCTCTTCATGTACAAAAAGCAAATAATATTATACCAATTAACAAAGATAATGTCTGAAAGTCATTCAACTTTACACACACGCATCATCTTTAGCCATAGATCATAATTGGGCATTTGCTTTATAACAACTGAGGTTCATATGTATTCTTTGATTCAAGACATATGTAGACACGTTGTGGATGAGATGAAAAAAAAGTAATTAATCGCATGGAAAAGGCATTTGTATGCAATGTTTTTTTTTTCAGATATGTACTCAGTCTTTGCTTCACATAATGTGTGTCTTGTTTCTTTCCGATTATTTATGGTAATACGGTCATACCTGTTATTTTAGTATTGCTTAACATGTATAGTTCACCTTAGCAGTTTTTATTTTATTCTTTAACATTCTATTTCAGACTTATCGTCATTTGAGACTGAGAGAAAAACTTCTAGAACATTCAAAGGACGCATCACTCATCGTCATGTAAGGTTCATTTTACAAAATGGAGTTTATTATTCACGTTCTAACTTGCCACGTGGAAGTTATATTTTGATAATTAAAATGTTAACTTTGACTGTACCAATATCTTATTATAAGTGCATTGTCTTGAATATATTTTGAATTATGATGCGAAGGGAAAGTTTAGTATTGTTCTGTGCAATCTATTCACCGTTTTAGTCAGAGAAAAGATATATCGTTCAAATTGCTCTTAAGTATTGTGAACAATGCACATGTTCACATATTATATTCAAATTGCAGAAAAAAAGACACATGGGTTTGGAACTTAATCAGTCATCTTAAATTTATCATATTAGTATTCAATATTTGTCAGTTACCTTTTTCGTACTTCTTGATTATATCGATTTCATATCATGTCATTTTTTTCATTTTTCATACGTTTTATCATGTGCTTTATTAGAATTTTAATTAAACAGGAAATTCCCTTTATTAATTAAGATAACTTATTTTTGTGTGTTTGTTTATTTCAGGACACTGCCTGTACCACGAAAGACATCATGTCCAGCAGGTCTGTACATGGGCTGGTTAGAAATACTCACCAAGGACCTGCCACCCACCTTATTGCTCCGTGGTAACCAAGAAAGTGTACTCACATATTACTCGTAGGAACAATGAGGGTGTTATTTTTGTGTGCGATTTGCGTCAACAAACAGCGCCCATACTGTAATTGCTAAAGTACTTTCGGTACGGGGATTTTTGTGTGCATAAACAATCAAGTGCCCTATATTTGGATTGAAATATCGCTTCGATATCAGTATTTTCTTTGAATTCAATATTCCGAACCTGAAAGGAACGAGTGTAGTAATACCCTTTTTACTTTAAGTCTTATTTTAAGCACAACCATTAGAAAATTCGAATGGCTCTTGGTAAATATAACATCGTGTTTAATCATATGCCAATCACGTTGACAACAAGAAGGAGTATTGTGTTTGAATTGTACATTATTCATATTGCATTTGAAGCAAATTCTATACGTTTGTGTAACAATCATTTTGTATTTATGTTTCAATTTACAACACGTGAGTGTGTTCAGTAGAAGAAATTGAGGGCTCGGTGTAAAAGGCATATTCCATAGTTGTGCACTGAGCCCTCGAAACACGAATGCTTGCATTTCCATGTATCTTACATGTAGATAATATAAATTGTGTAATCGCATTTATGTATTTTTTAAAAATATATTAAGTAGATGCTGCTATATCATGTTCATGTAATAAACATTGTATATATCAACATATTTACATAGCATACATACATTTTATATTTTATACTTAAGGAATATATTTACAGTTTTAATAAATTATAATCAATCTAAACAAGTATTAATTTTGTTTTAGCTTTGTTGACAGTAATTGTTGTTCACTAATAGTAAACTATTTTTGCAAAAAAGGTATTAGGAAATTGAACAAGGAAGGCAGCACTCCACACAACTACACGGAGCAACGCCCACACATAACCAAAAGAAATGAACAAAAGCCCGAATCCCTGCCGCAAAAATGCAGGACGACCCTTTTCACTTAGAAATAAAAAAAACTCCGACTGGTCAACAGTTTTTCAGTTATATTAATATTACCCAGTCAGATTATTTTTCTTCGACGGGAAAACCAGTTCCATTTTTCACTGTTTAAGGAATTGACGATAGTGAGTGTCAAACACGACAACCATGCCAGCACCATTTTGACGACTTCTGTATGTGTGATTAATCTGAGTTGGTATTCTACTAAAATGTACTGCTTTTTCATGGCAGCTAACGTACCATATGCTAGTAATACATGACCGAACACGAGTACCAGTCACATAATAAAAAGCATTTTCACACTGTTGGATCAAATGCTAAATACAAGGAAGTGTTTTTCGATCGTTATACTCTTTGTACATATTGGGACTATTGTTATGTTATTGTGTTCACATTGGCTACTGTTTTTTTGTACATGATGTTCTTATGTTGAATGCCTATTGTTTTTAAGGCGACGAACATAAATAATGTTCTTATGCTAATAAACTGAAACTGAAACTGATCCACTTAACAGTCACTATCAACTGGTTCGTCTGCACTGAACGCATGGCAACGCCGTCATGGGTACTTTTTTATCGAAACCTTAAAGCTATGTTCTATTTTATATTTATTGAATGATAAACATAAAGCTTTCACCGAGACAAAATCACCTTCGCAGTTCAATGAATAACTAATGATGCCAATAAAACTTTTTAATAAGGGCATTACACAAATAAAAGTATAATAAAAGTAGGCACAAAACATTTGCAAACTAAAAACTACTCATTTCCTTTTACAAACGTTATCTTCAAAAAGCTTTAATAAGTCATTTGTGGTCAAAAGTATGAATGTCGTTCGCCTTTGCAGACACACCGCTTACGGGTAAACCGTTAATTGTTGTTTCAAAAGCAAGACACGCAAAGGTCTGTCATATTGTTATTTAAAATACAAAATTTTAAACCAAGACAGGAGATTAATTGTTTTCTCTCAAAAATTGAGAGTCTGTCAGCAACAATACCAACGACACAGTGATGGAGGGCTGTGACAGAACCTGGCCACACATAACGACGTAGTTAACAATATCAACTCTCGTGCTTAAACATCGCTTCCCCGACTTCCCGCGATATTCCACATATGGCGGGAAATCTAACCAAGCGAACGAAATCATATGATAAATTATCCGCTAACTGTAACCGTCTGTAATAAAATTAAGTGTAACAATGACTGAGCAGAATCATCGGACATCATATCGAATTTAATTGGATTCTAAAGTTTAAATGAGCCTACTTTAATTCATTTTCGTATAATTTTCGCAAATATGAATTCATCAGACGTTGTTCATCCTTTGACTAGATCTTCCAACAACCTGCTATGTGTGCTGCTGACGTTGGGTCCGTCAGTATCGGCACGTGACCTGACGTGAGCTACCCATCTGTTAGAAGACGAACAGCTCAACCATTTGTTTCTATCATCAACGTTTTTCCATCTGCCACACGATTTTAAACCAAACCCAATATATGAACACCATTTTGCCGGAAGATTTTAATTATGCCATACAATGCTACAGCGAGTTATTCCTTAGTCCATAAAATAGGTAAAATAATAAAAATCTGCCCGTACAACTATCAGGGGAATTTATTCCAATTACAACAAAAGCTATATTGCTCTTTCCGCTTAATTGATATCTTTGGTAATTATTCCTTTTTGTGACAATACATTGGTTTGTTTTGTAGGCGATCAACACAGGGCACGTGCGCTGTTTCAAATCGTTAATTGCTTTTCCTTTATCGTAATGATTTAGTTAATATTAATTTCGTAAACATACTCTCATCACTACAGGTGAACTATCAACATGTTTTACAAACAATGACGTCACTTGCTTTGATTGTCTTAAAACGTCTGTGGCTGGCATTCACAAAGCATTCGATAGATGAAACCTTACATAACAATACCAGTCTCATAGTTGCCTCAATTAAGATCGAAGAATAAAAAATTATCTTAGAGAGTAAAGTGAGTGAAGTTTTTAATACATTATGCATCAAAACTTTGTTTAATGTAATACTATTATTATTTTTGTTAATAAGTTGATATACTTAGATTTTAAGAAAATTCTTAGTTTTCTGCATAAATTACTTTGTAAATACCATCCGATATATATACTAGTAGTGTCATATCAAATTATTTAATTTCTAAATAAAAGCCGAACCAAAATTATTTTTACAAAACAGAAGCAAATAAATGTTATTACGTTACTAAAATGATATCTTAAGAGCTTCAACTTCAGATTTGTCTCAAATACAGTCTCCAACTTAACTAAAAATCTTAATTTGGTTTGAGTTTTGTAAATGCAGTGCTCTAGAAGACCGGGGCATGATTTAACGTAACAATTACATTATTACATGTCCATATATTTTCATTAACAGCAATCATAGAATTTGGTACTGATTGCCTGATTGTTTGGTGTCGCAATTCTCGTAATTTGTTCTAATTATCGATTTAAAAACGTCAATACTACTAAAAGGAAGAAAATTATATTTCCGTTTTAGTTTTCTCTGATGAGGTAATTTTGACGTGGATGCGTTGTTAACTTAGAACCACGGCCTTTTCACCAATTGTAATTTCTTCACATGTGTTCTGACTTTTAAAAAGCATACACATCATCGAGTAATTTAAACATCATTTGTCATATCAAAAATCATGTTTAGGATGAAGAAATAGTTTGACACCGAAAGTGCGCTTTGTGATTGCCCCTTGTTAAAGGTTATCTGATCGTACGGATTGATTTTATTTGTTATTGATGTATAAAGTTGTCCTCATGACCCGTGAAATGTTCCGTAATAGTATTTGTCAAAAATAATTCAGCGTTTACAAATCAATGAACACTGTTGAGCGTTTGTTTGGTGTTTTGTTTTCAAGAAAGAACAATGCCATAAAAAAAGTATTCATTCATGCATAAAGTCCTTACCTTTAAATTAAACTTGAAAAAAAGGAGTCAATAAGTCAATGCCGATGTCAATAAGTTATCTAATAATTACATCATTTTGGTTGTTTTACTTGAGTAATGTATGGTGTATTTTTTAAAGAAATAAAAATGTCCTGAAAAAAGTATTCAGCCAACCACAGCGTCCTTAACTTTAAATTAAATTTGAATAAATTGAGTCAAAATTTGTCGATAAGTTATCTAATAATTATATCATTGTGCTGTTTTAATTGAGCAATTTTTTTTCAAGAAAGTACAATGCCCCGAAAAAAGTATTTGAAGTCACGTATAACGTCCTCAACTTTAAATTAAACTTGACTGAAGAGAGTCTATATTGTCAAATGGTTATCTAATAAACGTGACATCATCTGGTTATTTTATTTGAGCAATAATTCGTCAGTTATTGATTTATTTGTCTTTGTAGTCAAATGATGGTGAGGTTGAGTTAAAACTTAAAGATGGTTATTCATTTGAGATGTGTTTCTTCTTTTCTTTTCATTTATCACTCATGTTCATGTGCCTTCGTAGCTCAGTGGTTAGTGCACTTGCCGTCTAATCTGGCGACCCGGGTTCAAATCCGGGTAAAGGTACATACATATGCCTGCCATGTTTCAGTTAACTTAAAGCAAATAAAGACTGTGCTCGGCATAATTCATTCATGTTCATGTTGTTAGATATTGTGTACCTAAATTTGGTCCTGTGATGAGTTTTATTACTGAACCCTGGAATGACTGAAACTAAGTCTTTCAGTTGCTAAGTCTTTTTTTTTCGTTACATTGTGAAGTGATATTGTGTGCTGTGCTAGTTGTATGTCTGTTTTCTATAGTCGTCTGAGAGCTGTTGCTTTCTTCTCTGTCCGGACTTTTTTTATATTTGTATCCCTCTTCAGAGCAATATCCTTTAAAACTGTCAATTTTTTCATCATTCAACTATTTGCATAACCCACAATAATGGATTGTTCGGTTGTGTGTAGTGAATTATGTCGTGTAATTATGGCTGTGTGTTTTAATGGTCGACTGTTTTAGTTAAGTGCTGCCTTCCTTGACCAATGTTTATGAAGTGTTTGGTCTCGAACCCATACCCATCGTTACCGAGGTGGACGCTTGATTTAAACGAGCAGGTTCCGATGTATAATCGAATTATTTATATATATCATATGCTCTCACATTTACTGAAAGCATAATTATACAATCATCCCGTCTGGAGTATAAATGTCAATTACCCGGACTGTTAACAGAAAGTGTTAGGCCAATATGGCGACAAGTGTTTTATATTTCCTCACTGTTATACAGAGATTAAAATAACACTATAATAAACTTGTCGTTTATGCTTATTGACCTTTAGTTTGATATTTCAGCGTCGTTTTTATGTATAATATCTAATAAAGTTAACTAATTTCCCATCCCTGGAGAAACCAACCACCCTCAGGGAGTAACCATCGGGTGCGAATTAATTATACCGAGTTAGATTAAACGAGATATTAGCCATGTTATATACCATCATTAGTTTAGACCGATCCGTTGACATTTAATAAATATTGTTGTGTGTATCCTTGGTGAGCACTTCGTATTGGTCGACGAAAAACAAACAATTTATAAAATGAAAATAACACTGGAGCACCCATCTTAGTCCATGTCCCAGGTCTTGAAAATTGAAGATCCATTACCAAAGAGGTGAACAGATCCAACAATGATTTTCAGTTAGCTTGATATCTATGCTGTCCGAAATCAGTTGATGGACTTGCGGGACATTTTGCCAAATGACCTTTTGGAGGCCATCTTTAAAGATGGCCGCCGTTATTTTAAGCAAGCAGAGGGTTTAGGAAAACTTCGATTATTCCTCACTCATATGGGCTATCGGCTTGTAATATGTCTTAAAATGTTTGCAACTGAACCCCGCATGTGGCAATATATAAATATAAATATTATAATATGATTATTAATTAATAATTATTGATTCCTTAAGGAAATTATGATATTTTTCGATTTTTGTCGTTAATTTTTCTCTTTCAAATCGGATCTGAGTGTGTATTTGACCATTTATTGATTGTTATATGCAGAGGTTGATTCTAGGCTTCCATAATAAACATTACATTGACAGATTTTTATTTGAAATCCTTCATTAGCCAGGAATATTGGATAACTGAAAGTTGATTAATAGTCAAGTCTATAAATGGGATATTTTGGTTATACCCAACATTGGATTGTATAGTAAATATTTTTTGGTTTTCTGTATGGGAATTTGTTGTAATTGAAGAATATGAATAATGCCCAGCTTTCATCATTGAGCATTTTGTGAAAATCAAGATGGCGTCCAAGATGGCCGCCAAAATTCAGAAAAACAATCAGAGGTGCCAGAAATTAGGATCAAATCGCTTTTTTGCCGATTGGTTGTAGTTTTTAAACATAATTATTTATTTATATTCAATATTATTGATTGAGTTAGTGAATGTAAAAAGGCATCCGTGATGGCTGGAATCAACATGGTGGCTAAAAAATGATAAGCTGTTAGGAAAATAATTTGTTTTATCACAATTTAAGTTGAAGTGATGTAAAATAAATTGTTGAACTGTAATATGTAATAAATACTCCAAGAAATATTTGAGTTTTTAGCATTGAACAATAAGTTGATTCAAAATGGCGGACAAAATGGCTTCCAAAATCAATTAAATATTGTGTTAGTGGTCCAAGGAAGTTACAAATTGATACTTTTGTGATCGATAGCAGTGTAAGTTTTGCAAACATAACTACGACTTAAATGCACTGTATAAAATATAACATTATATCTATCACCAATCGACTTATCCCATTTAAAATGGTATCAATGTAGGCTGAAAGCATAATTGTGACAAAATGTCCGCCGATACAGGTATGTCAAACTGAAAAATTACAAGAATGACACTTTTGTGGAAGAAGGCTGATATTACCATCATTAGCATGGTCCAGTGCGTCGGCATTGACCTTGCCTAGCACTTTTCTCATACCACTGATATTGACACATTATGAATGTTATTTCAGAGACTATGCCAACGTACCATATAAAATTATAAACCCATATACCATCCCAGTTATTTCCAACCATTGTTAGTAGTAATCAGAAAAGTCAAACGTCTATGATGAAGAAGTGGGTATTTTGCACTACTAAGTATGGACAAACTGGATACAAACAGCCAAGCTATCGACAAGATCCAGAACCAAGCGTTGCGCATAATGACTGGTGCTACGAAGTCTACACCGATTGAATTCATGGAAAAGTTCACTGGTATCCAGCCATTATACAAACGAAGGCAAGCCAAAGTCATGCTTCAAGCTGAGAAGTTCCGATCAATATCGAACAACCCCATGGCAACAAGATTAGCTGGATTTACCAAAAATCGGATCAATCGAAGCAGCTTTGTACACGACACCACGAAGTAAGACAAATAATTTGCACCTGATTTGACCATAGCAAGTACACCTCTTGTCAGGGATGATATAGTCAACCCATTAACAAATAATCTGTCTGCAGTAACTGTGAGACTCCAAGTCCCTCAACTTGAGCCAGGCAAGCAAGAAGATGAATGTGTTTTAAGGAGCCTGACACTAGCCATGATAAGCCAAGACTACCCTCCTGATATATGGATCCATGTCTATACCGATGGCTCAGCCACCAAAGCTATCAAAGATGGAGGTGCTGGAATCTTCATCCAATATACACCAGGCAACAAAACGAGACATCGCAGAGCCACAGGGAAGCACTGCAGTTACTACAGAGCGTAGACCGAAGCTCACAATAAAACACCAGAACTAGCCAAAATACTACATAACCTTAGTACTCACTGCAAACTAGCCCTACAGTGGATTACTGCCCACTGTGGAATGCCTGGAAATGAAAAAAACAGACGAATTGGCAAAACTGGGAGCACAGACAGCACAACCACCAGTACATGTGAGATATAAAGAGAAAGTTACCATTATCAAGAACTTCACAAGACCAAGACAAGATGCTAATCCTTACCATCGTCTTAACAGGTCAGAACAAGTGATTATGGTATGACGACTACGCTCAAGGCACAACAGGCTGAACCATCCCATGTACCGGAAGTACAAATTGGTGCCGTCTCCGATCTGTCCATGCGGGGAAGAAGAACAAACTGTCGAGCATGTCCTTCAAAGATGCAGAAGACACAACCAGGATCAAACTGCAACGTGGCCCACAGACACAACTCTTCAAGAGAAGCTCTATGGAGACGCTGATGATCTGCAGAAGACCAGAAAGTCCATCGCAGACACTTGGATGATAGTGTAGGACGAACAACTGAGGTGAGATGAGGACAAACTGGATGTGAGAAAGAATATACTAATAACTGGTCACGGTCCACATGAAGCAACGATTCAAAACAACATCCGCACAAGTTTTTTGAATAATATACTCCCATCAGACTAGAGCGTCACATCCATCATCAAAACGGGAGACCCATTTATAGCGACCTAGCAACTACTGGTCCATCTCAATCAAGTCTGTGTGAAGTGAACTAGTCGAGCACACACCGTTACTTCAAAGCCAGATTATGGCCCTTCTTGACACGTTTTAGATACTAGCTGACTAACAACATGGTTCAGAAAGATATTCACTGAGAGCCAGCAGCACTCCATAACCAACTACAACTGTTACCTAGATGGTGGAGATCAGATTGGCCCGTCATTCGGGACTTCAACAAAGCCTTCGGTCTAAGGAGAGGCAAGCCATCAAACTGAATTATTACAATATCAGTGGAACCTGCTGGGCAGGAATAGTACTTGCACAATTCTTGCTATCAGAACCCAACATGCACTTGTCGGGGGAACAGTCCACTGACACAGCACAAGCCACACCAGGCGTACCTCAGGGATCAGCCATTGGACCACGTTTTTCTGTTGTATATCTACCACCTTCTTATTCAAGCAACATCTACTCACCATTGCTTGCTGACAACAACCTCACGAACAGGGTAATTACTGAAGAAAATGCTGAAGCCTATTAAGATGACATGGACAGACTACTGCAATGAATGGGAGTGTCAATGGTTGATGTCATTTAATCCTTACAAGTAAATGGCCACCCGTATCACTAGGAAGAGAACTCGTGTTAAGACTTCGTTTTTCATCCACAACATCATGTCACGTTACAAGTTGTGGCAGAGATAAGTACATCGGGTTATAAATAGATGAGGTATCCATGAGTACCAATGTTGCTACCATTGTGAGGAAAGCCTACAATAGCATCACCTTCTTCGGGACAAACTTAACAAACTATCGAAACAGATTAGGGTACGATGTTACCAGACACATGTCAAAGCAATCCTTGAATACGCAAATTCGGCAAAGGATCAACCAGGGCAAATATTTGTCATCTGGAGGCAGTTCAGCATATTGACGCAATTCGTCAAACGGTACTATAGCACAACAAGCAACATCAGGCAGATCATTGGTGACTTTGGTTGGAAAATCTCTAGAACCAGATACATGAGCATTGTCGACAGCGATTATGCCTTCTCGATGGGTCTTATTTATAGTGGATAATCATGATTGTTTGTTTTTAACAAAAATAACTCGCCGCTCACACGATCTTGTAACTAAATATCAATGGTACGATAATGCCCAAGAGGAAGACCATATATACTATACAGAAAGAAGAATAATCTACAATTTATTCCCCACTTATGTAATGTTAAGTGGCCATCTTTGCTGCTACTTTGAAGTTAAACCATAATGCATGTCTGATAAATATAATGTTCAATACAAGTAAAAACGTTTTGAACACACTATACGATTTTAATAAAATATGCTTATTCAGCAATTATGATGGCAATTACAGCTGGTCGCTGATTTCTTAGTATGATATTTTAGATAATAACAAACAATAATAATGCTATAATTGAATAGATACTATGTTTAACATCTACACAACTGCCAATTAGCAACAATAGTAATTTATGTAACTAATCTCTTGCACCACCGACATATTTTCTGATTTTACCGGCCATCTTGGACGCCATTTTGAATAAGGCAACGGGTCAATTGAGTCGGATCGAACTTTTATTGGAATGTTAGTGAACTATTGTAATTCCAATATCAACAAAAATCATTTAAATAAATGTTTTAATAGAATATATCAATATGTCAATTATTACGGCCGTTGTAACCGCCATTTTTATTTCAGCCGACATGGATGCCATCCCACAATATTTAAATCGACGAATAACGATAGATAAAATATAAATACATGTGTTAAAAACATTTTAACTACAACCAATCAGCAAAAAAGAAATTTGTAACTAATTTCTGGCATCTCTGATTGTTTTTCTGATATTGGCGGCCATTTTGGACGCCATTTTGAATTTCACAAAATGATCAATGATGACAGCTGGTAATCATTCATATTCTTCAATTGCAACATATTTCCTAACAGAAAACCAAAAAATATTTACAATACAATCCTATGTTGGGTCTAACCTAAATAACCCATTTATAGACAGGACTTTTATTAAACTTTTAGGTATCCAATATTCCTGGCTCATGAAGGATTTTTAAATGAAAATCTGTCTATGTAATGTTTATTATGGAAGCCTAGAATCAACCTCTGCATATAACAATCAATAAATGGTCAAATACACACTCAGATCAGATTTGAAAGAGAAAACTTAATGACAAAAATCGAAAAATATCATAATTTCCTTAAAAAATCAATAATTATTAAATAATAATCAAATTATAATATTTATATTTATATATTGCCACATGCGGGGTTCAATTGCAAACATTTTAAGACATATTACAAGCCTATTGCCCATGTGAGTGAGGAATAATCGAAGTTTTCCTAAACCCTCTGCTTGCTTAAAATAACGGCGGCCATCTTTAAAGATGGCCGCCAAAAGGTCATTTGGCAAAATGTCCCGCAAGTCCATCAACTGATTTCGGACAGCTTAGATATCAAGCTAACCGAAAATTATTGTTGGATCTGTTCACCAATTTGGTAATGGATTTCGGTCTGTCACATGGACTATCTCCTACATCCCTGCAGCAATTAGGAGATATAGTTAATATTCAGACTCAGTGTTATTTCATTTGTCTGTATAAACGTGTTTATTTGTATGGTAATCATAAATATCAGGATGGGAAAATTAATACTGTATAATATGACTCGGTTTCTGTTTGGCACTCTTTGAATAAGAGATGCACGATTGCACGTACTATGCACAGTTCATTATACTTTTATTTATTACTAACTATAGTTGGCTACTGGAAATATATAAATCTATTAAATTACTAAATATAAATACGTTTGTAGGTTGATTGTATAATTATTATCGGTTATATTGTCTAGAATAGCAGAATGATGTCCTATGGATACGACACGAAACACTTCAAACAATTACAATGGTTACTTTATTACTCACGAACATATAGAACTTTTTATTATATTGTAATATGGGTACATGCATACTTCTAAATATATGCCGAGGCTGATGCACTAAAGGAAATGCTGGAAATAAGTACATCTATACTATAAAATACAAAAATACCATGGATAAAATTCTGGTAAACGCGTTGGACAAATTGGAAGGCTATTCCGTTTAAAATAATAGACATGAGTTGTTGAAGTCGATATTTTAGGGTTGACCTGTACAACAGAAGGAAAAGGCACCAGTCCCCTCGAAAAACAACCTATCAATCAAGACAAACAATTATTCACAGTCAATTAATGTAATTTGTTTAGTTAATGTACAGACTAAGTGAATATAAATAAAGCTTCACATTGCCAATAGAGAGTTCCGAGTACAACACGCGGTCATCCGGATTTTCTCTGCCAGCTTGACCAATGACCTTACGTGATAGATATCTTTTTGTTTCACCAGTTCATCTCTAGTTGGATGGGAAGCACGTAGATCTTTGAGGTGTTTAAAAAATAAACAAGTGCCTCGTTCGAGAGTTAAACCAATGCCTTATCGATTCATGGATGATAAATAAATAAAAAAAGAATACTGAAAGAATTAACAGCAATTAGAAAAACCAATGTTGCTGACACAATAACGTGCAGCACAGTGCTAGCAATAATTGGGCTGTCGTTCGCATTCCACATTTGGTACATTTCTTCAAGTTGATTGAGAGCATGTGACCTATTTCAACAACAACTGGGACTTTAAATTTTGTTTTCTTCAAGGATGGAGTTCTAGAAATACCGTGGGTCCAATGATGACGCGATACCAGTGATATTGAGTGACACAAAATTAAGTATTTCCAAACATACGCTTATGCCAGCAGATTCCATTACTGGTGTCGTAAAGAATTCATAATTCACACACAGCGTCTAGAATTATTCTGTAGTTTTTCCCCTAGTTGTTGCTTGTTTGTTCATTATAACATTTTGCCAGTTTATAATGATGATATGATAGATGTCTCCCTGGTGGCCCACGTTTCTTCCAACACACAACCAACCCTCCTTTATCTTTCTGTCTGCACTTCGGATTATAAATTAAATTTTATATCGTCTTCTCATACACATTCATCAGACATGCTAAATAACATCGAGTTCCATCGGTGGCGAACAATTTTTGACGCGATACCAGTGATATTGAGTGACACAAAATTAAGTATTTCCAAACATACTCTTATGCCAGCAGATTCCATTACTGGTGTCGTAAAGAATTCATAATTCACACACAGCGTCTAGAATTTTTCTGTAGTTTTTCCCCTAGTTGTTGCTTGTTTGTTCATTATAACATTTTGCCAGTTTATAATGATGATATGATAGATGTCTCCCTGGTGGCCCACGTTTCTTCCAACACACAACCAACCCTCCTTTATCTTTCTGTCTGCACTTCGGATTATAAATTAAATTTTATATCGTCTTCTCATACACATTCATCAGACATGCTAAATAACATCGAGTTCCATCGGTGGCGAACAATTTTTTCATCATAAACAACTTGCTTGAATTTTCCTTCTCAATACCGCCATGACAAGCTGTATGAAAATTAAATCTCATCTATACGAATTGGCGATTAGCTGAAGTTTGGATTCTTTGTCCAAGTTGGCAGCGTGATAAACGAGTGGCAACAAATTCTCGTCAAACTGTTGGATCGTCTTCTGGCAGCAACAATTAAACAGGAGCCATCAATTAGGATTCGTTACAATATTTGTGTATTTAACGTTAATCTGTAAACATCCACCGCAGACAGAGGAGGATAGGAAGCTCTCCTACATGGAATTGTTGGCTTGAATGAGAGACTTTGGACGATGTGTGTCTCTGTGCGGATGTAACCACTTCGCTGTAATTAGTTGACTAGTAAAAAGTAGAATAGGTGATGGCACGCGGGGGAAATAAGGCACGAGATATTCTACAGACAATCTGGGGAACCACTCGTCCAACAATCCCTCTATGAGATTACATTTTCCTTTATATAAGGTAATTTCCGCAATATGTAATTCTAGAAATCATTTTTATGGGATTTTGTTATTCATGCAAATTTTGATATTTCCGGAATACTTTGTAATAAACGGAAATCATATCGCAATTAAAACGAGGCTCCATGGCGAAAGTTTAAAACAACGCTCGTTAGATCATATAAATGTGATATCACAAGTATGCCTAGAACAGCAATATACATTATAGTTAATAACTTAAAGTATGAATACATTAGCAAATTTAATGACACGTTACTATGTAGTTAGTTTAACATCCAGCTCATTGACAATGGACTCGATCAGCCGTAAGATGACAGCCATTATTTTTTGTCGTTTATTATCCACGACGAAGTCAAATGAACTGAACATCTCTGTATAATTAGCTTGACCACTGAAAAACAGACAAACATATAATGAAACAGACTCGTATAAGAGCAAAGTCCAGATTAGTTTTAAAAAACATGTTCTACAATTTTATCCGATAGAACATAATTATAATACAAATCATCCGGTCAGTGAATCGTTCATACACGTGTACACAATTTGACACACGATTTATGGTGGTTGGGATTATCTTCAAAGAAATTGTAAGATAAAATATCATTTACTAATTAGTAATTATCCAAAGTGCAGAAAGTGTTCAATTAAACCCCAAATATTAGCGAGTTAAATGAATCATTTACTTGATGTTATTTCTCTCTTTTTAGCGAATGCGAATCAAACTTATTATCTTGATTATTCATGAGCTTGTTGGAACAACCCTACAATTTATCAAACACTAATCCTGTCACCATGCATGTACACCCAGCAATCTTCATGTCAGCTTGTTAGAGAAATGCGGGTATTCCTTGTAACCTATGGAATACAACGAACTAATGGTACTCTTGTCAGAGACGTCATATGTTGTTGAGATATCATTGAGATAATCATACCATGTTTGAATCACAGGGGGCAAGCAATTTACACGCTATGTCAAGTGCTCATTGGTAAACTTATTCTATTCTTCGATGTATACGCCTTGTTCATCAGTAAATTATTCCATTTCAAGAGATGTTGTCTCCAAAGCAGAACTGAAAGTTATCCCACTTCTGACACCATTGTTAAAAAGTTAAGTTAAGTTACCAATT
The DNA here is from genome assembly GCA_963678985.1 of Spisula subtruncata. Lineage (NCBI taxonomy): Eukaryota > Metazoa > Mollusca > Bivalvia > Venerida > Mactridae > Spisula > Spisula subtruncata. The sequence goes on from OY787663.1 coordinate 59,193,218, forward strand.
TTCTAGGGCTCTTTTCAGCTGTTAGGCCGCTCAAGCACCCTTTGACATTTTAACTCCCCTGGTCATTGGGCTACATATGGAAACCTACACTCGTGTCTCCCTTGTTGATTAATGGTCATAAAACATAATATGCAACATTATTACATTAATTAAGTATGCCGCACTGAGTCGCTGGGACAACCACGAATCTATAAGTCATTGGTTTAACTTTCGGTCGAAGCACTTGTTCATTTCAGTAACACTTTTCAGTGTTTCCTATTCCACCTAGAGATGAATTGCGTAAAAACCCGGAAATATATCACAAGGGTTTATTGTATCTCACAACCGTCTCTTCCCTGAAACGCAGAGAAAATCCAGGTGACCGCGCATGGTATTCGTAAATCTATATTGACAATACGAAAATTTATTTGCATTCATTTAACCTGTTAATTTACTAAACAAAGAGCATTGATAATCTGTAAATACTTATTGATGTTTATTGATAGTTGTCTCATGTTGATCGTGTCAACCCAAATTTATCGACTTGAGCTACTCATACCTACTTATTTTCACAGGCATCGAAGTATATTTATAAGTATAAATGTACCCATTTTACAATATCACGAAAAGCTCTAAATGTTCGTGAGTTATAAAATAACTGATAGTTTTAAGCGTTTCGTGTTGTATCCATAGGAACTATTCGTAGTAACAAATATAATTGATAGTAATTCTACAATCAATTACAAACGTATAACGCAGTTGTATATTTTAATATATTTCCAGTAGCTAACCATAGTTTGTAATAAATACACTATAATGAACTATGCATACGTAGTGCGTGCATCTCATATTCAAAGAGAGCCTAGAAGAGAACCCGAGTCATATTATACAGTATTAATTTTCCCGTCCTGATATTTATGATTACCATACAAATAAACACGTTTATACAGACAAATGAAATAACACTTAGTCTGAATATTAACTATATCTCCTAATTGCTGCAGGGATGTAGGAGATGAATGCTACAGTGTTATTTTCATTTTATTAATTGTTTGTTTTTCGTCGACCAATACGAAGTGCTCACTAATAGGGATACGCACAGCAATATTTATTAAATGTCAACGGATCGGTCTAAACTAATGATGGTATAAAACATGGCTAATATCTCGTTTAATCTAACTCGGTATAATTTATTCCCATCCGATGGGTAATCCCTGAGGGGGGTGGATTTCTCCGGGGATCGGGAATTAGTTAACTTTATTAGATATTATGCATAAAAACGACGCTGAAATATCAAACTAAAGGTCAATAAGCATAAACGACAAGTTTATGATAGTGTTATTTTAATCTCTGGACAACAGTGAGGAAATATAAAACACTTGTCGCCATATTGGCCTAACACTTTCTGTTAACAGTCCGGGTAATTGACATTTATACTCCAGACAGGAATATGGTATAATTATGCTTTCAGTTAATGTGTTTGCATACGATATGTATGAATAATTGGATTAAGCATCGGGACCTGCTAGTCCAGATAGAGCGCCCATCTTGGAAACAGAGGGTACGGGTTCGATAAGTGACCACGACATAACAATGCAATAAAATGGTACAAGCCCCTGCTTGCTGTTCATCGTATTTATACAGTATTAGGGCGAGTAGGCCAAGTGTATAAAGATAATATAGCTATAGCATTACATATGTGGCAAAGAATCAAAATTTAAATTTTAAAACATTATCACACACAACTTAGTGACATAAAACTGCAATAATAAACTCAGGCGCATTGGAGCATGTCCCAACGAACGGCATTGGGTCCAATTCAATTGGGGGCAAGGATCGCAAATAACTACAGTTGATCATATTAACTAGTTTGACGTTGTTGTTTATTACATATTAAGTTTATTAGAAATCTTATTCCACAACAATGGTGTCAGGGGGATAATATTCAGTTCTGCTTCGAAGACATCATCTCTGGAAATGGAATAATTTACTGATGAACAAGGCGTGTAAATCGTGGAATATAATAAGTTAACCGATGAGCACTTGACATAGCGTGTAAATTGCTTGTCCCCCTGTGAATCAAACATGGTATGATTATCTCAATAATAACTCAACAACATATGACGTCTCTGACAAGAGTACCATTAATTCGTTGTATTACATAGGTTACTAGGAATACCCGCTTTCCACTAACAAGCCGACACGATGATTGCTGGGTGTACATGCATGGAAACAGGATTAGTGTTTGATAAATTGTAGGGTTGGTCTAACGTTCTCATGAATAATCAATACAATAAGTTTGATTGGTATTTGCCAAAAAGAGAGACATCATTTCAAGTAAATAAATCATTTAACTCGCTTATATTTGGGGTTTAATTGAACACTTTCTGCACTTCGGATAATTACTAATTAGTAAATGATATTTTATATTACAATTTCTTTGAAGATGATCCCAACCACCATAAATCGTGTGTGTAATTGTTCACACGTGTCTCAACGATTCACTGACCAAATTATTTGTATTATAATTATATTCTAACGGATAAAATTATCGAATACAGTATTGTTATAAATAATTTAGATCCTGCACTTTTACGAGTCTTCAATATTATATGTTCGTCGCCTTTTCAGTGGTCACGCCAATTACGAAGTTGTTTTAATTCTGTGTTGGTAGTAATTGAAAGTTCTCCTCCAGTTCTGTTTTAGTGAGTACTCACTGCCCAGCTTCATGGAATTGTGATCTATGTTTTTTCTGGTTTCTATGATCGGCTCTTTCGGTTGAGTGCTGCCTGCTGTGTCCGAAGTGTTCATAATCCCTTAATCCCACTCTAGAGTAATGACCTCTTAAAAATGTAACACTTAACATCATTCAAATATTAAGATAACCAACCATATAGATTTCACGCCTGATTTCGTCGTGGTCAATAAATGACAACAAATAATGGCCGTCATCTTACGGCTGATCGCTCTCAAAAAGCTGGATATTAAACTAGTTACAAAGTAATGTGTCATTAAATTTGCTAATGTATTTATACTTTAAGTTATTAACTATAATTGATATTGCTGTTCTAGACATACTTGTGATATCACATTTATATGATTTAACGAGCGTTGTTTTAAACTTTCGTCACGGAGCCTCGTTTTAATTGCGATATGGTTTCCGTTTATTACAAAGTATTTCGGAAATATCAAAATTCGCATGAATAACAAAATCCCATAAAAATGATTGCTAGAATTACATATTGCGGAAATTACCTTATATAAAGGAAAATGTAATCTCATAGAGGGATTGCTAGACGAGTGGTTCCCCGTATTGTCTGTAGAATATCTCGTGCCGTATTTCCCCCGCGTGCCATCACCTATTCTACTTTTTACTAGTCAACTAATTACAGCGAAGCGGTTACATCCGCACAGAGGCTCACAACGTCAAAAGTCTCTCATTCAAGCCAACAATTCCATGTAGGAGGGCTTCCGATCCTCCCCTGTCTGCGATGGATGTTCACAGATTAACATTGAATACACAAATATTGTAACGAATCCTAATTGATGGCTCCTGTTTCATTGTTGCTGTCAGAAGACGATCCAACAGTTTGACGAGAATTTGTTGCCACTCGTTTATCACGCTGCCAACTTGGACAAAGAATCCAAACTTCAGCTAATCGCCAATTCGTATAGATGAGATTTACTTTCATACAGCTTGTCATGGCGGTATTGAGAGGGAAAATTCAAGCAAGTTGTTTATGGTGAAAAAATCGTTCGCCACCGATGGAACTCGATGTTATTTAGCATGTCTGATGAATGTGTATGAGAAGACGATATAAAATTTAATTTATAATCCGAAGTGCAGACAGAAAGATAAAGGAGGGTTGGTTGTGTGTTGGAAGAAACGTGGGCCACCAGGGAGACATCTATCATATCATCATTATAAACTGGCAAAATATTATAATGAACAAACAAGCAACAACCAGAAAGAACTACTAAAAATTTCTAGACTGTGTGTGTGTGTATTATTAATTCTTTTCGACACCAGTAATAGAATATGCTGGTATAAGAGTATGTTTGGAAATGCTTGATTATGTATTGAGGCCTGTACCGTTTCAGTGACTTGAGATTGAGTCAGAATCGTGTTTTTCCAATCGTGTTGCTTCCAAAACGTCATCTCTTAGAATGGAATAATTTACTGATGAGCAAGACGCGTAAGTCGAGATATATAATATGTTAACCGATGAGCATTTGGCATAGCGTGTATATTGCTTGTCCATCTGTATTTCAAACAACGCATAATTATCTCAATAATCTCAACTATACAACATATGAAGTCCATGACAGAAGCACCATTAGTTCGTTGTATTACATAGGTTGCGGGGAATACCCGCTTTCCACTAACAAGCGGACATGATGATTGCTGTGTGTACATGAATGGTGCCAGGATTAGTGTTTGATAAATTGTAGAGTTGGTCTAATGTTCTCATGAATAATCAAGGTAATAAGTTTGATTGGTATTCGCCGAATAGAGAGAAATAAGTTCAAGTAAATAATTCATTTAACTCGCTTATACTTGGGGTTTAATTGAGCACTTTCTGCAATACAGATAATTACTAATTTGTAAATGATATTTTATATTACTGTTTCTTTGAAGATAATCCTAACCACCATAACCGGCTACATAAGTGTCCACACGTGTCTGAACGATTCACTGACCGAATGATTTGTGTTACATGTATTATCATGTTCTAATGGATAAATTGATCGAACATGGTATTTTTTACAAATAATTTAGACCATGCTCTTATACGAGCCCTAAATATGGTACGTACATCGACTCTTCAGTGTTGGTCATCACAGAGATGTTTTAATTCTGTGTAGGTAGACTTTGCAAGTGCTCCTCCTGTAATGTTTTAGTGTGTACTCACTGTCCAACTTCATGGGGTTGTGATCAATGTTTTTCTGTTTTTTTGTTATGCTCGGGTGTTTCGTTTGAGTGCTGCCTGCTGTGTCCGAAATGTTCATTATCCCTCTTTAGAGCAATGACCTCTTAAAACAGTCACACCTTACACCAGTCAAAGATTAACATTACCCGCTATACAGTTGTTCCACCTGACTTCGTCGTGGACAATAAACGACAACAAATAATGGCTGCCATCTAACGGATGATTGAGCTCAATGAGCTGGATATCAAACTAGTTACATAGTAATGTGTCATTGAATTTGCTAATGTATTCATACTTTAAGTTATTAACTATAATTGATATCGCTGTTCTAGGCATACCTGTGATATCACATTTATATGATCTAACGAGCCTTGTTTTAAACTTTCGCCATGGAGCCTCGTTTTAATTGCGATATGGTTTCCGTTTATTACAAAGTATTCCGGAAATATCAAAATTTGCATGAATAACAAAATCCCATAAAAAAGATTTCTAGAATTACATATTGCGGAAATTACCTTATATAAAGGAAAATGTAATCTCATAGAGGGATTGCTAGACGAGTGGTTCCCCATATTGTCTGTAGAATATCTCGTGCCTTATTTCCCCCGCGTGCCACCACCTATTCTACTTTTTACTAGTCAACTAATTACAGTGAAGCGGTAACATCCGCACAGAGACTCACAACGTCAAAAGTCTCTCATTCAACCCAACAATTCCATGTAGGAGAGCTTCCGATCCTCCTCTGTCTGCTATGGATGCTTACAGATTAACGTTGAATACACAAATATTGTAACGAATCCTAATTGATGGCTCCTGTTTCATTGTTGCTGTCAGAAGACGATCCAACAGTTTGACGAGAATTTGTTGCCACTCGTTTATCACACTGCCAACTTGGACAAAGAATCCAAACTTCAGCTAATCGCCAATTCGTATAGATGAGATTTAATTTTCATACAGCTTGTCATGGCGGCATTGAGAGGGAAAATTCAAGCAAGTTGTTTATGGTGAAAAAATTGTTCGCCACCGATGGAACTCTATGTTATTTAGCATGTCTGATGAATGTGTATGAGAAGACGATATAAAATTTAATTTATAATCCGAAGTGCAGACAGAAAGATAAAGGAGGGTTGGTTGTGTGTTGGAAGAAACGTGGGCCACCAGGGAGACATCTATCATATCATCATTATAAACTGGCAAAATATTATAATGAACAAACAAGCAACAGCAAGAAAAAAAATACAAAAAAATTCTAGACGCTGTGTGTGAATTATGATTTCTTTACGACACCAGTAATGGAATCTGCTGGCATAAGAGTATGTTCGGAAATATTTAATTATTTATTGCGATCTGTACTGTTTGCAGTGACTTGTGGTTGAAGACAGAATCGTGTTATACGATTTTATTTCAATTGCGAAAAAGACATTCCGGTCCATTTTAAGTACGACATCAAACATATAAGCTTACATATGTCCCTACAATTTATTTACTAAATCTTGATCGAAAGTCGACGCATTATTTGTTCTCATTTAATATTTGCATAAGTTAGTTCTTGATTATTATCAAATATAACACTCAAATACATAGTGAGGGGGGGGGGTTCGAGGTATTGTGATGTCATTTATCAAATCCTGTGCGGTTATGACGCCCGCTCCGAGAATGTGGACTTGAGATGCGGAAACATATTATGGAATGGAATTAAAGTCCAACTAGGGTATTTCAATTAATCACTAATGTACATATATAAATATATATGGTTGTGAGTAGTTTATGTTTGTCCTTCGGTACACATGTACCTAATTAAAACGAAGAGCATAATCCATAAGATGTGAGAGTTTCGTGCGTATAGGACATTCTATAACAATTTTAACATAGTTATATTTCTAACGTATATCAAACTACAAACGCATAATGTAATTGTATATTTTCATATATTTCCAGTAGCCAGCCATAGTTTGTAATAAATACACTATAATGAACTGTGCATAGTACGTGCATCTCATATTCACAGAGAAACCGAGTCATATTATACAGTATTAATTTTCCCATCCTGATATTTATGATTACCATACAAATAAACACGTTTATAGAGACAAATTGACAATTGAAATAACACTTAGTCTGAATATTAACTATATCTCCTAATTGCTGCAGGGATGTAGCAGATGAATGCTACAGTGTTATTTTCATTTTATTAATTGTTTGTTTTTCGTCGACCAATACGAAGTGCTCACTAAGGATACACACAACAACATTTATTAAATGTCAACGGATCGGTCTAAACTAATGATGGTATAAAACATGGCTAATATCTCGTTTAATCTAACTCGGTATAATTAATTCCCATCCGATGGGTACTCCCTGAGGGTGGTGGATTTCTCGGCGGAACGAGAATTAGTTAACTTTATTAGATATTATGCATAAAAACGACGTTGAAATATCAAACTAAAGGTCAATAAGCATAAACGACAAGTTTATTATAGTGTTATTTTAATCTCTGGATAACAGTGAGGAAATATAAAACACTTGTCGCCATATTGGCCTAACACTTTCTGTTAACAGTCCGGGTAATTGACATTTATGCTCCCGACGGGCTTATGGTATGATTATGCTTTCAGTTAATATGTGTGCATTTTAACTGAGTAATTGGATTAAGCATCGGTGCCTGCTTGTGTAGATCAAGCGTCTACCTCGGTAACGATGAGTATGGGTTCGAAACAAACATGTGATAAATATTGGTCAATGAAGGCAGCACTTACCTAAAACAGTCGAGCATTAAAAACAACACAGCCACAATTACACGACATAATTCTCAACACACAACCGAACGCAAAAATGAACCCTTCCGCTGATAGAACAATTCCTAGCGACTCAGTGCGGCATACTTAATGTTATAGTGCAACTATTGCATATTTTGTCTTATAAGAACAATTAATCCACAACAAGTTTGTCAGAAGTGGAATGTCCCTTGTATGCTTCCACGATGACATCTCAAAGAAAAGAACAGAATTTAAGTGTTATGTGGACATGACGTATAAATCGTGGAATCATGGAATAGAATATTATAAGTTAACTGATGAACTCTGAACAAGGCGTTACTTGTCCATCTGTGATTCAAACATGGAATGATTATCTCAATAATCCCAACTATACGACATTAAATTATGACGTCTCTGACAGAACCACCATTAGTTCGTTGTATTACATAGGTTACTAGGAATACCCGCTTTTCACTAACAAGCTGACATGAGATGATTGCTGGGTGTACATGCATGGTGACAGGATTAGTGTTTGATTGTAGGGTTGGTCTAACGTTCTCATGAATAATCAAGATAATAAGTTTGATTGGTATTCGCCAAAAAGAGAGAAATACTTTCAAGTAAATGATTCATTTAACGCGTTAATTGAACAGTTTCTGCACTATGGATAATTACTAATTAGAAAAACTAGTAAATGATATTTTATATTACAATTTCTTTGAAAATAATCCTAACCACCATAAATCGTGTGTGTAATTGTCCACACGTGTCTCAACGATTCACTGACCGAATGATTTGTATCATAATCATGTTCTAACGGATAAAATGATCGAACATGGTATTTGTTATGAATAAATTAGACCCTGCTCTCATACGAGCCTGTACTACTGTATATACACCGAATCTTTAGTGGCCTTGGCAATTTGTTTTATTTCTGTGTTGATTGGTAGCAATTGAAATTGACCTTGCTGGTCTTTTACTGTACGTGTTCTCACTGTCAAGTCTCAATGGATGCCCCTGTCTGGGTCCCCGATCGTTCATTGCATTCGCAATGCGTACCGCGAGTTTCATTTTATAAATATACACTTTAATGTTGTCACAAGTGGAACTATCTTAAATAACGGCATCTACTTGTTGCTTTAGAAAACTTATTCCACAGCAATGGTGTCAGAAGTGGTATGTTTCTCTGCGATATGGTTGAATGTACACCCAAATGTATACTTAAACACCTTGAAACTACCGGTCATTTTCTAAGTAAGTGTAGGTCTCGGTAGTTTTTGTTTTGAATGTACAATGCCTGTCACATCACACTCGGTCGTTCAAGTACTCTTGCACTAGCTGCGTCTACGTACACTCCCAGTCAGACTCTAACATGAACTCACAGCCCTGCCACGCCTAGACTTACCAAGCTCTTATCTATACTATACTATCATCACACACACGCTTTATTCTTGGATATGATAACAATAAAAAGAAATATTACACAAATGTACAAACAATACCACCTATTTTTCAGACAGCCAGTTTTATTTAAGTCTCCCCCCTAGGGACGCGTTACCTGAACTGCTCAGTGAAAATATAAAACGATCAATCAACGATTGGCGATGAAGATTGGTCCGGTATTAAATGCCTCTAGAAAAGAATTAATTAAGTGAATAGCAATATGATTGTTCGCGGGGAAAAACAGATTCTCTGCGATTTTCATTTGTCATTATTGAATTAAAAATCGTCTTACAGTTTATACGGCTACGTGGGGGCCTTATGGGAAATCACGGCAAATTGTGATTAACATTTTCTTTATTTTATTGTTAACACTAGCTAAAAGGTAAAGCAATTATTGTAAATGAATTGATTGAACTCGTTGGGGAGTTAATCTATAAAATGCGCAATCACGCAAGAAAAAAATATTGTTGAAGTCTGGTTATGGTGTATATACGGGCAACAGAAGGGAAAACTTTTAACTGAAACATATCCATAGTTATTGGAAGAAAAAAACCCGACTAATTAAAGAGGCAACACAGTTGGGCAAGCCCAGTCTTCCCTGTGAGCCTCTTATACTTACCGATTAAGTTTGTTTTATTTGTTAAAATTCTAGTTACTGTACAAAACAATCAACCAACATCTTTATTTGGTTTTTGGTGTCATGATACAGATTTTTTCTTATTCTGACACAATAAACATCTTAAACATTAGACTTGTTAGATATATTTTATTTATTGTTGTTAAATAGTCATTTGTATTAGTTTACGTTACCAGTGGTTAGTGCGCTTGCCGTCTAATCTGGCGACCCGGTTTCAAATCCGGGTGGAGGTACATATATATGCCTGCCATGTTTCAGTAGAAATAAAGCAAATAAAGGCTATGCTCGGAATATTAGTTTACGTTACTGGTATTTTATAATTTCTTCTAGAATGACCACATACTTTTGTTTGTTTTATATTAGAATGATGTTTGCATAATTGAAAATTTGTCAATGTGGCTGAGAGGAATGAGGTGTCGAAAGTGATTAATATATGTTGGATAACTTAATCAACCTTATAAACATAGTATAAACTTACAAAATGAGGCGATTTCAACTGTGAACATATTCGGGTTTATTTGGGTTAAAGTTCAGAACTTATTCATGTCCACCGTAGGTAACAATGCATTATATTAAAAGCGTGAACACATAACTCCAATACTCAATACACTACACTGGCTTCCTGTTCCATCCATATAGAGTACAGTACAAGATCATTCTATACGCTTTTAAAATCAGATATGGCTATGCAGCCAACCAAGTCTTTAAGATCAGACACTGCTATGCTATTAAACATTCCTAAAGAAACATCCAAAAATTACTGTGCAAGGCGGTTCGACAAATGTGTTGCCACCTTATGGAACGGTCTTCCTGTGAAAATCAGGCGCATTGACTCTCTGACAGTCTTCAAAAAGACTTTAAAAACACATCTGTTTAAAAGTGCATATCAGTGAATCAAGTGAAATTGTTTTAGACTTTTAATGAACTGTCAACTTGCTGACTTTCACGTTTTAAGAGCTTTAGAGACTTGTTATATACCGCCACCGTGGCCTAGTGGTTAGGGCGTCCGCCTCCGGAGCGGAAGGTCGAAGGTTCGAATCCCGGCGGAAGCTGGGTTAGAACTGATGCGACCGGTTGGTGAGCCGCCAGCTAGTTAAAGAATGGTTACCGTATGCCCATCTCTGCCAGGCGCCCGGCAATATGAGAAGGGATTCGGGAGGTTCTGTGCGCAAGAAACATAGGTGTCTCATAAGTCAAATTGGCTGGCCCTTTCAATAGGGGTGACACTATAATAAACAAACACTTTACCTTTACTTTACCTTTTATATAAAGCGCTATATAAATATTTTCAACTATTAACTATTCAATTATTTGTACTTGAGATTTTTCTCGGTTATTTTACATCATGTTAAATAGGAACAACAATGAAACCACAAAAATGTACCTGAATGTTTCTCGTGAGTAAACCTTTGTTCATCTCATTAGTTCCCTTTGATTTATTTAACGTGGTTTTAAATAAACTATGCATTTTATATCACATTATTAAATTGGGGAATCTGCTGATAGCGGAATTGTGTTTTATAAAAACGTGCTTTTTCTTAAAATTTAAATGTGTTGTTTGCAATAAGCATATCGTCACGACGAACAGCATTTACCATTCGAGCGAATACTCCTGAATAAAAAAATATTCATATAGATCTTATTTTTTTAAAATGTTAAAATGTCAAATGGTGGTAGAGCGGCCGAACAGCCGAAAACAGCCCTCGAAAATTGGTAAAACAACTTTTACATATTTATTAATTGATGCCTATCAACGCTTTCTAAAATCATCTCGAGCAATAACTTAAGTTTTTTTCGTGGAATTTAGGGTACGGCAGTTTGGTGTAATATGGTAATATATTTTTGTACGCATGGTCGTTATGCAGTTTGCTAGTCCTGTTCTGTTCTGGTGTGATATATTCAAACTCAGAAAACCCCTGATTTATGCTACGGTCACAATGCTCGTACGATGTCCGAACGGATTTACCAACTCGTACGAGTCTGAAATATTTTAATTGTAACGGTATTTGTACGTTCTTAGCATCTGGTCACAGCTCGTACGTATCTCGTACGAGTTGTACAGAATGTATAGTTTTCACAAGATCACCGAGTCATCTACGAGTTTTGAAAATCCGTACGATGCTCAGTCGTACGAGTCTCGATATCCGTACGGGCTCCGTGCGGACTCCGTACGGACATCGTTCGAGTTCCAAAAAATCAACTCGTACGGAGCTCGTAGGGCAAATGTGACTAGGGTATTAATCAGATACATGAGATGATTGCCCCGGACAATGGTTGATCAGTTGTTATTATTTAAATCTTGATCATAATAAATAATACTTAAATTGATTCGTTCATGGAATACAGTAAATATTGCAGGTGTGAAAATTCAATAAACAAAGAACTGGTTGAATAATTAGTGTCAATTAATGTACATGTTCGTTGATTACAGACTATAGCCTGAGGCCCGCATGTTTGCTGCCATCGTATTTGATATCATAAAACAAGGGGTTTGATTAATATGTGTCACATCTTAAATCAGGTGTTATTATTCCAATCACTTTGTTTTGTCGCTGTGAGGCGGGACTGAGTACAATAAATCGCTGGTCATATCAAAATTTCCGAAAACCCTAATTGAAAACAAAATAACTAAATAATCATCGGACCTTTGTTACATCTCGGATGCTGATAAGGTAATTCTCCCCCAAAGACATATTGACGACAATACGACGTATGTCCCACGAGATACCACTTTGAGAACTTTCACAGAACAACAGAGTTTCCGTCCAATTAGGCATTTGAACTTGGATTATTCGGACGACAATCAGCAAAAGTATGTGTTTCACCCGCTGATCAAACCCTCGTTATGAGTCGGTCACATTTACAATGCGAGTTCGTTTATAAGCCTTACATTTTGATTTTGGAGACATCATAGACTTCATAGAAATTCAATGAAACGAGTATCAAAGGGAATTGGCATAGACAGGTAGTAAACATCTTGGTACTGTTTTATTCAAGCATTTACGGAAATCTTAAACTTACGGTCACATTTATATTCTTTATGAAACTTTTACACCTATACAGTGCGGTAAATGAAACTTCAATACTATTCAAGATTCAGGTAATGAACTCCTACAAATAATATCTGTTCCAAATATGCAGTTGTTTCAAAATTATAAAGAATTTAAACTTGAACGTTAGTTTACGATTTCCGTAAGTTGTTTGATAAAACCTGCATGCGGCCGAACTCATATACACCGTACGAGACCATTGCGAGCTTTGCACGTTTTGTCTGCGTTACCCGACACCGACTTTGGATAGTCATTCACAAGAAATGGACAAACAGACGGTGACAATTTACAGTAACTATCATCTAGTAGTGTTGTTAATGGTGTTACTATATTAGACCGTCCATGTAATGTCCCCGTCGCTCTCTCTAGAGACTGCACTAAGCTTCTATGATCGATTTACATTAACGATAGATTCCTTTCCTGTCAGGCTTATAAAAGGTGATTAAGAAATACCGCAAAGACATCGTTGTCTTGTCGTTGCCTGTCGTTTAGAAATGCAGAGTCTTAGAAAATCGTAGTGTATCAATCAACAGCGGTATGTTTAGTCTTAAATTATCTTCCTATCAAAATTAAATTGATTGACGGAAAATGTATTCAATGAGGATCAATTTGAATTAATACCGATAAATCCGGCTTAGATCTGGCGGTAGTAAATTGTGGTTCACTCGATTTAATTAGAAGCCTCAATGACAATAACTTCAGCTTCCATTTCCTCAGTGAGATCTACTTTGATGTGATCGTCACATGTAACCGTCTGAGCGTGTATAGTGTCTGACAAATTAAAGCCGAGATGAGACGTGCTAACTGATTGTTTTAGATTGTCATAAGATATACTTTGTTTGTTCCTTGATTGGAACAATTACAGAGAAAATTGCGGACAGAAAATGTATAGAAATCTAGATTTGTCATCGACTCATCATTATACCGGTAACATTGTCACTAAATAAGTCATTAATACAATTGATACAATTGTTTTTAATTTTGAAGATGGAAAAACTATCAAACCTAAGTAGCCACTAATAGAATTACTTGTGTTAAATTCTTCACGCGCCAAATAGTGAAATAATAACTTTTATCCGTCTTCACCGGTCAAACAAACTCATGCAATGTAACCCAGTGCAGCGTATGTAATTATACTGACCACACTCCATACCCCTGAGTAACAAATAACATATCCCTTTAAATTAATAAACAACACACATATAGAAAGAGTTGGACTTTGAGTTGCTACCAGCCATTACCAATTGCTCAGTACCTGTAAAATCATAATTGGTTATTTTATTTGATATTTTTTCTTTTATAAATCTTAGCGAGTTCCACCATGTTGTTTTCCATTAGTGTTTTGTCGTATTTTATTTACAAATAAGTCTTGAATGAGGCTGTAGAAGTATAAAGCAGTCATGCCGAATCTTCCGATTGTATTCATCATAAACCAGCGACAACTACCTTCTCCACGATGACGAGTGCCACGTCAGCACATGACCAGTCTTTCTAATGTCTCATAAAAAAAGGTATGAGAAAATCCAACAGGGAAGGTAGCACTCAACCCAACCAGCCAAGCACAGAAATCAGAAACATCACAACACAACTATCCTGAGCAATGCCCACACAAACCCATGCCCAAACGGCGACCAAATGAGGCACAAAAACATAAAAGGGCAAACATATGGCATAATTTTGTTTAAACATTAAGACAAAAAAGGAAGTGCGTATATTAAAAAGTTAAAGAGTTAAACAAGTCTTAACACTTTTTTGGTTCATTACTATCAGGGACAAATACAGAAATTAATGCCCAGAGTTATGTGAAGTACACAAAAAACTAGGACAAAGATGGGCTTGGATAAAAACGGTAGGAAAATAAGGCCCGTTAGAAAATCTGCTTATACCTGAGCATCGACCCTTGCATCGAGGACCAAAAAACGATATGTGGAAATCGGACAGGAAATTCAGTTTTGAACTTAATCAGCCGGAGTCTAGCACATCACCACACAATGTAAGCTCTAGAGTTAAGCTTCTATGTTTCTATATTCAGTGGTTCTTGAACAGTTTGTTGCTTTTGGTCAACTGGAAATTTAACTCGCAGAGGCTTGGTTTCATTTTTCTCTGGTGTTTTCGTTGGCCATTGTACCGTTTGCTTGTGGTCAATAAATCGATGGCTTAGCATTAGAAGGTCGTAACTACCAAATCGATATTTTGAGAAAACACGGAAAAACTGTCTGACATTTACTCTTTACTTATGGTAAAACAAACTTTTACAACTTCATTGTGGTCAACATGACAAGTTAAGATTTTTATGAAAATGGGCTCATAAGAAGCGCCTTGTGATGCTTATTCTAAATATGTATGAATCTTAAAAGGTTGTAAGTGGCACTTACGACCTCCTAATTCTAAGCCATCGATATATTGTGTACTGTTTCTGTTGTGTGTGCTGCCTTCCATATTCCAGTTTTTTTATTAACCTCTACATTTCCGTAACGTCGTTTTCGTTTGATGGAATCGAATAGTATCTTAAAAAGAACAGCATTGCGATGGGCAGTAATTTTAATATATAATCCCCGCAATTTATTCCAATCTGAAAGAGATTAAGGATTCGTTTGATTTGATTATTTATTTAACGACCACCGTATGATTGTCTTACACATACCTAAAGATGTCGTTGAACGGTCGGAGAGTGAATTCAGTTAAGTTAGAATCAAAATTATGTTTGTCGATAAAATCACTTTAATTCCACGCCGTGAACCGCGGTAAATTGAGATTATTCCACCCTCTTCTCGTGACTAGTGTGTTGCCTAGGGGTAGACATTCTAGCAGTAATTAAATGATTCTGCTTAACGCTAAGTTTGTACAGTAATAACTCCGGTAATTGAATATTCGATCTAATAGACTTGATCAAATTGCTTCCTTAGACAGAATTACAAATTCCATCTCAATTCATTGACTGAGTTAGCTTGCTCTAATCACTCGGAAATAAAGTAAATAAATATACAATCCGGAAAAACAAAGTTTGGAATGACAAATGTAGCAAAATATGTAAATCGAAATAGATTTTAATTTTGATAATAAACATGATTGTTACCTTTGATGACAAGATGACCAAAGTGCCATTGTACTGTTTAAAGGACCAGTCAAATTTATTAATTTCTAGACACCTTGCTTATGAGAACAGAACAGAACAGAACAGAACTGTTCTGTTCTTATAGGTAAATTTACTGGATTTCTGAACATCAAAACGACCCCTCCCGGTATCTGTAATACCGGTAATTTACAAAATATGAAATATAAGTTCACATGAAAATAATGCTTAAAATCAAGTTATTAAGAATCGCAAGACACGCAAAAGTCCTCTTCCATTTTGAAGCCATGACCCTTAAAATTAGTTTCAATGCTTCTGTTGCCATGACAAAAAAGATGTGCATACGTAACTCTCCTTATTTTCACCTACCCACATACAAAGTTTTAAAAACCAAAACGGGATCCAGATTTTGATCTAATTTCGCCATTTCTGTATTGATAGCAACTATATTTTTTGCTTGAACGTGCATAATCTACTTATTAACCCCTAGGCACATACCACCTACATGTAGGTATGACTGGATCCAGATTTATGAACGGGTGGGCTAGTGCACTGACGGAAGGTGACTAAAGACTACATTGCCGAGCTTAAAAATATTTGTGTCTTGTCCACCTTAAAGTTTAAAAAAACATTATGAAAACATGAAGACATTTTACTCTGGTTTTCTACTGAGAGTGTGCAATTACACCTTTCAGATATTACTGCTAAGTTCCTTTTAAACATGCCGGTGAATATGTACTGTTTTATGAGAGTGTTGGTTTGTCATTTGTTCTTGTGGTGTATGCTCCTTCTGATTCTTTCTTGTCTGCTGGTTCGTGCTCCGGATAATCGTGACCGACTGATGCGACATAATGTTTGATTGTTATGTATGTTTGTAGTCGCTTAGGTTCATTTTGTTTCTCATTGAATGTTGTACTTGTCCTTGTGTCCTTGTGCGGTGACTTGGGCAGCTAGGTCGGGTCATGACTGAGTTGCGTTCGGTCGCTTGGGGTGGCTGGTTTTTTGTTGTTGTTTCTTTGTGAAGTAGGGTCCTCCTGCATTTTTGCGGCGGAGACTTGGAGCTATTAATAATTTAGTTGGGTTATGTGCAGGCATTGCTCCGTGTAGTTGTGTTTCCTGTGCTCGGCTGGTTAAGTTGAGTGCTACATTCCCTGTCCGATTTCCTCTGATCTTTTTTGGACCTGTAAGTTGTCATTCTCAATTTAGCAAACCAGTGCTTTTATATAACTTTTTATATGCTGTGACCTAAGATAAAAAATAACCATCTCGCACTAGATGCGGACGCTCAACTTATAGTAGGGTTAAGTGTCGTTTTTTTGTAGATTTACTAGAAATACTGTGACTATTTTGTTTTGGGATTGCAGATTGAATGTTTCATTTTGTATATTTTTTATTCCTCCAAACCAGTCCACAAGTTTTCAAGGCATATGTCAATCCAAACATCTTCTTTCATGTTAAAGCGTAGTTATATTATATCAATATTTTGGTATTTATTGTAATAGTTTTTTTTATCTGAGTAGTTCTTAAGATAAAATTCGCAAAGTAAGCAGAGAAAAAGCGCGACATGACAGTTAAGTTATTCTGTGTGAAAATGTTTTTTCTGTTGCAGAAAAAAGTGTTCTGCAGTGTTTGAGCTATTCTAAAATATAAATGCTACACATACATGTAACAGTATGTATTGTTTGCCTCCATAACTCAGTGGTTAGGGTTCAAAACCGGATGGAGACAGAAAGAGACCAAAATTTCAAATATTGGCTATATTCGACTTAAAAAGAAAAGAAGAAAGTAGGATAAAATTCGTTTTTCACATTAATTTTGTAGTGAAGTATATAAATTGCGTCTCCTTTTTAGGTCAGTACATCATATTAAACTGTATATAAGGGTGCGATTTAGTCATCAAATATGAATTTTTGTTTAAAAGTTTTATCAAATTGTAATCATATTTACATCCGTTTAACACTCGGCTGGACTTTTATTATGAGTTAACTAGCAAGTATTGGGATACAAATTCTAATACAAAATGACAAATGTACAATTTACACGCATTTAACTACCCCGTCAACCTTAAAATTTACATATGTATTTGAAATTCATATTAAGGCGTGGTTTGACGACATGTAAATGAAAGGTTTTAATTGAAAACCATATTCATATACCAGTTATATACTATATATTAAGTGAATATATACCGCAAAGCGGGCTTTGATCTGGACTATCAATCGACAGTTTTATGAGTTACAATCTTTTCATTAATTAAGACATTTTTCCATACCACATTCCTTGTAGCCAGAATATATGATCTTATATTTCGATTGAAAGGTAAACCTCCCATAAATGCCGTAAAACCGGGTCACACTAGTACGACCAATGAAAGACGGTAGCATTTAACGGGTATAAAAACTTAATTCCCGCGCTATAAATTAAACATATCTTTTTTGTTGTTTTACGACATCCATTTTCCGGTGTTGATCATAGGAGATTAATAAAAAGGAAGGAACCTGTTATACTGGTAACTCCGGAGTTAAAACCATTCACAAGATCAATACAGATTTCGAATGTAGCTTTCAAACGACGTATTGCCTTAAATCGACCGAGTGGCACGTGACGATATTATCATTTACTGCGCATGAGCAAACTGACTGACAGCGTGTCAAATCAATTAGCTAGCCAATGAGGATCGACTATTTGTGATGCTGCGTATAGCGAGCGCGTGCTATACGCCCAGAGGCGCTGTAATGGCTTTATTTCAATTGAAAATCATAATATTTTCCCTGTTTCTCTGTCGGTGACAATAGAACATTTACCGTTAAATGTGTGGAACGCATGATTTTAAATAATATGAAATACAACGTGCGGTTAGGCCCTACCTCATTCAGAATGATTATTATGAAGAGTTGATAAATAGTCGCAATGGTTACACGTACCGTCAGATTTATTTAATGTTGAAAAGAAGACAATTCTTGGACGTTTGTCATTCCATTATTTTTTTGTTAATTGTACGATACAAAAATTATTGTGACTTTAGTGTGCAACGTTAAAATATTGAAGTTGAACTTAACAATAACTTTAATTGTTTTGTGGGTGAATTGACGCCTGTATGTTGAGAATACCGGCACATACGCGAGGGCTAAAAAGGTAAGATTTTTTATCAAGAATTAGAATAATTTTAATTAATCCATTTATAGAGATAATTTTAAAAACAAACTGTTCACTGTTTAAGAAGGTAAGCTTTTCAAAATGAAAGATATCCTTAATTATTTCATGATAGGCATATATGTATATTTATACATTTTAAACGATAGTAAGTATTTTCATAATTCATTTATACATTTTAAAAGATAGTAACTTATTTTTATTATAATATATCTTATGTTGCAACACTGATAATAAATAAACTTCGATTTTAATGATGGGAGAAAAAACTGATAGTGATATCATTTACATATCTAGATTGTAAAAATGCATATTGATATCTGGTTTTTCTTGAAATATTAGATTGTAGGAAATTTAATTTATACTAGATCTAAATGAATTAAGAAAAAACAAACTCATATCAAATTTCCTGATTACAAGATATGAACAATTTACATGCAAAACATTCAGCGTGAAATAATATAGTTTTTTACTTATTTATTTGAATTTAAACTTAATGATACATGTAATGATTGGGGGAGTGGTGTGTTCAAAGGCAGACACGAACAAACTTGGTTAACGACACACCATTTTATTTTAACATTTCTATAAACTAATTTGTCATTATTTCGTCATTTCTGATAATGATGGTTATTACATTAATATATAGATATATCAATGATAAATGAATTCCCGATAAAATCTATTAATTTCAAGCAATATATTAAGTTACAATCTTATATTTGAATTAATCGTTTTTATGTCATAAAAATAACTTAAAAAGTAACATTTTTGGTAAAAGCGTCTAGCTATAGCAACCGAATTTAATTTATATATAACTGCGATATTAAATAATGTTTTGCCTCCCGTTTACGTGACGAATGTTACAACATGAGCTAGATCTGACATACTGATGTCTGGAAACAAGTTTGTTGAAAGTAATTATTGATACGATTTGAAACCGTCGTGTGATAAGGTCTGGAAGTAGAGAGTTCAATGTGCCTTAAATATTAATGCAAGTTTAATTACCCGAGTTGGTTCCCGACGAGAAAGTTTAATTACTTGACTGTATAAATAATGCAAGTTCGTTTTCACTTTAAGGTGAAATATAGTGCAGGTAACAAATTAGCCATAATTATCCAATAATTTCTAATTAAAACCCTTCAGTTCATAACTACGGATTATAAGCATGAATGTTTAAAAGGTCTGTCAACTAGAACATTAGGTTATGATTGATGTAGTACGGTTGTAAACCACGTATGGTACCATGGGTCGCGTAAAATGGAAATATATTTTCTATAATGTTTCAGAAACCTATCAACTGTTAAAACTAAAAGCGTAATAAATTATATTATTCAGTGTTGCGCTAATAACGTGTTAAAGTCACTGAATATTAAAGTTATCCTATAAAACAGTTTCAGTTACGATATCAGCATTCTTGTTCCAGGAAATTCTAGCTAATAAATCTTGTTTTCATTTGGTATTATTTTGTCACCACTATGCCATTCCTGCCAACGTCTCATATCTTAAGAAACACGTACATCTACTTGTCATGAAATAAAATTGTGAGCTACAACTACATGCGTCACCCGTATATCTTATACACGAATTTTGAATAGTATTGTTCTGTTCTGTTCTGTTCTGTTCTGCCTATGGCGAAATTTGTTCACATCTGTGTATTACCTGTATTTTTAATATTCTATTTACGCCATTATCCATGTATATCAGTGTTATATGTATTGTGCACATGCTATTGCAATGTTGTCTGTGCACTCCTATGCATAAGTGCCTGTTCTCTCCAAAATCCCCTAGAAAATGTAACTGTACATCAATTTGTAACACCTCATGGTTTATTATCATTACCCTAGTCAGACCCTAAAATCCTTCATGGTATGTTACTGATCTGATCCTTATCTAATTAAAACCAGATGTTGGTCAGCAGTGGTCTGTGTGTTTGCAAGTAAATTCAGCAGTCTTCATTCATGAACAGATAAAACCTGGGCCCAGAATTATAACCACTACTTACACTCTGCACTCTGATATTGACATTCACTGTAATTTTGAGTTTCATAGAGATATTTTCCTGAGAGCAAGAAGTTGTAACAATGTAAAATTAGTACTAAATATCATCTTGACTGACTCCTAGTTGAATTTAGTTTAATCTAGATCAATTAAAGACTCATTATATGAATATTCAAATGTAAGTGAGTTAAAATATTGGTAGTGATTCTGGCTCCAGATCACTTTCCATTTGGAAATGACATAAGTATTTGTAAAGCTACATTATTTTTATTTCATTTTGTAGAGATTAAAAAATTTAATAGACAATACAAATTTTGCAGAAGAAAGTTTATTGTACAATAAAAGGTTCGTACAGGCAATACATGTAATTGTTGAAAAAGATATGCCTTCAGACAATGGAGTATTTTATAATTAACGGAAAGTTAAGTTTGATAAATCACATTAATTACCAATAAAGCTGCATTCAAACACTAAGTAGATAACTATTATATGAGTATTCATTGATCAAATGATATATTCAACAGCCATGCGACCAAATATATTTGAAAATTGTTCTTCTTACTATAATCACTAGATACATGTACATACTGGTTCCATAACAATTTTTTGCACAATAACCAAAATAATTAAAGAGTGTATTCAATATTTCTTTTAAAATTAATTAACTGTTCTTATTTTGTGAACAGACACACTTTTAATGTACTGAGTCATAATGATACATTTTGATAGCCACTTTATAGTGAATGGCATACAAAGTACAAAATTAAAAAAACTTCTGCTGAAATTAACTTTCTGAAACATTGTACGTTACATGTATAATGGTTCTTCTTTCTCAGGATAAAATACTGAATTACTCTTTGTTTGTGTTAACTGGCTTATCAGATGGTAATATGTTATAAATTAGGCTGCCTGCTGACCACTGACCACTTCAATGAATTAACAAGGTCATGGTAATTCTAGATCTAACTGTACAGG
The DNA here is from genome assembly GCA_963678985.1 of Spisula subtruncata. Lineage (NCBI taxonomy): Eukaryota > Metazoa > Mollusca > Bivalvia > Venerida > Mactridae > Spisula > Spisula subtruncata. The sequence continues at coordinate 59,215,216 of OY787663.1, forward strand.
CTTCCTCAGAACTGAGGAAATTCTGGCACTTATGCTTAGGAGTGTGTGTAAGAAATAAATGTTGAGGTATAACATTATTAGAAAGCCCACTCTTATGTTTATACTAAAAACATGAACTAACTTAGATGCACTAGCGGAGCTGTTTTTATTTTCATTCAGTGATATTTGTTATTCATATTTAATCCATCATACTCAGTCTAACAAGCACAAAACATACACACATGATATACGCGGCAAATAGCGTATTTAGTATCATACAAATATAGGATCCGTCATGAGTTGTCTTTGGAGATCAACATTTCTTAAAAGAGTCTAGAAAACACAATTTATTTTGCGAGCTTTCGTCGAGCGAAATAGTTTATTTTCGTGACGAGTTTGAGAAATGTTGATCTCAAAGACAACGAATGACGGATTATTTTTATCACATTGCAATAGTTACAGGGTCAAAACAACGTCAGAAATAACGAATATAAGCCGCTGACGTTACGAGTTCGCCGATTTGTTATCACTCGTGTTGGAGTACATGGTTCCGCCATTTTTTATCACATGGAATATCACGTTATTAATGTGATAAATACAGTTATTTACTAACGACGTAAAGTCCATGAGTGGATAAACGTAAATCAGGTAAATCAAATAATGCGAAGCCTTGGTATCAAGTATGAACAAAAAATGTCATTGAATGAAAATAAAAACAACACCGTTTGTTCATACAAGGCTATTGTTTTTAGTACTAGACATAAGAGTGGGCTTTCTAATACCAAGGCTACAAATTATATAATTTACATGATTTACGTTATAAAAAAACACATGTTCAATACGACACTAGACGTTTATCCACACATGGCCTTTACGGCGATAATAAATAACGAGCTTTTTTAGAAAAGGTAATTACACATTTTAAAGAAGGTACTAACTGTAGGACTAGGTCGAAACAATAGAACATGAAAAACACAAAATATTACACGAAAATACTCAGACTTAGAAATAACAAGCAATGGCACAACCACAAAAATGCCTAAGAAAATAAGAACTTGAAAAGGTACAATTAAAAAACAGGAAGTCGGAACAGGTTTAAAGGTTTTTAATGCATTTCCGTTTTGAAATGCTAAAATCATGACTATATACAGTTCTGCTTGTTGACTACGCGTTTTCGCTTTTGTCTGATCAAAGTTAAAGATTACGTTACTAACTATAACATTAACGTATATAAACCCTCATCCGGTTGGGTGGAATTCGAAGGCAAATAAGTAGTTAAAATTATCACAGATCACGTAACACTAACGTTAACTATATATGCATCGTTGGCATCAGTTGTATTATTTAAACTTACTTAAGACGGTTAAGTGCATATTGCGTTCTCTGGCTCATGTGATTTGATTGTCACTATAAGATTTCAGAAATCCAATTAGGGCACGATATAAGTGTATAATTACGCAGTGCTAAATAAATGATGAAAACTTATAATTACATTACTGTACGCTTCCTCGGGATGTTATCGTTTGGAACGGTGTATATCACTATGCCCCATCGCTTAAAATGTTCTACCGTTTAAAATCTTACATTAATTTTATGTAATTTGACGCTCAGCATTAAAGGGAAACTGGTTTCTCTTCCCCCATACCCTCGTGACGACGGATAACATCATGTATGAGGTGTCGATGATGATTAATATAAGTTAGACAACTTGTTTTACAATCGACATAAAATAGATTAGTATAAACTAATGTAATTTCTTGTAGTTATCAGATTTAGCTAGGGTCGTATGGATGGTTGTTTCAAAGTAATTGTTTCACAGCATGTTCTCTGGATGTTTCGTCGTTTTAACCATTTCCTTAGTATGATATGATGCTTTCAATGCACCAGGGACCTTATTCAACAACATTGTAAGACTGAAACTCAGACTTACACTTAAAAGTGACAACCTTTATAATCACTGCCATTTCTTTGCCATTGGATTAAACCATGTAAATTTTGTCTGATTATTCGTTACAATTGCCTGTTCCTTTCAATCCTGCTACGTTCCGCTCTGTTCTGTTCTGTTCCGTTTCGCTCTGTTCTGCTACAAGTCAGAGTTCAGTTGATAGTGTATTATATATTTTCCATTTCCTATTCGACTTGTAACTTGTAATTTCATATCAATTTGGCAATTTAATATATATTCTATATTCGTATATAATTACATTAGAAATGTTTGTATCATAGTTTAAATATGAATCATAATAATTATTTACCTTTTGAAAACATCTATGTTTACTTAATGTATATAGCGTTCGACTTTATATGTTTTTAATTTTTTAAATGTATTCATTTAAACGGGTACGTGCGTACCGTGTTATGTAAAAACTGGAAATGAAATTATATTTCTGACTGTTATAATAAGTGACAATAAATCATACGTTATTTCACGCGGCATTAAAATACTATGAATCATGCATGCTTTGACAGAAGACATTTATACTACAAATTAACTGCCGAGCGTAAAAAGTCACCCGACAAACATCAACAACTCCGACATTTAATTAGTTACCGACAATGCTAAAGTCCCGGTGCGCGCTAACCGTTTTACGGTATTAGTGTTTATACGGGTAATTTGAGCTTGCTCTCACTGGGTATAAATCAACCGTGTTGCTGTGAACAATAAGACAAGATACAAACTACCGTCGTCAACATATGGCGCAAAGTTTGAAATATCGCTGAATTTCACGGTGAACAAATTGGTTCGCCTTGTTACCTGTGCGATACGCGCAAGGTGGACTATAAGCCCAGAGTTTAACGAGTCAATGATTTCTAGAGCCGGGTGCCAGGGCGGAAAATACTGACTGTTAATTAACATTGTTAGAAATATCATAAACATATGGGTGCTGTCACATGCCTATTGTCCATAATTATGGGGCATCTTTAACAGATTATGTATTTTGATGTTGTTAAGGCGGGACTGATGAAAAATGAAATCAAAGACCAAGTCTTCGCCATATGGCAGAATTAAATGAAAAGGTGAAAATGATATTACTCGATCGAGCGAAAGCTATAATCATGTTGTAAGAAGAGTATTAATAAGGATAAAAGGATTTTAACTTCTGTAAAAAATGTTTAACATTAGTTTTCCCCATGGAACAAGAAGGATGGCATGACCCCGCTGTGCCCGTAAGGTGCACCGACAAGGGATATTTCCATGTTTTCTGTGATCCGGGAGCAATATATTCCTGCAAATAATATTGCTTTCTGATTCAACAAGGGTCAACATTTAACTAACTGTAAAAATACATTTATCGAAAACATTGGATCAAAAATGGACTCGGGCTACTGGACAGCATACTGTTAAATAATCAAATTGTTCATTTAGGTGATGTGTGATTAAGGTAGTCAACCGTTGAACACGTCAGAAGAAACAACAAATGAAAAAACCTACACAAGTGTAGCAAAACACATTGCTCTTAATGTCAAATGGCCTTTTAAAAAATTAAAAATTGATATTCGCTTTTTGTAACAAAAATCTGAAAAGTGTTCGTATGTGTTCATTTCGGATGCGTATTTAGCACACTCGAAGGTGCACACGTGATTTAATTACTACCCAACTAAATTCTACTATGCTTTATTCAACTATGCATGCTCAACACATGTTCATAATTTATTTAACTTTTCATTAACCAAGCTGGGCATTCAGTGGTCTTAAACTTCGTTCCTGTACATGTTTTCCTATGTGGGTACATACACACCACGTGCGACTTTGGGCCATAGTTGATATTTTGATTTATAATAATAATAATAATAATAATAATAAAGACTTTATTTTACGAGGAAACTTATTTGACAATATATATACGAAACAATCAATCTTCCATAAGATCCTCAACAATGAACAATGAACAATGAACTAGAAAAATAACTATGCCAAGAAAACAATGATATTAGATATTTTGATATTTAGGCCCCTATGATGTCTTACAATATAAGTTGAAAAATTCATAAAAGAGTGTCAGTGAAAGGATTTGAAAAAAAGAAGGTATACCTATGCATAATTATAGAAACTTTATCAAGACAATATCTACAGCTGTAATTAAACAAAAACGCTTAATCCGATATAGACACACCATAGGAGCCAGCGTATCATTATACATGTGAACGACATAATCAATATACTTAAAGCAATGGCATTTTAAAAACATAATACACAAAGGAATAATTATGCAGACGGATATATAGATTATTATACCTGCAATAGTAATGTTTGCATGAAGATTGCTAGCCAGTCATTAGGTTGTAGCAATAGCATGGGATGTTTCAAAGTATGATGGCTTCACCCAGCGTAGATATAAAGTTTTAAAATGTTGAATAGAAGTAGAGTTTTTGATGTAAAGAGGGATAGAATTCCATATTGAGGTGCCAGAGAAAACAAAAGTATGGCGAAATAACTCGGTGTTGGGTTTTGGACTGTACAATTGGTATGTAGAAGAAGAACGTAACAGTCGTGAATGAATATCTGTAGTAAATGTAAATGCATTCTGAAGATAATCTGGTGCATCTCCTCTGAGAGTCTTGTACATTTGGATAGCTTTCTGATAAATAACACGCTCATGAAATGTCATCCATTTAAGTTTTGAAAATAGAGCAGTTGAAGGAGTAGAATAATCGCTATCAAGAATTACTCTAGCCGCTCTTTTCTGGAATTTTATAAGTTTATCTTCAAGACTGCTAGTACAATTTAAAATGGCACATGTCTGCATAGTTTTTAAATACCGGTAGATGTCTTATAAACGGAGCCAACTGCACAACCCAATCAAACTAAAAAATCTTCGGGTCAACGTTCCTAAAAAGGTCCATAATGATTCTTACATTTTTTGTTGTAAAATGAGTAAAATGCAAATGACATTTGAAATAGTAATCACTACAAATCATCTACAATTTCGCGTGTCATTAATTATGTTAGATTTTCAATAGGACAGTTAAACATTATTGCATTTTTACAATATACACATCAATTTTAACAATGAAAAAATCTACATCTTCATATTTATCAATTCTTGATCACTTTATTAACGTTATGTTGATGAGCACCAATTTTATGGTGCGTTTTTTTCTTTACATCTATTTTCGAGTTTATCAATATGCCTAAATAATTTATTCTTAGAAAAACAAAAATAACAAATTCAGAAATAGTTATAAATTGATTTGATAAATTGTTCATCATTTGTGAAATCTCGTCACTAATAATCACGTGTTGGGCGTGAATTTCGTTTATCAAATCAGCAACAGATCTTTGTCTGTATTGCATCGACATTAGTGACTTCATGCCATAGAAAGTACATGCTCGCAAATTCCTGTGTGGATTACTACATTAAGTATGCTATTTTCTACTATAACAAATATTTTTACTACAACGAATAAATAATATTTATACAAACATCTACAAATAATACATTAAGTATGCTACTTTCTACCACTAATAATATATATTTTGCTACAACGAATACAAAAGTTTACATGTGTCCTTCATACATAAAAAATATTCTTATTTTCTTTAATTAGTTATTGTTTTATGATCACAGTGTATAATGTTATATACTTTAGAATGTGCTTTATTTGGTTTATTCTTTAGAAAGTGCTTTGTATTTTTACAAGTGCATTTTCTTTAGAATTTGTCAACTTGCAATGACAAATGTAATATTGAAATACATTTGGCAACCTGCATTGTTGCGGCGGGGACTTGGGCTTTAAACAATTTCTTTGGGTTGTGTGTGGGCATTGCTCCGTGTAGTTGTGTGTTTTAATGTTATAATTATCTGTGCTCGGCTGGTTAAGTCGAGTGCTACCTTCCCTGTCCGATTTCCTTATATGTTTATTGTTTAATTAGGTGTCATTGAAATGTATACTAGTATCATAATAGTATATGCGACACACAATACCAGTAAGAGACACCACTTATACATTTTTACAAGTATTAGTGAATTGATACTGGAGCTACAAAAGCAACATGAAGATGAAGTAGCCCATCTGAAGAGGTGTATTTACGCCTTTGCATTCTGAAAGGCTATGGCTATTGGTTATTTTATTTTCTGTTTGATGGCATGCAACAGGTGGCGAATACATCGATTAAAAATATTGTAAAGCATTTCTCAATGTACCCACGCTTTGGACATCATGTTGTTGCTGTAATGATTCTTTAAACAGCACCTTACGCTTTATCAGTGTCAAATCCTGAGATAAAAGTACTGAAGCAAATATTTTCTACAGTCTATTTGGGCCATTTGTTGTCACTTGAATAACTAGCTTACTTCAACAATATTTCAATATGTTAACCGAGACAAATGCCACGGTGCGTCTAAAAAGGTATGAGAACATCCGACAGGGAAGGTAGCACTCAATCTAACCAGCCGAGCACAGAAATCAGAAACACCACAATACAACTACTCTGAGCAATGCTTACACATAAACAGCCTGTTCACAGATATGAAATGTTACAATTATATTATCATTATTATTCAAATGAGTGCTAGATTTACTGATTTTATTTCATTCTTGCGCTGTAAACTCGTATTGGAATTTAATTAATTAACAAATTAAGGAAACAAAATGATACTGTAAAGATGGAAAATATTTGAATATCCACCAAGTTAACGAATGACTTATGAGAATAGCATGTTAACAAAAGATAAACATGTAAAATTAAAATAGCTAACATTTACGATGAAGACCAAATTTGATAGTATTTTGTGCATAGTACATTTAATTTTTCAAATAGACGAATGCCACAAAACCTCAAGATATTTTACATGTAATTAAATAAAATTTGATATTTGATAAAATTGTCACACGGGATCGGCTAAAGTTGGATATAACTTGGCCAAGTAATTGAATTTTTATTATTTAACAGTAAATAAAAATACCCAGTCGCCTAAAGATTACTTTGATGTAAATACAAGAAAAAGACTGATAATAAAAAAAATATTACCATCAATTTGTTTATTTGTGATTGAATTCACTTAGACATTTCCACTTAGACATTTAATTATATCATTTTTCCTCGTATCTCTATTGTAATGTAATCTTAACTTTATGTTAGTAATAAAACTCATATTGAGTTCTGATATAATATCAACATAAATTATACTAATACACATTGTAATTTATCCTATTGAATGAGGCAAAGTAGTTGTCTTACAATTTTAGTAATATTTTGATACTTTTATGTTATATATTAAACGAACTCTTCTATTTTATTTTTTTTATTAAACGAGGAAGTTTTATTTTATTTAGTATAGTCCCTCCACTTGTTGAATTGATTTATTAATTCTGCTCCACTATTGTTTTTTTATTTCACCAAATCAACTCCGTTATTTTATTTGCTTCATTAAATCAACATCGCTATTTAGTTTAGTTTCCTTAAGTGTAATGATACGATTTATCAAAAATTTACGGTAATTGTAAACTTACGCTCAAATTTGATTTCTCTATCATTCTTTAACTGCTGCAAATTCTGGTAGAACGATATGGAATATCAATAGTTAATTAATCTTTTTAATGATCTCAAACAAGATCCTTTCCCCGATTTGTAAATGCAAAAGCATTATAAGGAATTTAAATTTGAGCATAAAATTTTTGTAAGTACTTTCATACCATTTACAATGTCTTCGTAGCAAATCGGCAAATATAAATACATCTTTTGTCATTTACATAAAAAAATATGGCCAAGGTAAACATAGACACATATAAACAGCAATTTAAACTTATCAAACCAGCATCAATATAATTTAATGTAACATTGTATGGATCTTACAAAGCAGCAATCATTGACATAATTTCATAAAACAGTACACTGCTATTTGTCGGATGTTATATTATCTGTCATACATATTATGTTTTCAGAGACATGGACCTGGATATATCATCAAGTACTACCCTAGACATGGAGACAACAAACACCGAAACAAAATCTTCAACAATTCTGAAAACACCAGACCAGCCACCGACTTCCACCTACCAATTCCGACAGAATCAAATATCAACAGTTATACTCCATGGCGTTCCGATTGTTGCCCTGCATATTGACCATAAAGAGAGACTTTGTCTTGCACAAATATCAAACACACTTCTCAAACAGTTCAGTTATAATGAAATACACAACCGACGTGTAGCGCTTGGAATCACATGCGTACAATGTACTCCAGTGCAACTTGAAATCCTGCGCCGAGCCGGAGCCATGCCCATATCCAGTCGCCGATGTGGCATGATTACTAAACGAGAAGCTGAGCGACTGGTGAAATCTTTCCTAGAAGACAATAGACCACCAAAACTACCGGACAACTTTTTCTTCGACGTGCATCATAACTGCGGCTGGGGTTGTAAAGGAAAATTCGAACCGTCGAGATATAACAGCTCGCGAGCAAAGTGCATTCGCTGTAATTTCTGTAATCTCTACTTTTCACCAAATAAATTCATTTTTCATTTTCACCGAGCACCGGATGCGAAATATAACCACCCGGATGCCGCTAACTTCAACTCCTGGAGACGACATTTACTTCTTGCACAAGGTAGCGATAATGAGGATATTCATCATGCATGGGAAGATGTTAAAGCGATGTTTAATGGTGGCAGCAGGAAGAAAATGTTGTCCCCATCTGTATTCACCGAGTCACACACCTCACCACCAGAGGCTAAACGACCGAAGATCTCGCCAGATGAGGAAATCATTTCTAAACAAACATTCGGAAGAAATCCATATAACTCATACCCGTTATTTTCCATGCCGGGAAAGAACTATCCACTTACCGGGTTAAATAACACCAGTAACCTAGCTCTACAATATCAAATGAATAAAACAGACATGAGGCTAGATGGCAAACAGTCTCAAAACATAGCATTTAATCCATGGCGACAGCCCACTGACTATATTATACCACCTTATGATCTATTCTGGACTAGTCATTTCAACTCTAGACCAGGCGGTGGACTGCAAGGTTTTGGAAAGAACTACTTTAACCCATCTCCAGTTAAGGACCTGACAACATCGGGAACATCGCGTCATTCACCGTCAGACACGCATTCGTCATCGGAGGATGACGAGAGTTTCCAACAAGGTTTCAGTCCAAAAATGGATTCACTTAAGACTAACCCACACCACAATGGAAGACCATCTGCTTTCAGACCAGTTGGTAAATTACATGTATCTAGAAAAGACGACACGGACACAGTATGTGAAGAATTAGAGAGCGACTTGAATGACAATGATATTGAAAGTACAAATGAAATAGAAGTTGATGATTTAGACGTTGGTATTGACGAGGAAATATCTTATAAGGAATCAAATGACAATAGTGAAACTGAGATAACAGAAGCTCGATTATATTCTCCGGATACCAGTGGCTCTCATAACAATGATGCGACAAATACGGAATCAGTGGAACAAACTGATGTCCAACAACACACAACAGACAGCGTGGAAGAACAGGACGAAGAGGACGAGTCAGAAAAGGTACGTGTATTGGTTATAAGTAATTCTGCTCTTACTTTACGTACGGCAGAAACATTATTACTTTTGCTATCTCATTTTTTAAGTGTAATAGAAATCAGAAACTCAACGAATTTGAGTTAGAACGACTTGGCTGGCTCACTTTACATACAACATACTTTGTTTATACCATTCTTGCCACAGTGTTTCCAGTTCACCTGACATGGGAAACTACAACGATTTTGATTTTTTATGTGTCTTGAAAATGAAGTATGATCGTATTGTATCAATAAGCTTTAGAATACAAGTAAATACTCGAAAATATAAACTTACCAGATTTTGATTATTGAATTGACTTTAGAATGAAAATCAAAGGAGTCAAACTGAAAATGACGAATGATATATCAATTAGCTATAGATTATCAGTCTGTTGAATCGAAATTTATTATTCTCAGGCGTCATTTTAACCTAATGGAGCTATCAGTTGACGAAAGGGGAAGATGCGCTTACACATCCATAATTTAACAAGTTTTTGATCGAAAGATAAAAAATGAACATAATTTACTTGAACCCGAGATAAACTTATTAAATATGAAGATGGCCGTGTGTATGATATCGTTTATCGCGATACAATCAACGAAGTAGATAGGTTTAGACAGCTTTAACATACCAGTATATATCCTAAACATTTAACTTCAAAGAACTGATGCACGTTTTCCAATTAACACCATTGAATATTTTATTGTTTCTAAAAGGGAATCCACCTTATCATCGGATGTCCACGTGTATTGTAATACCGAGTTGGATTATGAAAACAATTATAAGTAACATTGTAATGAACTAATTACGCGCTGTTAGAGTTGAAAATCGTTATCTTGTCACAGAACGGGTAGTCTGAAGTTAAATATTTCATTACGTTCATCACCTCGCGTACGGCTAAACGTGCCTCATCACAAGAATCAAGACCGTCGAAAACGCGATTAAACAGTAAAATCACAACAAACTTAAAAACTTATTTTGTTTGGTAAATAATTGATGTTTGAAATCGCACTTTGTCAACCGAAAATGATAGAGTTTCTTGTTGTTATTGTATCCCCTTGATGTCTGAACGGTTCATAAAATCAGCCCTAATCGTGCTCGTTAATCCCTTTGGGTGGTTTAGGATACTTAGTATATGTTTAATAGTTCGGTCAAGTGTTGTAGTGATTAGGGCGGGGATTGGGACGTTAATAATTGAAGGAACACGCGATGTACTTGTACTGTACTTGGGACTCGTACTTTTAGAGGAAGCGTTTAATTTGCTTTAATATTTAATTATGTAATGCTAATGATAGACAACGGTTCGTTTAAAGATAACAACTGAACGGTTTGATGGAATTTTAATATTTTAAACTGTAATTTTAGTCTAGTACAGTAACGTACATTTTATGTGGTTGTTTAGAAGATGAATTATGTGTTAGTTCAACACGTGTCCAGTATCGTTACTCATATCATGCAATCGAGGGTTAATCATAAGCAGTAACGACATGCTTGCAGTCAACCCTCGTAGTGTTGTCTTCATGCTTATTTTCGTCTTATTTAGACTGAGCTTTAAAGTATAAAACAATTGCAACAGTTTATTATTTCGAAACAAATGTTCACCGTGTATGTGCTTGTCAAAAGAGTAATATCCACATGTTCAGTAGTTAGCACATGTGTCGTCTAATCTTGCGACCAAGGTTTCAAAGTCCGTTGGAGATAATCTTATGACTGACATGTTTTAGAAGAAAGCTGATAAGCAATTAAATGGTATGACGGTTATAGGAAAGCTAGTGTTCTTACACCGTGAATGACCAACATATTGTATTATTTTTTATTTTAAGATTACAGTAGAGGCCGAGACAGAAAATAAAAAAGATGACAGCAGTAAGTTTGCTTCTATTTTCACCGATTTGTACGTAGACAATATAGTTGATGCAGCTATTGAAAAAATCTTGATAAAATAATTTGTAGAATAGAGTTCGTATCCCTTGGATTGATCTTTTTGTCCAAAACATTACAAGAAAGTTAAGTATTGCCCCTCATTATTGAAGAGTCAAAATTACTTATTATATAATTAAATATTGGTATAAAATTATTGAAACATGTGGTTAGTGGTACATATAACACGGTAAAACAAGTTCAAGAATATAATACTAATATGTGTCGTACGTGGAAGAATAATATATTATTTTCTAGTTAAACGATTAGAACATTGACATACTGCCCCTAATCAACCTTCTGTAAATTATATACATGTATATATATTCTACTGTACTAAAACATAATATAATATAAATATATTTCAAAAGTTGTCACTAATTTTATAATTTAATAGTCTTATAGGTACAAATAAATTCCATTTAATACCTTAAGCATACAATTCTAATTAAATTTCGACACTATATCTTCTTCAGATTACATTATATAAATATAATTAATAATTAATTATTGTTTTTAATATTACAGGTACAACAATAGAAGATGAACCTAGTACAGAAACTATCAAACAACCAGAGGACATGGATGATTTAACTAAAGGTGCGTTTATTGAATAGTTTGATAAAGAAAACTTAAAAGATAAACTTTATATTTTTATATAATAATATAGATAGTCTCTCATAGGAAAGAGGTGTTCATTTTCATATTTTGAGTCAATTTTATATTTTTATATTAATTTATAGAGTGAAATTAAAAGATAATTACATAAATTTATAGAGAAGAGTTATACTTATTGAATACATTTATGTACTTTATTTAGCAAAGATAAACTTGATATGTTTTATATTAATTCATGAAGTGAAATTAAAAGATAATGACATGAATTTATAGAGTAGAGTAATACGTTGAATATGTATTTGTTACGTATTTTCATTAGAAAACTAAGGTGACACATTTTAATCATAGTTTAATTGTAATATGAATAGATTATTAGTCATTTTCAATTTTCTTCATTTTTCCAACTATATGTTGTATAATATACTAGTAATATGTATTTATTGAAGTTTATTAAAACAGTACATCTATTTGTGTTTTTCATGTCATATTTCATAGAATAGTTAGTTTATGCTATTGGCAACACAGGCCTGTGAAGTTGTCAGTAAGCTGTTAGTTGTTCATTAAAAATGGAAGTCAAAGTATAAACAGCTAACAGATGTGAACTGAATTCAGAAGTGAAATCAAAATTAAATGAATAACTAACGACTAACTGCATCATGACTTTACAGACTTGGTAATACAAAATTTACACAACTCAGTACTTAGTATACAAACACTAAGTGTTTACTATGGCATGGATTCTGAAACATTTAAGGACCTTTAGAACATTTGAACATGTTTAAATACTAGCACGACTGAAAACAACCGTATTAAACACAAAGCGTGTTTAAAATAAAATATAAAATTCTCAGTGATTGAACTCTCGTGCTCGGTTATGAATGTTTCATAATTACCAAGGTTGACGAACGTTTGCATAAATAGAAAAACTGCTTTATGTGAAACTGACGTATTTACTGAGTTAGGTGATAAAAGAAAAAATAAATATGTACACTTTCAGAAGAATTACAGCGACAGTTAACAAACGAACGTGGTATTCGTAAACAGGTGGAGGGCGATATCAATAAAATCAAGAAAAGCTTACAAGATCAAGTAAGCAAAGAGAAATCACAAAGAGATGAAATTACAAAACAACTAGAATCAATGAAAGGTATTTCATCTTGACATGTGTTAAATATTTGCGATGGAATTCTTTCCATAAAATATTACATCAGTCGATTCATTAAGAATCGTTCTTTAAGTAAATTTAGTAAAACATAAAGATTGCAACGCGTCCTAATCGTCGAATGAGCTAATTCAATCGCTAGATTGTTCTATATTGTGTTAGCAACTAAGCACTGCCTACTGGATTTCATTTTGGACAGAGATGTTTTGCACTTCTTTTTATAATATAATTGCAAAGGGCAATTGTGATAGGATAGAAAGCTACGTATGATACTTCATAAATATAATTTCGAATTCCTGTCCTTAAACGTTTGTCATATCTTTGTCAAATTTAGAGTATTGCTATCGATTCAATCAAGAGGGGCATATTGTCATTTTTTGTTTTTATTAAATGGTTGGTTTTCCTACCTTGTCCATAATTTTAACTAGGTCAAGTCGTAGCTATGCCTCTTTAGGTCTGATAACGTTATGTCACTGTCCTTAGTGTTTTAAACTAAGTCATGCCCCGGGGTTTTTGTGCCTCATTTGGTTGCCGTTTTGGCATGGGTTTGTGTGGGCATTGCTCAGGGTAGTTGTGTCGTGGTGTTTCTGATTTCTGTGCTCGGCTTGTTAGGTTGAGTGCTGCCTTCCCTGTCGGATTTTCTCAAACCCTTTTTGGTGCATTGATAAACAGGGTCCTTTAGCGTGCTTAAGAAAATGGTAATTATGGTTACAATTATAGTTTCAATCATGTGAAAATTGTGATATGTAGAAAAAGGGATGAGGAATAAAGTAAAATACGTCAAACGTTTGTCACTTGTACCTAGTGGGACGATGTTCTGATGTCCGGTACCATGTGTGACACGTAGGAACTGAGGTGCCTGATTCTATGACAAGGAAAGCTGAAACATATCGAGATAAAAATATAAGAAAAAAAAACAAGACCAATGCAGCTTGCTTTCTCCTTTAGATGCCCGTTGCGACTTGCAAACTAGTCAGACAAAGATCTAAATCTCCTTACATGAGAACGTCACGGAATAATTTATTATTATATTACAAATTACAATATGCATGGTTGTATTTATGTTTCCAGACGCACTTTGTAATGAATTGGAACAAGAAAGAAAAATCAGATTTACAATGCAGCAAAAACTCAAAGGTGAGATCATATCTAAACTTTCTACGAAACTAATATTCAACATATCGCTGTCGTCGTCAATTGCGACTGAAATTTATAACGTAGAAATATCATCACATAAAGTTTAATTATTTTACGTAACTTGATACCTTTGTGTGCGTGTAATATATCGTGTATTGTCTTCTAGTGAATTACATTTTGCTGAACGAGATATTGTTTGACAATTACTTGACTACCAAACGGATATCATTTCTAATTACTTATGGGGTTCTTACGTAGCTAATTATCCGCGTGCAGCAGATGATGTTAATTAATTCTATGAATATTAATCAACAATTTTCGAAATTTATGGTATAATAAATAACAATGTATCTTGGAAATTTCATTAAATGTTCGAAGTTCTTGTTTGAATTATTTCACGATATTTCCGGTAAAAACAAAGCACAACGATGGTTTGCCATTTCAAATACAATTTACAAATATAATTAAAATTGTATTGAATTTGTTTAAATATAGAAAACACAATGCATTAACAGATATATGTAAGCTATAAATAACAGTAAGTCACAGATGTTGGTGTCTAGTGTTGATTCATGCAAACATGGAATTAAAGACCAATGTCATCAACAACATTATAGGAGAGAAAATAGTTATTACATTACATACTGTACTTGTTTTGTGTTATTCATGCGCAAATCTTAGCGTAATACTTTATCCCAATTTTGTTTACTAAGGGAATAATAGTATATACTATTCATTTTGTAAAATCTTAAATATTTAAAATGTTTCACAAAAAGTGTCACATTTTGGAAAAACCAAGATTTTTTATACAACTAATGCTTTTTATAATGATTATATTTTGTACAATATTATTATCATGTGAAAAATTGTTTGAAAACGGGGTTACCCAAATGGGTCCTCCCAAACATGAAGAGAATAATATTATGATTATGCTAGAGTAAGTTAAGTATAAATGTATATATTTTCAGAAGCCCACGATGCCCTGCATACATTCTCTTGTAAGATGTTCTCAAACAAACCATGTAACGAGTGTATAGTGAAAGAAACCATCAGACAATAAGATATAACATATAAAAGTTCTACATCTACCAGGAAACAACTAAACGATTAATTGACCATTTGTTGAAGTTCATTGATGTGTAAACATCCGATCTGAAGAAACACATTGAATAAAGCCCCGATCATCACTAAACAGATTTTTACTGGTGTGTTAAAAGTCACGTCTTAGCCAATCAGCGTGTAGGGATTTTCTAACTGTGAAATTATAAGAAAATAATAAGTACCGATACGAACATACAGTGAGTGACTACTGAAAGGAACCACCAGATAATACGATATAATATCCAGCCTCTACATCTACCAGGAAATCACCATAAATAATACTTACCGGTACGACATCTACTGGGGATTAATACATCTATACAACAATGCCTATATAACAATGCTGCAACTGAAACCGCAAAGAGAGGAACATTGATGACTTATACATGTAGTACCAATCACACAATCCAATGTGATTAAATTGCATGTGTATCGAGGCATACTGACCTTTAAAATAAACATGTACTTATGACCAGTTTTTGAAGACATGTTGATCGAATATTTTGTACTCGGTACAATTTAGACAAAATAATGCTTGTTTTATTTAGTGCTATACTATACTCTATGGAGCTTCCGTAACAACGCACACACCATATTAGTTTAATAAATCATGTTAATAGCGTAGACCTTCCACTGTTCTATCTTGTTGAACTTTTGTTTTACTGCTTGCTTAAATTGTTTGTTACCTAAAACCACACATTAATTTTACAATCATGTATCGCAGGTCACTGATTCTCGCGCACAACGTGCTGTAACCTACGTCACTGATTTTGGAGTACCACGTCACTAATTTTAGAGTACCACGTCACAGGTTCTAATGTGCCAGCGAATGAATCTGTGAACTACGTTACTACTTCTAGCTACTCGGTTTAACGTACACTGTTTGCCATATGTGACTATTTTAAGTCATTGGATTATATTGAATACTGTCCTTAAAACCATATTTTATTTTATTTTGTTAGATATTTGAAATATATGTTCTTGTAAACATATTGTGTTGTTTTTGTCTTATCATACTTATCGAGAATAGTGGTACATTAAACATTGACTCATCAAAACACATCACCCAACAGTACTTAGTTGTTCTACATGACAACAGTACTTAGTTGTTCTACATGACATCAGTACTTAGTTGTTCTACATGACATCAGTACTTAGTTATTCTACATGACATCAGTACTTAGTTGTTCTACATGACATCAGTACTTAGTTGTTCTACATGACATCAGTTCTTAGTTGTTCTACATGAAATCAGTGCTTAGTTGTCCTACATGACATCAGTAGTTAGTTGTTCTACATGACATCAGTGCTTAGTTGTTTTACATGACATCAGTACTTAGTTATTCTACATGACATCAATACTTATTTATTCTACATGACATCAGTACTTAGTTATTCTACATGACATCAGTACTTAGTTGTTCTACATGACATCAGTACTTAGTTGTTCTACATGACATCAGTACTTAGTTGTTCTACATGACATCAGTACTTAGTTGTTCTACATGACATCAGTACTTAGTTATTCTACATGACATCAGTACTTAGTTGTTCTACATGACATCAGTACTTAGTTGTTCTACATGACATCAGTACTTAGTTATTCTACATGACATCAGTACTTTGTTGTTCTACATGACATCAGCACTTAGTTGTTCTACATGACATCAGTACTTAGTTGTTCTACATGACATCAGTACTTTGTTGTTCTTCATCAGATCAGTACTTAGTTGCTCTACATGGAATCAGTACATAGTTGTTCTACATGACATCAGTACATAGCTGTTCTACATGACATCACATCTTTGCATTTAGTTGTTCTACATGGCATCCGTACTTAGTTGTTTTACATGACATCAGTACTAAGTTGTTTTACATGACATCAGGACTTAGTTGTTCTACATGGCATCAGTACTTAGTTGTTCTACATGACATCAGTTCTTAGTTGTTCTACATGACATCAGTACTTAGTTGTTCGACATGACACCATACATCAGCACTTAGTTGTCCTACATGTCACCAGTACTAAGTTGTGCTTCATGAGATCAGTTCAAAGTTGTTCTACATGACACCATACCTCAGTCCTTAGGGGTTCTACATGACACCATACCTCAGTCCTTAGGGGTTCTACATGCCACCATACATCAGTCCTTAGGGGTGCTACATGACACCATACATCAGTTCTTAGGGGTTCTACATGCCACCATACATCAGTCCTTAGGGGTTCTACATGACACCATACCTCAGTCCTTAGGGGTGCTACATGACACCATACATCAGTCCTTAGGGGTTCTACATGACACCATACCTCAGTCCTTAGGGGTTCTACATGCCACCATACATCAGTCCTTAGGGGTTCTACATGCCACCATACATCAGTCCTTAGGGGTTCTACATGCCACCATACCTCAGTCCTTAGGGGTTCTACATGACACCATACCTCAGTCCTTAGGGGTTCTACATGACACCATACCTCAGTCCTTAGGGGTTCTACATGCCACCATACATCAGTCCTTAGGGGTTCTACATGCCACCATACATCAGTCCTTAGGGGTTCTACATGACACCATACATCAGTCCTTAGGGGTGCTACATGACACCATACATCAGTTCTTAGGGGTGCTACATGACACCATACCTCAGTCCTTAGGGGTGCTACATGCCACCATACATCAGTCCTTAGGGGTTCTACATGACACCATACCTCAGTCCTTAGGGGTTCTACATGCCACCATACATCAGTCCTTAGGGGTGCTACATGACACCATACATCAGTTCTTAGGGGTTCTACATGCCACCATACATCAGTCCTTAGGGGTTCTACATGACACCATACATCAGTCCTTAGGGGTTCTACATGACACCATACCTCAGTCCTTAGGGGTGCTACATGACACCATACATCAGTTCTTAGGGGTTCTACATGACACCATACATCAGTTCTTAGGGGTTCTACATGACACCATACCTCAGTCCTTAGGGGTTCTACATGCCACCATACATCAGTTCTTAGGGGTGCTACATGACACCATACCTCAGTCCTTAGGGGTTCTACATGACACCATACATCAGTTCTTAGGGGTTCTACATGACACCATACATCAGTCCTTAGGGGTTCTACATGACACCATACATCAGTTCTTAGGGGTGCTACATGACACCATACATCAGTCCTTAGGGGTTCTACATGCCACCATACATCAGTTCTTAGGGGTGCTACATGACACCATACATCAGTCCTTAGGGGTGCTACATGACACCATACCTCAGTCCTTAGGGGTTCTACATGACACCATACCTCAGTCCTTAGGGGTGCTACATGACACCATACATCAGTTCTTAGGGGTGCTACATGACACCATACATCAGTTCTTAGGGGTTCTACATGACACCATACATCAGTTCTTAGGGGTTCTACATGCCACCATACATCAGTCCTTAGGGGTTCTACATGACACCATACCTCAGTCCTTAGGGGTGCTACATGCCACCATACATCAGTCCTTAGGGGTTCTACATGACACCATACATCAGTCCTTAGGGGTGCTACATGACACCATACATCAGTTCTTAGGGGTTCTACATGACACCATACCTCAGTCCTTAGGGGTTCTACATGACACCATACATCAGTCCTTAGGGGTGCTACATGACACCATACATCAGTTCTTAGGGGTTCTACATGACACCATACATCAGTCCTTAGGGGTGCTACATGACACCATACATCAGTTCTTAGGGGTTCTACATGACACCATACATCAGTCCTTAGGGGTGCTACATGACACCATACCTCAGTTCTTAGGGGTTCTACATGACACCATACATCAGTCCTTAGGGGTGCTACATGACACCATACCTCAGTCCTTAGGGGTGCTACATGACACCATACATCAGTCCTTAGGGGTTCTACATGACACCATACATCAGTCCTTAGGGGTGCTACATGACACCATACATCAGTCCTTAGGGGTTCTACATGACACCATACATCAGTACTTAGGGGTTCTACATGCCACCATACATCAGTTCTTAGGGGTGATACATGACACCATACATCAGTCCTTAGGGGTGCTACATGACACCATACCTCAGTCCTTAGGGGTTCTACATGACACCATACCTCAGTCCTTAGGGGTTCTACATGACACCATACATCAGTACTTAGGGGTTCTACATGCCACCATACATCAGTTCTTAGGGGTTCTACATGCCACCATACATCAGTACTTAGTTATTCTACATGACATCAGTACTTAGTTGTTTTACATAAAATCAGTACTTAGTTGTCCTACATGCCATCAGTACTTAGTTGTTCTACATGACATCATTACTTAGTTGTTCTACATGACACCATACATCAGAACTTAAGTTGTCCTACATGCCATCAATACTTAGTTGTTTTACATGACATCAGTACTTAGTTGTCCTACATGACATCATTACTTAGTTGTTCTACATGACATCAGTACTTAGTTGTTCTACATGACACCATTCATCAGTACTTAAGTTGTCCTACATGCCATCAGTACTTAGTTGTTCTACATGACATCAGTACTTAGTTGTTCTACATGACACCATACATCAGTACTTAGTTGTTCTACATGACACCAGTACTTAGTTGTTCTACATGACACCATACATCAGTACTTAGTTGTTCTACATGACATCAGTACTTAGTTGTTCTACATGACACCATACATCAGTACTTAGTTGTTCTACATGACATCAGTACTTAGTTGTTCTACATGACACCATACATCAGTACTTAGTTGTTCTACATGACATCAGTACTTAGTTGTTCTACATGACACCATACATCAGTACTTAGTTGTTCTACATGACATCAGTACTTAGTTGTTCTACATGACACCATACAACAGTACTTAGTTGTTCTACATGACACCAGTACTTAGTTGTTCTACATGACATCAGTACTTAGTTGTTCTACATGACATCAGTACTTAGTTGTTCTACATGACGTCAGTACTTAGTTGTTCTACATGACATCATTTCTTAGTTGTTCTACATGACATCAGTACTTAGTTGTTCTACATGACATCCGTACTTAGTTGTTCTACATGACGTCAGTACTTAGTTGTTCTACATGACATCCGTACTTAGTTGTTCTACATGACGTCAGTACTTAGTTGTTCTACATGACATCAGTACTTAGTTGTTCTACATGACGTCAGTACGTAGTTGTTCTACATGACATCATTTCTTAGTTGTTCTACATGTCATCAGTATTTAGTTATTTTACATGACATTATTACTTAGTTGTTCTACATGACGTCAGTACTTTGTTGTTCTACATGACATCATACATCAGTTCGTACTTAGGTACTGTACTTGTCACACAAGTCAGTACTAAGCTGTTCATAAGGTATGACAAGAAGATAAACACACTTCATCTTTGAATGTACATTGGTAAAGTACCTGTTTCAATTAAAACACGAGTCAAACTGAAAAAAAACAATTGTAATGGGTTATAACATTGTTTAATCAATTAACTCCTTTTACAGTTTCAAAGATTGAAGTAAAATATAAAACACCAGTATAAAGGTAGTCAACAATCAGCATTATGTGTTTAATCATTTAACTTGGGACAAAGTTCTGCTAGTAGTTCAGAAAGGACTGGCGCGTGTGATGTGGACTAACATGACTAGTACTCGGAGTACGAGTTAATTTAACAACATAGCGAAATGACTATTTTTAACGACATTTTACTTAAGAACACCTTTTCGACTCCGTTTAAGATAGAATCTAAATTCATTTAACAATAAGGCAATGTTTTCTTTGAATTCCATCAGTAAGTGTGCACTTTCAAACACCGTTCCCTTTCAACCCTTGACTTCACACAAACATTCGTGTTCAATCATAATTTTACTAACAAGCTATGATTCTGTGAACTTTACGTAATGGGTCAAAATAACAATTTTCTTTATGGGTAATGAAAGTCAGAAAGAGTGGATCATTAAAGTGAACATTTAAGATAAAAATCTCCTACGATAAATTCTATTTGTCATTATATGCTCATAAATGTTTAAATGTGAACTGTGTTCTACACGTCTGTCAGCAAGTTACGTTTAGTAATTAGCGTCAATTCTGGTGGTAATCAAAGATTAAAAACCAATTAGGCTTTGAACTCACTGCCTATTGATCATATACAATGTTCGCGAGCGAAATCACTTAAATTTGATTAAAATTCCAATACCTAGGGACGAATGAAGGCTTGTTCTCAATTAAAATTACCGGTACGGACGTTTTAATGATACATATTTCATGAATGTTCACATTTTCAAACGGTCTCAGAATGTAAGTTTGTGGCAGCAAACGTCGCCCGGGTAATTGAAAAGTTTCCAAGCGACGCGCGCTGTAATTAAACATAAGTGAGGTTTAAATATAACTATCGTTAATTGGATGCGATGTAAGGTACTTCACCGTAGGTTTACGCTTGATGGAGACACGATAGTTGATTCCCCAGTCGTTAGATAAATTAGGTCCCTTGCCACCAGCATAATGTGAAACTACAGTCAAACTAAAAATAACACAACCCCATCGAGAACCTTTAAAACTGGACTTCTTATCAAGTTTTGAAAACATATATTAAGATAAAACACTAAATACAGTATAACCTGATTAATACGATCCCCGCCCAGAACATTTATAACAGATTCGATTTCTATAAAGCATCTTAGTTGAAAAGTTAATTTTTTATTAATTAAACATTGCACTTTACTTAATCAAAACAACCAATATTATTGATGGTATACTATATATTTTCTTGCATTGTGTAGAGAGCGACCATTATCACAATGAAACCATGTGTGTGAGAAATATATTATACAACACAAATTTTAACGTATTTTGACTAAGATGCTTTAAAAAATACCGACACAGGAGTCCTTAACAAGTGTTTATAAAAATATATAATAAAATAGAAATACTAATCCGGAATTCATATGTTAATATTCTACACAAACTTTTCCCGTTATGACTTTTTCATAATGATCAATTTTGTATCAAGTGTGGTCAAACAGGGAAGGAAGTACTCAACTTAACCAGCCAAGAACATAATACTTTACATAACCCAAATGTACGACATGCCTACACATAACCGAACGAGAAAAAAATCAAAGACCCATCTGTCAGAAAGCTGAATAAACTAAAGTTTCATAAAGATAGATCAATTAGGCCCATTGTAAGCTTGCTGCAAGCCACGTCAACCCATTAGATAAAGGAGCTAGATATAACTACCTTGAAAACAATATTGGAAAGAACAGTTCAATGGATGCAAGTCTGAATTTTCTGGTATTTTGATACGTTTTCTAGACTTATCTTTAAGTTGCTTCAGTGCGAATGCCTTCACTTGAGTGCACTAGGTCCTTCTCCTCTCAAATATCTGTATCACAACTGGGAAGTTTAAGAGAAAATTACTAAAATTAGACAAGATGAACATCATCATGTACGGTCACTTTGAGTTGATTGCCTTCAATCTATTTTATTCTAGTCACGTGCTTCGAGTTATTCGATAATTTACGTACAACCGCAGAAAATATGCCCCGATGGATTTCGTCTAATCACAGTTAAGAAAAACTCGATTACGAATTTGATAAAAGACGAAATCAAATGATTTGCAGCTAATCCAGTTACAGCAATTTGAATACTAAGCAAGTTTGTGGAATATTGAGGAAGTTTTTCTAGAGTATTTGCTGCAAGCGATGTTCAAAGAGTTACAGTTCCGGGGAATCATTTCACTAGCGTAACTACTCCTAGACAAGTGCCGATACAAGTCAATGATTTTAACAAGTACATCCAGAATATTGAATTATACGCGAGTCGAGGGTTTATTTCCATCTGGAATTTTCTACAAACACAGGTCATATTCTCCTGTTTGTTCTATTGTTTATATCAATATATGGAGTAAATTCCGATTTTACATTCAAAATAGTCAACAATAA
Source organism: Spisula subtruncata (assembly GCA_963678985.1). Lineage (NCBI taxonomy): Eukaryota > Metazoa > Mollusca > Bivalvia > Venerida > Mactridae > Spisula > Spisula subtruncata. The sequence continues at coordinate 59,238,605 of OY787663.1, forward strand.
CATTTCGCCGGCTTAGAATGAGAAGGTCGTGAGCACGACATTCATAAGTTTAACACACACTTGTCTCATGAATCATCACCTCTTTGACGCTAATATGCTAGCTGTATTGTGATGCAAGTTTACTTCTTAAATAATCTTTATTGTAAACTAATGTATGGGTTTTCAGTGGTAAATTGATATATTTGTCTACTCATGACCACTTGAAGACAAATGTCTACAAAGACCACACATTTTATCAACAGCAAGACCATTTAAATGAGATCTAACCAAGTTGGACAGTACACCCTTTCCAGATTGGCAACCTCTCTATAACAACATAAACAAAGCACCCCTTAGCTAATATTTTCTATACGTTTGACCTTCGTAGAGAACAACGCAATGTTCAGTCAATATTTGCAGATCCGAAACGGTGATGTTCTACAGAGGTGGTACTGTATATAATAAATATATTCACCAGCTAATCTTCACCAAGCTGTTGCCGTACCATGTCACTGGTAACTACTATTACTTTGGTAATTACAGATAAACTATACCGTAATAAATAAATAATGTATTGAATAATGGTTTACATATTCCATCATTGAACATTAACAAACCATTTATAAACACGTGCCCTTCTTGATCACATTTAAGTATGACAGCATATGGCAAAGGTAGCGTTGAGTGTCGTATCATTACTTTATACACGAACACAGTTTCAGTTTTACAGCGCTAAGTCACAGGTAACGGTATCGTTGAAAACGTAAAAAAAACAATTTTGATTTTTAATATATAGTATATAGAAATATATAGATCTAATAAAACAACATAATACAATAGAAACATATAAATTTTACACAAAAAATTCGTTTTCAAATTGCTTTTATCAATGATACAGTGACCTGTGTGCTAAGTCGCGGGAATGTAAATGTTCTTAATATTGTCGCGAAGTAATCAAGTACTGAGTAAGCAACGTGTGCAGCGGTGGCCTAGAGGTAGGGCGCGCGCTTCGGGATCGAGAGGTCCCGGGTTCGACCCCCCTCTGGACCACTGGTTAAAATGTCTGAGCAAGACCCACAGCTCCACTCCACCATGGTGTAAAATGGTACCTATGAGGGCAGTGTCTATTCCTGGGCGCCGCAGATCGATGTTGGCTGCCACACCACAGGAGAGAAATAGTCTCCCCAGGGAGACACGAGTGTAGGTTTCCATATGTAGCCCAAAGACCAGGGGAATTAAAATGTCAAAGGGTGCTTGAGCGGCCTAACAGCTGAAAAGAGCCCTAGAAAATTGGTAACTTAACTTTTAACTTTTTTTACACTTCCTTAGCAGAGCTGAATAAGTATACTAACACAGAAGGAGCTGTTACAAAAGTTTCAATGAATGATTTTAATGTCCAAGTTGGTGTTTGCAAAATCAACGGATAACGACGATAAATCTATAGAAACACTCGTTAGATTATTATTTGACATTTCACTGTATGTATGAATATGTACATTGCAGTCTGTATCCATCTCGATGTCTTAGAACAAGAAGGTGGCAACTACCAAATCGTTTCCAATGGGAAAACACGTTTTTAAACCATCATTTTGGTCAACATGACAATTTCAGATTTTCATGAAAACAGGCTCATAAGAAGCGCCTTGTGAAGCAAATTTCAAATATGTATGAGTCTTATAAGGTCGTAAGTGGTAGTTACGACCTTCTGGTTCTACGCCATCGATCTATACATAGACTTTGACTCTGACACAATTCTAGTCGATAGTGATTTGTATGAAACACAATATTTTAAAACAATGAAACAGTAAAGCTATAGTGACCACGATCCACTTAGTTGATGGGAGTAACCAACAACCAATGAGCGGCGGTGTACGAATTATACCCATATCGAGACTGAACTGTATACGAACGGTCTAATAAGAATGATGGAATACAGAATATTGTCCAAAAATCCAGCAAAACCCATATTCAATTGGTGAAATGTACGGTTAGGTCGACGGACCGAGCACACACATTTAACATCAATCATTCCACACGGCATTTGTCCAAAACATCAGGGTACTGTTTTATCAAAGCATTTACGGAAATCGTAAACTTACGGTCAAATTTTGATTCTTTATAACACTTTTACCACTATAAAGTTTTGTAAATGGACTTGCAGCACTTATAAAGATTCAGTTAATGAGCTCCTACAAATGATATACGTGTGTCTTGAATTCGCAGTTGTTAAAGAAGTATGAAGAATTTAAATTTGAACGTAAGTTTACGATTTTCGCAAGTCCTTTGATAAAACAGTACCCAGTTCCATATGCACCACGAATCAAACGTCCTCGATTACATGATACTCTTATAATATTGCGGAATGCTTTGAATAAAAGTAAAAAGTGACCCGAGTTTAAAGTTTAAACCATTGCATATGGCCTTTGTCCAAACATCAGTTCCATATGCACCACGAATCACCGTCCTCGATTACATAGTACTCTTGAAGTGCGGAATATAGCGGAATTAATTAAGTAATCGGGTTACAGATGGTCTTAAGTGATATATGCAGAACTGCATGATTATAGACTCGTCTTTCTTAATGGAATATTTACCATTAACATGATAAAAGTCATAATTGAAAATGTAGTTCATTAGTTGATGTTTGTGGAGTGATTTTATCGTTAACTATTTCATTATAAATTGTCTCAATTACTAGATAAATCAGGATAGCATACAAACGACTTTAATTTGTTGTTGAATCGGTTACCATGTAAACGTGAGAACGTGTGAAGTGACGAGGTTACAGTTCGTCATGATTTTGAATGATAAGCATGAAATGTCATTAGATTTCGCGACCCCAACAATAATTAAACTTCGTAATTAAAATATTATCAACGATGACATCACAATGACAGGTGCTTTTACACGCAATAGTAAGATGAAACTTTATTGTTTTACTTCTAGAAATGTGTTATGAATGTAAACACAAACGAGATCAAGCTTCTAACAACCGCCTCCGATTTCGATAGCAGTTTAAATAGTTTCAACACGAAATTCGTAGTTTTACAGAAGTTTGTAATCAGTCATGTACAAATGTTTTTGTTTCAATTTTTCGTTCCAATATTAAAACGATTCTGTCGCTACATGTTTGGAAAAGCACTCACAGATAAGCTAAAGATTAATAAACAAAACTATATGAGGAAATCGGATAGGAAAGGGAAACCTCAACTTAACCTGCATTATCAAAGAAAACAGCTATGTTCAACATAATACAATCACACGGAGACACGGAGCAAAGCCCACACATAGCCGAACGAAAAAGGTAAACGCCCGAATTCCCGCTGTGAAAGAGTAGGATGACCTAGTTTCACAAAGAAAAACCAAAAATAACGGTGACGTCAAGTATTCTTTGCATTCATAATTTTTACGTCTTGACTTCAATCATGTGTGGCCATCATTTGATCTAATTTTGAACCAATATCATACATGTGTATATAGTGTTTCCCAAAAGCACTACTTGTGAATACCAGCATAGGAGAATACCAGTCTATTCAGCTAAACACGAAAATCAAGATTATTAAATAATTATGTTACATTTTGTATTTATATTACGTACATCTTTAAGTTTTAAGCGTGTTAAGTCAAAATGATTACATTTTCGACTTAGATGCTTTGTAAAGACTAGCCTTGATCTAGGCTATTTTTATCAAAGAATACAGCAAAAATGATCCGAACCTTCGCGCTAGAATTTTTAACTAAATCTTTCACGAGCTATATAATAAAAGACAGGAGAAGCGAACGTTGCGTAACTTATAATCGAACGTTAATCACCGACAAATACGGGACGCTAAGAATTGTACATCAATTTTCATAGTTCCATAACGAGGCTGGTTACATCCGGATAACTACGCGTTTTAATTATTTATGTTTGAGGATTACAATTACAAATGCAATAAGCTAATGCATCCTAGAACCATCGCAACGACGGAGAAAACGATTAAAATCTGATGTTACCTGATAGACTTTAAACGTATCCAATTAGTAAATTAGCTTTTTTGTATAGAAATTCATGCTGAACGTATTAAATAGCAACAACTGTCATTCTCAGTCACTGAATGAATGGTTTGTGCTGTACGCTAATTACATTGTGTAACGTTCATGAATGGAGTGGTTGGCCATTTAAGGGAAATTACCTGTTATTTTAGTATATTACACCCAAGGGTGGATGTCGCGCTTTTAATGTCCGCTTCCTGCTTCATGTTCCACTTTTTATGCCCCTATCATAGGGCGGGCACGTGGATTGGTTGTAACTGTAACTTTGTCAGTTTTCATAATCATTATATGAACATACAGTTACTGGGTTATGACCACAATATAGGCAAAACGTTATTTCCTTTATTTCGTTGCACTTATTAAATCAGGTATGGTAGTATTTCATCCTACATTCGTTTGTGCAATTTTTTTATTTTTCTTTCGCCAGGATAAGTAATAAAACGGGATTGACTCCCATGCCTGAACGAGACTGCTGCAAGACCGATAACTTGACGCGGTAAGTTTGTACAGAAATCTGACCGAATGTATGTCCTATTAATTGTAATGGGTAAGTTTCTTTTGTGTAATCCCAAACGTGAACTTTTAGGTTCATATCCGGTCAAAATGCAAATCATGGACATGCTTTTGGTCATCATGGGTCTTTTTCTCAAATACTTTATTTTCCGAGTTTGATTTTATGCACTAGTCAATTGGAACCACGACCTAATCCCGTGGAAGAGAGGTAGATAGCGGCGGAATAGTCTTGGGAATTTACCTTTCCGATGTTCCCACACTGCTCCAAAAATAGTGCGGGAATATTGTTGTGATATTTCTCTGGTTTATGTCTGGGGCAATGTTTATGATTTTCCTTCTGCATGACCCTGTGGTGAGAGGAATTAAGCAAATGTAAAACACCCGCCCTTATGTGGGCCGGGGTTTCAATTTACTGGTGCATCATCAATTGTCTTTTGAGATTGTGAAATACCTTCGTAATTGAACGAACAGCACAAATGTGACTTGATATTCCAACTGAGCAACATGTCACTAGTCAGCTATCAATCTTAGCAAGTCCCGGTATAAGGGAAACAACTCTATACTTTCAGGGCGAAACGGTCATAATGTATAAACGTGCGGTTGTATTTTCTTAAATTAGTGTGTATACTGTAAATGTTTGTTGGCCATTCACGAACTTTTGGATAACCCCACGTATGTTGGCAAAGTTGTATTCCGTAAAATGTAAATGTCCCTGCCAAACTGATTGAATCAAGGTGCAGTATTCAGTTACTTCTATTTTAATATGTTAATTTGCATTAGTGGTTCAATGAGTATTATAGCTTAAAAACGGTGATTTTGTTCATACTTAAACGGGGAAAAAAGGTACGTTATTGTAAAGATTCTCGCGCGCACGCGCTGTTGGTGTTCAGTTTTAAGTATGCTCATTTCAGGACCCAGCCGACGAAAATAAATGATTTACAGCATTATATGAACTGTAATTCACATTCTAATTGTAACTACTAATCCTTTTTCTATAATAGTAAAAAAATAAACGTAAACAAAATCAATATTTTTTTCTATAATAGTCAAAAAAAAACGTAAACAAAATCAATATTTTGAGAAAACAAGAATAACTGTCTGACAACCAACCTTAACCTATGGTAAAATGAACTTTTACAACTTCAGTTTGGTCAACATGACAAGTTCCAATTTTCATGAAAATATGGTCATAAGAAGCGCCTTGCGTAGTAGTTAGTCGTACGCCCTTCTCATTTTAAGCCAGCGAAATGATGATTGTGTACTTATATGGGTGGTGAAATTGTTTGTGTGGAATTAATATTCATGAGCGCGAATGAATGGATGTGCGTGTGAACAGCAGGCAATAACGATTGTTGAGAAACCCTTATATAGATTATAGTGTATATTATTAATGTTATACTAGCATTGTGTATTATTAATGTTATATTGTGTATTATAAATGTTATATTGTGTATTATAAATGTTATGTTGTGTATTATTAATGTTATATTGTGTATTATTAATGTTATGTTGTGTATTATCAATGTTATATTGTGTATTATTAATATTATATTGTGTACTATTAATATTATATTGTGTATTATTAATGTTATGTTGTGTATTATTAATGTTATGTTGTGTATTATTAATGTTATGTTGTGTATAATTAATGTTATAGTGTGTATTATTAATGTTAGAGTGTGTATTATTAATGTTATGTTGTGTATTATTAATGTTATATTGTGTATTATTAATGTTATATTGTGTATTATTAATGTTATATTGTGTATTATAAATGTTATATTGTGTATTATTAATGTTATATTGTGTATTATAAATGTTATATTGTGTATTATTAATGTTATATTGTGTATTATTAATGTTATATTGTGTATTATTAATGTTATATTGTGTATTATCAATGTTATAGTGTGTATTATTAATGTTATAAGTTAACGCGTACGGAATGCATTTCTCCATTTAACAAAGCAATGATGATTGTACATAATGTCAATCAAATTAAACCAGCACTATGGACTAGACTACAAATATATTACCTCCAATTCCCTTTGCCTTATTGGTACTCCCTATACATGGCCGTTTTATATCTTTACTCCGTAATACGTGTACAATTTGCATGATAGGAACACAATGGTAATAAAATAAGTAAGATATATATATTGTTTACATTTGTTAGGATGTGTTATACAAGATGTATTTATAATATGTATTCTCTATGCTCATGTATAGCTTGGCCAATTTGACCTGAGCTTGACCTTTATGCAAGAATATATTACAAGGTTCTTGCTTTGAATATATCAATTTCCGCAAGCAAATCGTGCGATATCGGTATTTCAAATTTGTGTTTGTATACATCTCGAGTGTCTTCGTGATACTCACCGATTATGAAAACATACAATCGGTGTTGTATCGTATGTAATATATCGACTGTTAAATTATGCTAATCAAATGGTCATGAGGCTCGTGTCAAAGTGGCCAAGCTATACATGTATCGTATTTACGATTTCTGTTACCGGTAATAAAAAGGTATGTTCTGTTCGGCCAAGTGAAAAAGATTTAATAAAAAAAACTAAGCTTTGAGAAAACATGACAAACCCTCTTTTCATGGCATATTTCTGAATAGACAAACGCTCCACAAATAAGTACATGGCACATGACCTTCAAGACATAAAATCTGTTTTTGATAAAATATAACTTATAATATAACTGATAACTAAAATATGAAGAGTTTAGTTTTTATAAACAGTGTTCATTTACATATCCACGTTTTACTAATTCAAACCATGGTCTATTATGTCCGATCACTATGCGTTAAAATACATGTTATTCCTTTTATTATGCTTCAATGCTTACATGTAACGTTCTCATACATCGCTTGTTGTCAGCATTTAGTCGCCAGCTGATGCTTAATTAAAACAATTCAACGAACATAACACGATCGTGCTTGTTTCTGTACCAATAAGTAAACTATTTAGAACTCAACACCGTTTTTTAGAATGTACGTCTACCAACACAGGTATCCATTTTAATTTTTAATAAAATATCGACTTACCTTAACCAAACATCATACAAAACTCATACATAACGACTGTGCTCTACATTTTGAATACTATTATACACTGAGCGGCAATGAAAACGCAACACTTACATAGTACTGCATAACACATTTGATAAGTATGTGAGCATCGCGAAATTTTGTCATAGAAAAGATATATGCAAGTGACACATGAATATCACTTCGATTTAGCAACATAGTTTTTTACTAGTTATTTTGGAGTCAGTATAAAACAGAAAATCGCAGTTTTTAATCTTTTAAAACCACCGCCAGGAGCGATCTATCGTGTGCATCTACGACGTATTAATCGTATGAAGCGTTCATTGAATGCTAGTGGGATGCTGTTCCGTTGTTGCAGAAGGGCTATGTGAAGTTCAGGTACTTTTAAGGGGCCTTTACACTATTTGCGCACAACCACTGAAATAAAGAAACATGGTCTATGGTAGCCATGGTGTATTTTCTATGGTCAAAGGGAGATAATCTTGGTGTAATAAAATGATTAAATAGTTAACTTGCCAGTTTCTTTATAACACTGCTTCGAATCTTGCGCCTCTAAACGCATATTCGAACTGCTCGTTTTGCGATTAATAAAATTGGTGAAAGTATCACAATTTGTAACTGGAAATAAATTGCGTGAACGCTATAGGTATTCTTTTAAGACTGATAATTGCACTCAATGGAGAAAAATGCGCTTTTGAATTGCGTGCTTAATTTTCAAAACACAATTTACGTCTAAATATTAATGAACATCATTACTTGAGCATGTAGACTAGTTCCGTGATATCCAGTTATACAATTTAGTGTAAAAGTTTGGTGATTAATCTAAAAAAGTGAGGAAAATTATCCAAGAGTTATCGAACTGGACTTAAACATTTTTCTTACATCCTATAATTTCTAATGCATTTTTAACTTTCTTAACAGGTGTATGTGTATCCAAACTTGTGTTAGATAAATGAAATAATAACTTCGGTAATTCAAATCAACGAAACTTTGATTTTTATTACGGATACCCCACAATTGAACAAAACTACCGATCTTTCGGAGTCTTCCTTTGACATATGCTTCTTGTTTTCTACTACTTATTTTGTTTTTCCGACTAATCCATCCATATTCTTCAAAATGCTTGCACAATTTGCGAGGAAATCTCTAGCCACCTGATTATCAGCACGCGGGAAAATGTGGTTAAAGGCTATTCCGCTATGGACAAGTGATTCTTTAAGTATTTTCATGGAAAAAGCTGAATTATGTAGATAATATACGTGGGGTGTTCCACAATTAATAGGACTTTTTTCATAGCAGCACGGCAATTATCTGAAATTAATCAAACTAGTTGTCATTAATTAAATTTTGATCTTTCACTGACAAATATGCCAAATATTAAAGAAATTGATTGAAAAATAATAAATGTATTAAACATTGAATAAACTGTATACCAAGGACGCGGGTCGCACCGTGGTGTATTATAACGTCGCATTTCAAGCGCAGTATTTTAACATAAAGAAACATTCAATATTTTTGTTTATAGTCATCCTGACTTTCTAAACAGATCAAATATCACTGTTCCCATTGTTTATATGTGTTTCCGTACCCCTGTTCACAACAATGTGTTGCAATGATGTTAGAAATTGCTCAAAGATTGAGGATTTTCCCAGTGTATACCATTGTTTGACAATCGCGAGGTTTCTGTTTATTGACGTTAAATTGACGCCATTTTCATCCATGACACGCTTGGATACATACATTTGACTACTGACTTACGATAACTATCATAGAGCGATTTCTTCGAAAGTTGGCATGCTCATGTCAAAGTCATCCACGTCATGCCATACAATTAGGCGTTAATATTTATCAAGTGGTTATTGAGATATTTACATTTTTAATAAGGATGGTAATGGCAAATAATAGTGTGACCCGCATTGGCGTTACACGGTTTCTATGACAACGCTTTTTATGAGCATCATCAGCAACAATAATATTCTGTTGCAATCAGCATATAGAGCATACATTGCTTTGCGTATGGGATAATTTTCATTAAATTGTAATTGTTAAGTAAGAAGTTATGAGAAAAGTCTTATTATTTCTGGAACACTCTTCGTATATATCGAAGTGAGCATACACAATTTCAAGTTTATAAGTTGACAAAGTTTAAAAAGTGTTGCGTTTTCATTGCCGCTCAGTGTATAAACAAATACACACGTGGTTATCAGTGGGAAACATGTGCTTGGTTTAGGGTGTGTATCATGAGATTATTGGACAAAGTAGTGACAACGTCGTGAAATGTGCAAGGCAATAGAGTGACCGCATGGAGAAGATTTGGGTTACTGGACAAGGACAATAGTGCAGCCACATTAGGACTATGGAATAACGGGGCAACATCAATAGAGTAACACTCAGGACATGGGCTAACTTTAGTCTTGGTTGCGTTTCATTCGGTCTCGCGCAATAACCGATATTCTATAATTTCTTTGTGAGGTTGGGTCATCATGCATATTTTCGGCGGGGACTTGGATTTTGATTGTTTCTTTGGCTTATTTGTGGGCGTGGCTCAGTGTAGTTGTGCTGTGGTGTTTCTGATTTCTGTGCTCGAAAAAGTTTGGTTGAAGAGAGAATAACAGAGTGACCGTATTGGGAACCGCAGCATGGGGTTCCGGTAGAGTTTTTCTGATCAAATGTAACCATCGCTCGCAATTTTGTTAATAAATCACTAAATACCACACACAATGGTGTAAATATATGTTTTATTGTATCTATAAATTTCTGAGTATTTAACAAATGTATTAGAATGTTAAACAAACGTACATGTATGTTTAAGCAATTAGAAACAAAATATGAGTTTTCACACGCTGCATAGTCAAAAATAAATGAAAACAATCTTAGTAAAACACTTTGCAACTGTTTCTCGAACTCTGAGAGCAAGGTAAATAATGAATGATTTTATAGTAATATCACCGGTGAATATTGCATGAATATTAGTTGACAAACGTTCAACTGCTGTCTTCTAAAGATTGCGAAAAAGCTGAAAATTTAGTCTAGGAAAATAAGATACACGAAAACGTGTTCGTTAAAGGGCCATTCCCTATCATTTTGATCTTTTAAATTGATTCAGTAATATATTACATTAAATGAGAATTATTATGGCTAAAACTCATCAAAATTTCAACAAAAATATCACACTTATTACAGAGAAAAGAATAAAAAATATATTTCCATAACGAGCCATAATCACGCGTTGTTTCCATTTGACGACATAATAATAAATGACTGGAATCGATAATTATTATTTGTGATTTAAATATATTTTTGACATGATAGAGACATATTTGCACACACTTTCTTCTCACAAATTATGAAAATTGATAGTGCTGTGTACATTTAGCTCATTTAATGTGATAGTAGAGAAAAATATGCTAGTTATAGGGAATGCCTCTTTAAACATATGAAATAACATTTAAGAACATATTCCAGAGACCAAACACATGGCCGAAATAATACGGCTAAAATGTTCAAATTTACAACATGATAATATTTGAGTATTGGCTAAAACTGTCAACGAAAAACAAAATATGCATAGAATCTAAAAGCAATCAACAATTTTAAAGCATCTGATATAAAACAATGTCAACATTCGATAATGTCCTTTTAATAACATGTGGATAGAAAATAGTGTAAGTAAATGAATTATAAAACAATAACAGTCTCAAAAATACAAGTATAAAATGATTAAGTATCCATAATAGTCTATAATTTTATCACAAAGGGTTAATATATTATGTGAATATTTACATAACAACTGTCTATATATAAATTACATGTGTAACTATCCCTACATAGAATGTTGCACAGTGTGTTGTAAGGTTGCAACGATATATCGTATCATATCGTATCGTGATACGAAGCCCAAGACTGTTGTTTTAATAAGCTCAGTGTACAATTTCTTCGAATTAAATTAAAATGATCAAGTTAAATAGTTCATATTAATAGTAAAATGTCAACTATATTCCGAAAAGTATCAATACTTTATAGGAGAAATAAGGTATGTTTGTATTGCGATATGTATCGTATCGTCACCCTTATATTGCGATACGTATCGTATCGTTAAGTGACCGTATCGTTACATCCCTAGTGTGTTGTGATTATGACATCAGAATTCTGTTTATTCTGGATCTTCATACTCTTCAAAAAAATACTTTTCTGAAATAATAAAATACAATCATTTACTTTAACTTTGTTTTAAAGAGGCGTTCCCGAAAACTTTGATCGTTAAAATCGATTCAGGAATATTATACATTAAATGAGCATCATTATTGCTTAAACGCCTCAAATTTTCAACAACAAGCACCCACTAATTACCGAGAAAAGAATGAAAACATACTTCCGAAACGAGCAAAAATATTCACGAGTTGTTTCCCTTTGATCACATAATAATAAATCGCTGGAAGCGATAAATTATTATTGGTGAATTACGTACATTTTGTTACATTATAGAGACATATTTGTCTTCTGACAAATTATGATTATTGATAGTGCTTAGTACATTTAGCTCATTTAATTTGATAGTAGAGAAAAATATTCTAGTTATATGGAATTCCTCTTTAACTTTGTTGTAAACTTGAATCACCGTGTTCGTGTTATTTCCTGATGAAACTTGGCCTATTTCAATGGGTAATGTGTGGGCATTGTGGTTACCTTTTTATACACATGGGATCACCATCAGAGAATTTTTTGATAAGTTTTGCAATTTGCCAACTGAAGTTGAGTCCCTTTAAAGGGATGTAAGATTATATTATTTTACCATATTAAAGTTTTTTTTTTGTTTTGTATTTTAAACCCTGATGAAGGCTTAATTGTTAAGCCGAAACGTTGGTTTCAATACATAGATAAACTCATCCGTTGTTATAGTCGTGAGATCCATATATATTTATTTATTGTACTCATATTAAAGTGAGATAACCTTACCTGTGGTTTCTTCTATCCACTCCTGATGTTGGCTAACTGAGGCAAATACTGTCGGAGCATCACCGCTACACCCTGTAGTACCATAGCTTGCTAAACCAAACAACTCCCAACCTGTCATTATATACAAGCAAAATATTTGACTTAAACATGCAAAGGGGCATTTTTATCATTACAATTATACAGGGTGTATTAAAGCATTTGTTCTCAATAGTTTAATATATATTGAATTTTGAAGCACTTCCTGTTTATTTGTTATTGTAATATCTTCACCTGAAGAAGACGTTAAGAAGACGTCGAAACGTTGTGAAATAAAGATAACTATAGACGGAGTTTGTTGCTGTTAAATTCATAATCTAGCTATCTAAGCAAATTTCGAAATTCTTACTCTTAATGGTTTCATCAATAATGCGGAAAATTCCCAGGAATTTAAATTGAAAATGTGCATTCTTATGATGTTAGTAAATGAAACTATTGAATCTTCAACAGTAATTGTAAGTTTTTCAGATCTTGCAGGAATATTTATGGAAGACATTTGCATTATAAGATTATCCTGTCGCTAAGCCTAATATAAACAAGACTGCGTTCAATAAACGCTTATGCCCCCTGTGGGAGCCATTTCAATAAGTCTAAGTCCACAACTAGGTCAAGGTGAAGGTCAAAATGGAGTCAGGTGATACAGGCGTGTGGAGAGTGGTCATTTACAACATCCATGCAAGTTTGAAAGCTTTGTAGCAAGCCATATTAATGCTAGAAGAAACGGTCAATTTGGGTTAAACAAGAATTTGGCCTTTCAATAAGTCTAAGTCCAAAATTAGGTCAAGGTGAAGGTCAAAATAGAGTCAGGTGATACAGGCGTGTGGAGAGTGGTCATATACAACATCCATGCAAGTTTGAAAGCTTTGTAGCAAGCCATATTGATGCTAGAATAAACGGTCAATTTGATTTAACCAGGCCGGTCGGACGGACGAACGGACGGACGAACGGACGGACGAACGGACGGACAGGTGAATCACTATATGCCTCCCGATCTATCGATACGGGGGCATAAAAAGGCTGAATATTGGATGCCAAAGTCAATAGGGACATGTTGTGTTGCTGCCCAGCTTCGGTGTAAAAATTCAAGATCATAGGGCAAAACATGTTTGCATTATTCAACGGTAAACATTTGGTCTGCCAACTGACCTACCGACCAACAGACCAATCGACAGGTGTAACATAGTACCCCCTTAACCAAAGACGGGGGCATAAACTATCGATTGTATCAGATTTCATTAGATAGAATTATAGAAAGCTTTAACTAGAAAGTACATACCACGTTCGTGCTTGCAAACAAACGGTCCACCACTGTCACCCTGAAACCAAAAGCATTCACACATATTAAAATTAAGTAACTAGGAAGGGTGTTTGGAACAGAAATGCAAGTATCACACTAAGGACCATAACTCCTGCAAAAATATGATAGCACATTGGATGGTAAGGCAAACAGACAACCCTAAAAGTTGAATGTCTGCTGAATAATTACAAATAATTTTTGTCTTCGACCGGTTTTTAGTCAATCAGTATTTCAAATATGAATTTCAAAGCTAAATCAGCTAAAATTGTCAAAGTAGAAGTACTGCACAGATAATTCATAGTCACACATTCGCGACGGCAGTTCCTATCCACCAACTTAACTTCTTTGCACAGTGGTCAAAATGTTCAGCTCCAAAATTGTGCATCCTCATAAATCAGTGGTTAGTCTAGTATCCAGACATCATAAAATTACACTGGGTGAACAAGAATGAAATTGTGTGGCTCTACAGAGGTTGCGATATACGTGGGTATATCCAAAAGTAATGACACTGATGCTATAAAATCGTAAATAATGTCAGTAAAACCACCAAATTTTTGACACCGTAACTTCAGTCTAATTTGAATATGATGACCAAATTTCACAACAATGCACATAAAAGTTCTGGAGTTATGAACATTTTCATTGTCTGCTTTCGAGAATTATTTTTTATAAAAACGCATAAAAGAAAATTGTTATGGTAATGAAAAACAGTCGTAAATTTCGTGCGCGGCGATATGACGTCATAGGTATATTTTAAATGTTCTTATCATCCAGTTATGAAAATCGAATAATGCAGCACGTTTTATATTAATCAGAAATGAATTGCTGAACATTTTGATATCATATTTATGAATATCGGACTATAAACAATTTAGTCATGGGAGGAGTGACATTACTTTTGGATATACCCTCGTACAAATGTACTTACATAACAAGCTGCTTGGTACGGTGAAGTATTATCTGCACATAGACCATCATACGCCAACCCTCCACCAAACTCATCAAACTGTTCTTGACATGTGTTTCTATCAATTATATGTAGTCGAGCCGCAGTTAACATATTCCAAGAATCATCACCTGCAATTGATATGAGGAATACCGGGCTTAGTGACAAAATTATGAAAACCATGAATATATGTCGTAAACACAACAAGACTCTTATGAATATTTTCTGACCATTTGAGCAAAATGTATTGCAGTTACATTGATCATACTTTATAGTCGTAAGTAAAGTAAAGGTAAAGACTGAAGGTTTAGACTGAAATTGAAAACGTTGTTTTTGAAGATTTGAAATATAAATAAAACTGTGAACGACCATGTCTGCTCTTTATTTCTGTTATGTTAATATACGTATTCTAGATAGTATGGTAGTTATTTAGTGCTTTACTTTAAAGAGGCATTCCCTATAACTAGCATATTTTTTCTACTTTCACATTAAATGAGCTAAATGGACAAAACACAATCAATTATCATAATCCGTCAGAAGAAAGTGTGTGCAAATATGTCTCTATAATGTCAAAAATATGTTCAAATCATCAATAATAATTTATTGCTTCCAGCCATTTATTATTATGAGGGCAAAGGGAAACAACTCGTGACTATTTTGGCTCGTTACAGACACCTATTTTTATTCTTTTCTCGGTAATTAGTGGTAGTTTTCTGTTGATATTTTAAGGAGTTTTAGCAATAATAATTCTCATTTAATGTATACTATTTTTGGATCGAGCAAAATTTTAGGGAATGCATCTTTAATACTTACATTCACATACTGATTGTGATTTTATTCTAAGCTTCATAATTATGTGTTTTTTTAAAAGTTGTCTGTAAATATGGCGTACGTCAATTATATTTGTGCAAATGCTTTTATTAAGATAAACAACAAATTCCAAGAAATTATTGAGACCTTTAAAAAAAATTAAAACAAAGTAGATTCTATGTTTGAGTTTAAAATGAATGTGGAATAGGAATGAGCATACTTATAATACAGGTACACTTACCGTTGAAAAATGTCTCATGAACTCCAAAACCTGTTAAATAGCATTCCGCTCTTTCTCCCATCTCTTCCTTCCGCTGCAATGATTGCATGTTTCCAAGACAGACTGGTCTCGTATGTGTATCAAACTCTAGTGGGCCAGCAAGTTTCAACAGTGCTATATCATTACCCTCCGTCACATCCCACGTATGACCAGATGGGAGGTATAAGTTTGTAGCTGCCATCATCTGACCATGATCACCTAACTCTGTGTGGTGAACGGACCCCGAATGCACAGTTACGCTCCCAAAGTAATAACTGTAAACAAAATTATACAATTATAATAATAATAATAATAACTTTATTTTACGAAGGTAATACACAAATAGTCATTAAATTCATAGAATACATGCACAAGCTTATTTACAATGTGACCTACGAATCATAATATAAACACAAACCAATAACAAAAATAATAATAATCAAAATAAAATACAAGTACATCCGACAAAAACTCGGTAAATAAAATAACAATTAATACATAGAAAATCATGCTTGAACACACCGGGATGCACTGTAATGTATTAGTACCCTCTCCCTAAAGTCACAGGTGGCAGTACCAGTGTTTGGAAAATAAAATAAAAAAATGAAAAAAATCCTTCCCTGAGCTAATACACTATCAACGTATAAAACTTACTATACGTCTATGTCCAAAGATTTAGGAACATCGCATCTAAAATAGATTTGGTTCCTAACAATAATTACGATACTGCGAGTCAAGCGGGTATCTAGCGCATAAATAAAATGGCCTCGAACGAAGTTGAACTGTTTTGCCGTGTCACAGTTATAAGATACAATTGAACGAGATTTTCGGTAAGAATGAATATCTTATAGTTTAATTGAATGACTTGTGTAGCGATTTTCCTTCAGCGCCCGTATTTTATACTGCAACAACGAGATGCGATGTTCCACAATCTTTGGCATATATACATATAGTACGCTTTATACCTTGATAGTATATTAGCTCATTGACGGATTTTTTTATATATTTATTTATTGTTTGCGTACCAAAAACTGATACTGCCACCTGCGCCTAAAGTTAGAATTTAACATTTAAAAGGAAAATGTGTGTTTAAAATTTTATATTAGAACAATGATCATGTGGAAATGTATTTATTTTGTTTGATACATGTAAAGACTTCTGTACGTTATATATTGAATGCGCGTGTAAAAGCCATACAATTACCCACACCATTGTCATGCGCCTTCCTGACTCTTTTTGCTACCTTGATACTAAAATTTTAAAGGGCCTATTAGACACATGCGATTTGGAGAGCTATAGAACACATGCACTTAATCAATTGACTTTACTTGGTCACTATAAGATGTGAACCAATTCCCTTTAGAACCTATATCAAAGCGTGGACGTGCATCGATCAACCATTATCTGTATTATAAATGAAACATTACATGTATTCAAAAGTGTTATCCCCAATTAAACACTTCCGGTATTCAAAATTGTGTGTACTAAATAAACGTTACCTATATACATAAGTGTGTGTACCAATTAGGGCTTATCAAATTCCAAAATAATGAGCATCAATTAAACATTACCATTATTCAAAAGCGTGTGTACTAATTAAAATTTACCTGTATTAAAAAATGTGTGTTCCAATTAAACATTACCTTTCAAAATTGCGACCCCGAATTAAACATAACCATTATTCAAAAGTGTGATCCCCAATTAAACATTGACGTCGCGTCACAAGTTGGAGCTATTTTCAATTTCGCGTAATGTATTTGCAAAATGTTGCAAATATAATTATGTTTGTTTCAATAAATATAATATGTCATATATCAATCGAACGAAGAAAATCAGCACAGTCGATCTGAATGTATATGTTTTGAGTTTTATTACAAAATCCCACACTTTCAGTGTTCGAAATAACCAGAATACGGTGAAATATCACTGTAGAGATGTAACATCCAATCTCGTAGGGCTTGAGAAAAATGTGTGGAGAGCAAAAACCATACGCAAAATTTCTATATTTTTTGCGCAAAAATGATTCTTAAACGTAAAAAGTTGATGCCATTAACGTAAAAGAAAATGACATAATCATAAAGTAAAATATTTAGATTCTGTGTTGCGGGAACAGTTGTGTAGAGATTTCAAAATTACGGGAAAATAAGTTGTTATTACACTGATAAAATTGTTCTGCAATATTTATTTTTAATAATTTCTCTTTAAAATTTCCTATAAAAAATACGTTTTCCATATATTATTAAATACGGTATTCATTTTAGATTTTGATTCAAGAGATCTAAAATAATTTCAAATTTTCTTTGTCGACATAAAATGTCCCACCCTGTGCTTAAAACTAAAAACTGAATTGAACATGAAATTCGATTTGATCGAACGTGAAAAGTTCTGTAAAACATTATTCGTCACTGAAATGATAAAATACGTTTTTTCCACTCTGTTGAATAGTATATTGTTTATCAAAATCGTTCAATATACGGTGAAGTTATTAGTATTTTTGAATGTCGACACAAAATGTCCCATCAGCAAAATTACGTACTAAGTAACGTCGAAATATCTTAGTGTTTAAGTTGTAGCTTCGATAATTCAATACACAATTGACATCGAAATTTTAAAGATTGGTTGGAAAATGTTTTTATGTACTAGGAAATGTATACAGTACTTATTCATAAAGGGCTTTTTATTTTTCATTTTGTGTTCATTGGGGTAACACCAAGCATGCCTAAACTGTACAAAGAGCAAATGGATAAATGCACACATTACAGCAATATGGTTAATTACAAGTTATTTTGCCTAAATATAAGTTCTGTAATTCCTAAGGATGCTGAATATACCCCCTTTTACACATACTCAGGTAACATAGTTACACAACTTATGAGTTTATGGTTGTTGTACGCCCATGATTTAGTTATTCTGTCAATTGTACGCCTTATGTCCGTCATATTTAGCTAAAATAACGGCGTTTTTGACGTTACGCAAAATAGCTCCAACTTGTGACGCGACGTCATTACCATTATTCACAAGTGCGTGCATCAATTATACATTATATGTATTCAAAAGTGTGTATCAATTAAACAATTCCGAATTTCAAAAGTGTTTTTTTCTTAATTATGAGCACCAGTAAAACATTACCTGTATTCGAAAGCGTGAGCAACAGTCAAAATCCACTCATTATCGATAATGACACCAGTGGCCACCGCGCCATAGTATTGAGAATGTATGGAAACTACCCATGGATGTCTGCCTATGAGGGATTCACTGCCACCCATTGTATAACTGGCTATCAGCTCGTCCATATACATCGTATTGCCACATTCTGTCAGAAGTAAACACATCATGTAAAAAACATGTGGAAATCGGACAGGGAAGGCTTACAAATTCAAACACGTATTTTCAAAAAGAAAAGTGCAGATAATGTGGTGGATGAAATGCTTTATCAGAGGGCAAGAAAGCAGATAATTTTGACCAATACTTTGTTATGTTATGTACTCATGTGTAAGGGTCAAGGTGTTGTGGTTATTGTGGTTAACAAGTATGCAAAGTATCATAACAATACGTCAATTTGCTTTTGAACATGTTTAAGGTTACTAGTAGTATACCTAAACTTGAACATGTTTAAGGTTACTAGTAGTATACCTAAACTTAAACACGTTTAAGGTTACTAGTAGTATACCTAAACTTGAACACGTTTAAGGTTACTAGTAGCACGTTTAAGGTTACTAGGAGTATACCTAAACTTGAACACGTTTAAGATTACTAGTAGTATACCTAAACTTTAACATGTTTAAGGTTACTAGTAGTATACCTAAACTTTAACATGTTTAAGGTTACTAGTAGTATACCTAAACTTTAACACGTTTAAGGTTACTAGTAGTATACCTAAACTTGAACACGTTTAAGGTTACTAGTAGCACGTTTAAGGTTACTAGTAGCACGTTTAAGGTTACTAGTAGCACGTTTAAGTAGCACGTTTAAGGTTACTAGTAGTATACCTAAACTTGAACACGTTTAAGGTTACTAGTAGTATACCTAAACTTTAACATGTTTAAGGTTACTAGTAGTATACCTAAACTTTAACACGTTTAAGGTTACTAGTAGTATACCTAAACTTTAACACGTTTAAGGTTACTAGTAGTATACCTAAACTTTAACACGTTTAAGGTTACTAGTAGTATACCTAAACTTTAACACGTTTAAGGTTACTAGAAGTATACCTAAACTTTAACACGTTTAAGGTTACTAGAAGTATACCTAAACTTTAACACGTTTAAGGTTACTAGTAGTATACCTAAACTTTAACATGTTTAAGGTTACTAGTAGCACGTTTAAGGTTACTAGTAGTATACCTAAACTTTAACATGTTTAACGTTACTAGTAGCACGTTTAAGGTTACTAGTAGTATACCTAAACTTTAACATGTTTAAGGTTACTAGTAGTATACATAAACTTGAACACGTTTAAGGTTACTAGTAGTATACCTAAACTTGAACATGGATTTCTAAGTGAAGTAAGCAGATGCTTATGGAAAATGCTTAATAGAGTTTTACACTAGATCTGAATATGGATAGATAGATTTTTTTTTATAGATAGATTTTTTATTTTCCTCCATAAATGAAGATTATAACATATTTACAATAACAATATATGACATCACATAACAAGACACAAATTAAACAATTACATGCATACACAATAGATTTCATGGAAAATATAGTAATGTACTAACGTCTGTTATAGACTGACCTTGCCGAAACGAAAACCAAGATACAGAGAACAGACTAAGAAACTTTGACATACACGTACGCGATAGTAACAAAACTGTGTTCATTAAACGTTTATGCCTCGATGTAAGCCTTGTCCATAACACATATAGAGTCATTCAGGGGCCATACTTCAGTTGAAATATTTGATAGTGCCACATGGCTGTGGTAATGTAATGTGTTTATGATGTTAAACATGTAGCCAAGTTTAAAAGCAATTCATTGATGGACTCCACAAATATAAAGTTTTAACATTTTTAAACGAACGGACAAACAGGACAATCACTATATGTTTCCTTCATCAGAAGATACCGGGGCAAAAGAACGATATTTTATTAACTGAAACAGCATGGAAATAGAGAGTGTGGTCCCTTTTATCTACATACCAGGTAGCTCGCAGTTCAGGTTCAGTGGAAAACATTCACTGAAATAATAAATAACTGGTTGAATACTACATCAGGATTTTACAAAAACTGGTATATTTCAGAAAATTTGACACGATATGTGACCTTTGATTTGCATACTTTACTAACTGATACACGAATGTATTGTATCTACATTTATTTCCCGATTGTATGTTTTCACAAGGGTGGGAGTTATCAGAAGAATCCCATTATAATGCAATACGATTTACCAATTTGTAGCACTATTTTGACAAAAACAGTTAAATAATGGCGAAAGATGACTGACAAAAACGTATATGCATCTAACCCATTCCTCCCAAATACTCCCATTAACGAGGAGTTACGCAAATTTTCATTGATCAATTTACGTTTTCCAAGTTCACCTACCTTGCACAAAAGTACATAAATTTTGGTTCATCTATGATCTTCTGTTCCATATTTATAACCACTAGAATTAATACATTCATTTTTATGCATCCAAATCCTTTTTACATTTAAGTGCATCTTGTGTCATGTTTCGCTCTATCACTCCTAGTTTGGATCTAACAAACTTGGCAGGTATGATCTAACCTAACTGCTCGTGCTCCGGTCAGCTAAAATCTATAAATCGCTGGTTTGACTAATGCATATTTGAAATCTTCATCGTAAGGAGCTTCTTATGAGCATATTTTCATGAAAATCGGAACTTGTCATGTTGACCAAACTGATGTTGAAAAAGCTTGTTTTACCATAAGTAAAGAGTGATTGTCAGAGAGTTTTTCGTGATTTCTCACAATATTGATTTTGTAGTTACGACATTCTCATTCTAAGCCAGCGAAATGTACACTAACCTTGTCGTTGCTTCATACTGAAGATGTCCGTCTACCATACTAACATGTACAGCCCCATTAACACGTTCCTGTCCAAACCCAATATTCCCACCTAGTGATCTGTAATGAAACAATATTTATCACATAAACACAGTGATATTCCATGTGATAACAAATCGAATAACATTGTTATACAACACGTGTGATAACAAAAAATTGCATAATTCATACGCACAACTCTCTTATTTACAAATGGGCTACTATGTTATAGTACATCCTTTATAATTTCAAATTTTAAAGCTTCGTATAGTGTCTATAAACAAAAAGCAAGTTGGGAATACTTTTAAGTGGAAAGGTGTTCTTCGGTGCATAGTTTAACTGAATTCAGTATCGAGTTGCTTATTTTTGGTAAAAACTATATTTCTAAAGCGATAAGAAGAATCTACCACTCGTTTTCTTTTGAGATAAACATTTCTTAAATGAGTCTAGAAATCTGGCGAGCTTGATAACTTTCTTTTCGTGACGAATTTAAGAATTGTTGACACCAAAAGAAAACTTGTGGTAGATCCTATGTATATTATTATTATATCGCGCTTGTTACGTAGTCAGGGACCTGCATACAAATCAGATAGAGTCATTGATATGCCTGTCTTATTCTAGCAGAAAAAATGATATACTCGGCATTGTACCATGCGTGTTCTAGAATCAATAACAATGATATAAAGTGAGATTTTTCTTTCTATATAATATACTACAACCTTCCCAGAGAGGACAGCAACAACATCTATGTAACATTTTTGAAGAAGTTATGGGGACCAAAAGCTTGTAATTTATGGCAGCAATCTGATAATCTCAAGACTCTCCTGAACATTTTGGTATCATTGTATACCGAGTTCCAAACGTTCTGCATCTGAGTTAAAAAATCATTTTTTAAAAGTTAAGTAAAACAACTTTCTACGAAAACTGTCCATTTTGCGTACCCTAAGTGTTTATGTGGAACCTATTTTCGTTGGGTTTCGTTACGCTTAAATGATAACACCGTCACAAATGGTAAAACGTCTATTTAAGCACGCATACTTTGAGTTTTTCATTTTCGACTTTATTTTCACTTCCAATTTACTTGCAAGGTGTCTGAGTTACGAAACAACACAATTAGTTAGTGAAATAAGTTAGAAATGTACGCTTAATTGGATTGCAAAAATGGATAATGGTGAACGAACTCGTGTATATAAGACGCTTGGGACTGGCGTTTCACTAAAAATACATTGTGTCGAATTAAATGGACATGTCTCTATCATTATAAGACTGCTGTATCATATCCATCCGGAAAAACCTGTATATGACGTACCACGTTGCAACAGGTCAAGGGTCAATGTCAATGCCGCTGATCTAGACATGCAATGCTGCTATAATCTTTGCACCAAGTACAACGCGTTGTTGGGGCTTCATTGTAGTCCACCCAACATTGAAATTATAGGAAACTTGCTTTTATTTTGTAGGTTTTTTTTATGACAGGGAGACTGCTTCTTAAAATATTGTCCCTTGTACAGACTCTTTTACAATATCAACAAATGTATGTGGTCAAAGATAGATAATTTTCGGTATTTATTTACAATCATTACCTCCCTTCCACTGCAAAATAGTAGTTCATCGCTGTGTCTAGTTTGGAATCGTGGGGTGGTGTCACATGTGGTCTTATTATGGATCAATACATATCTTAAATCGATAACTGTCATGTATTTATATCAAGTACACATCGCTCTTCACATGCGCATTTGAATTATCATAAATAAGTTGGAGATTCTAATGAAAAATACACACTATATGTTGAATGCGGAACTTTTTGAACTCAGTATATTATAAACTCTTGCTCATACTTTTGGGGTCCTCCTTGAATTTTAAAAGAATTATGTAGTTTTGCTGCTCTTTTAAAGATGTATAGGTTAAAAGTGTGGACCGAAACATTTACAATTTATGAAGTCCTCCTTGATATTGGTATTGATAATGTCGTATTGCTGGCTAATTATGCACAAAATCAAAAGTCTACCGTGTGTCATTCATTGCGGAGTGAGCATATAAGACTCGCTAGAAGCATCCATTGTTTGGGATGTGGATGGTCTGTACTATGTCTGACTCTTGTGTGTGTGGCTAGGCACTGCCGCCGTAGCTGTGTGGCTTTGGTTTGTGCCCTACTATCTACTATCAATTCATTGTTCAGATTCGTCTTACCCGCGCCCTGCCTTACTGCACAGCTTATTAGCTTCTGATAACCCAACCACATCATCGATACACACAGGTAACATGCCGCCATCATGCCATACTAATACATCACCATCGTCCGAGATATCGACTGTAACAATATCATACAAAATTTTATGAAACAATCATTCATATATTATACATGTTATTATTATAGTTGAGAGTTGAGTTAACATAGGCTTGATAAAAAGAGATGTTTGTAAAACATGTATGTGACCACTTGTAGATCAATTATTACTTATGTTAATTGTTACTGTGAACTTGACCTTTGTCCCTATGACCTCAATATCTACAGGTGTAATGTACTGTTGCTGAGCAATCTCCATTTTAAGTTTAAACATCCTATGGTATATTATTCTGCAATTATTGAGCGGAAACAGTTTCGTCTACTCACCTACCTACCATCAGACCGACGGGCAAGTGCACAGCAACACATAACCTCATCAAAAATCTTACAAAGATATGACATATACACATTGTAGTTTGCTGAGATTATTTGTTATGACTTGGACCTAAATTTTTGCATTGTCAATAATGGTTGTATAATCAAAATATAACGTTTAACAAGATATTTGTAAAACGCTTCCCCCATGGCAGCATAATTGTCGACATTGACCTTTGACACACTGACCTCAAAATCAATAGGGGCAATTTTCTGTTGGTGATCAACCACTATATAAAGTTCTAGAGGTATTGAATGGCTACAATTGGGTCTAATGACCGCCCGGCCAACAGACCAACCATTATGGTTGCCAAACCATGTACCCCCTTATCAAAGATAGGGTACATAATAAGGTATAACTAACCACATCCGAGCTCATCCGTGCCATCTTCACAGTCATACACATTGTTACATCTAGCTGATCTATCTATACATTGGTGATTGTAACATTCTAGTTGGTCTCGTGAAGCACATGTCTCTGCAAAAGTGTATGAACAATTGGTAAGTTACGCTAAGCTATAACTTTGGAGTGTTTTTTATATAACCACATCATTATAAGGAACGTGCATAACGTTAAAGTGTATAGAGCTATATTCTTACAGTCATTCAATGTCAAAATAATTACTTGCACCCTTTTTAGTATGATACTAGACTACATAAGTTGAAAATTAAAACGTTGGATGGGTTCCGTGTACTTTGATTCAATCGTCAAAAATAGTTTCAACACTTTCGTATGAAAATGAACAATTCAGCATGTCAAATTAACCACGCAGAGAGTTTCTGTTAAAACTGAAGGGGAAAATGATCTAATGGATATGAAAGCATAATTGTTTTTCAGTTTTTGACACTTTTTAAAAAAATATCTTCCGATATAGCTCTTTACACTTTAAAAGGCATAAGAATTTAGAATGACAAAATTAGGTTGTGGACAAGATTATAATAAAATCAATCATAGGGCATATATTAAACGACAACATTGTAATATACAGTGCCCTCCAAAAATATGGATACACTTTTTGACAGATGCAGAATTATAATTGGTTTAATTATTCCATATCTTTTGGTCAGACAATGTTTGCAATTTCTGAAAAAACAGTTAATGAAGGAGTAAAAAATGTGACAGATAGAAAGATGAACATTTTCTGATTTAAAAATAAACTATGGGGTTCAAGGGGCTGAATTTGCCATATTATATGATCATGTTGTCGTTCAAAGCTGGCAAAGAAACTTAATATTTTCCATCTAGGGTACCAATCAATGTATTGTCTTTACACTAAATAAAAACAATATTCCTGGTCTTCAAAAACATTGTTGCTTTTTTGATCTGCAAGTAGTGTTACGCAGGCAAGTAAATGGGGGAAAACTCTCTGTATCCATATTTTTGGTGGGCACTGTATATGATAATGCTTATATTAGCACCAAACGGTATTTGATAAAATACTATAACTTACCACAGTCTGTACATTCATCTTGTCGCTTGTTACAAACCTCATCACCAACATCACAGTCTGGTATATTTAAATAAAGCTTTATTTAAGTGTGGTTATCATTGATAATTACCTCCCTTTATGATTAATTACGCACCATATTCAAAGCCCAAAGTGTACTTGTCATCCATTGTGACTTAAGTATATATTCTTGCTTGAAATAGCATGTTTATTGGGATATGGATATATACAAGTACAAAGTCTAAAAGCAATAGCATTGTGAGCTTTGAAATTCTAATGAGTTCTGGTAAACATTTCATTTGTGACGAATGGACGAACAAACAAATATACAAACAGCCGGACAAACAGGACAATCGCTATTACTAACATATGGTATGTCTTCAACATCAGTATACGCCGGGGCATAAAATTATGTTATGTTTACACAAAATCCCCGAAACAACTCGTAACAAAAACATATGAGAAAACCAGATAGGGAAGGAAGCACTCGATTTAACCAGTAGTGCCAACACAATACAACAACCCTAGACTATAATTCTTAAGATGACATATCTCATGTACTTACAACAGTTCTCTTCATCTGTAGCACCGGGACAGTTTGGTACGCCATCACAGAAATGTTTAGTTGGCGTACACTTATCATTTGTTCCAGGACACACTGTTTCACCAGCAAAACACACTGAAACAAATCAACACTATTAGAGCATTTCTGAAAATGTCTGGGTCAATTAGTGAATTTGCGAAGGGTCCATCTCACAAATCCGTAACATTTGCTTAAAAATAAATTACAAATACATGTATACATTGTTTACCACAATTTTCAGGCTGAGTATGTTGTGAATTCATGAATTTGAAAATACATGTAGATCATGAACCAATAATTCGTAAAACGACATAATCATAGAAATGATGGTGTTGACATTAAGAAATTTACGATCGGTTGTTAGGATAATGTTTACAAAAGATTTATCTAGCTACCATTTAGCATAGTACATTGTTTGAAAATTGTCACAAATACACAATTTGATTGCAAAAGAGATCATTATATTGTTGGCTTAGAATGAGAAGCATGTAACTACAAAATCGACATTTTGAGAAAACAAGACAAAACTGTCCGAAAGTTAGTTTTTACTTATTGTAAAACAAGCTGTTTCAATTGGGTCAGTATGATATGTTTCGATTTTCTTGCAAATATGCTCATAAGAAGCGCCCAGTGATGATGTTTTCAAATATCTACCATTCTTATACATGTAAGACCGTTAGTAGTATTTATAACCTCTTCATGCTAAGGTAGCAATATAAGATTTCAAATGGACAGTGGCAAGGTTGTCGATTGGACAGCCATTTTCACCGCTGATCGAGAGGTCCATGGTTCGATGATGGGCCGAGACACTTGATCATTTCTGAAACACTTTTCAGTGTTTCCCACCCAACTAAAGGTAAATTATTTGACAACAAAGATGATGTCTCGCGTATAATGGTGATGTACATCGAGTACCAGCTAGGACAGGGCGCCCAGATTCCTTGTATAATTCTACTGTCTCCTTTACCCGCTGTACATTCAGCAAATCACAGGAGCCCATTGTAAATAACTGCTTGTACTTTTATGGGTTATCCTTGACCGAAATATTTAACTAATTACATATACCTGCTTGTGAACATTTAACACTGAGGTATAACTCATTCGGACATTCAGCATCATAAGTTGTACACGTCCCATCAATACACTCTATCAATACAGGAGCAACGTCGTTTAGCGCTAATGTGTAACTTGTGGCTTCAAAATTTCCACTGAAACCAGACAAAACATGTGTTAACTGTGACGCTGACTGACAAATAAAGGATATGGTCAGTATATTATCCTTAATATAAGCCGACAGAATAGATTACATGCCTGTCTGTCCTTGATATAGCCGGTTTTTGTGGGCCCTGATTTTTGGCATATAGTTTTTATCGTTTTATTATGATAAGCCACATATTCATATTACAAAATCAGGTGTGTGGCATTTTTTTTCAAATAAATTAAACTCACACATACACAGGAACAATTTCTGCGTACGCCGTTGGTGTATATTTTTTCGTACGCATATTTTTTCTGTGTATATTGCTGAGTTTGCAGTATGCATTATGTAAGAATAAACATACTTAAATCCTGTTTCTCTACATATATGTTGAGCATTCAGTGTCCTAGTGTCTTCGTTATCATAGTCACCATAGCATACAGGTTTCCATGAACCATCATGATAGTAGAGTGCATGTCCGTACGAACCTGCATCATCACCACCAGCTATCAAGATCGCTCCCTCAGGTCGTATATCTACAGTAAATGAAATTTATACTAACATCATCCATACGACTCTAGTTAAATCTCATAACTAAGAAACTGCATTAGTTCATACTAATACTTGTTGATTGTGAAACAAGTTTCTTTAACTTATATTAATCACTTTCGACATCTCATTTCTGCTGTTATCCATCGCCACGATGGTATGAGAGAAGATAAGCCAATTTCCTGTATATGCTGAGAGTCTACTAAGGGAATTTCTGGTACCATTCTTATTTCGTTTTATAATAATTATATCATATTAATTTTATAATGCGCCTAGGATAATGGGAAATCTAGGAAAAGTTTGTATATTCAACAAAAGTGAATAAATCAGATGAGCACGATTTATCAGTGATATTTTAAATAAATTAATGACCTGGACATTTTAACTGACTGGAACCTAAATATTTGACTCATAAATTAATAATTTGTAAAACCAATTGTGCAAATGTTTGCCAAACCAGTTCATGTTAGTAAAGATATACATGAGGCTCTGACCCTGAAGACAATGATGTAGAATGATAATTTATTTTCAGTTTTGGCAAAATAAAGTTCTTTCTAGTCAGAATACATATTATCTCCCATTTCAATATATAAATTAAAACAAGATTCTGTATGAATATACCGCAGTTGTTTTCATCCGATGCATCACCACAATCAGGGTTAGCATCACACACAAAGGAGTGAGGAATACACACACGTGTGTCTGTACATTCGAACGATCTACCAGGTGTGCAAACTGGAATATAACAAATCAAAAGCCACTGAAACCATACTATGTACATTATAATGGTGCATGACGAAAATGCGTTACAGGAAGGACATTTCAACAAACCAAGTCAAGCATACCATTGCAGGCTTATGAAATTTGATAATTTGACGTGTAAATTTGTTTATAAAATCAACACAATCATGTAATGGTGACAACTTTACCATTTTTAACAATGAAATGCTTGTAAAATGCTCGCACACTTAAGGAATACCGAAACCCGATTGTTAACAACAGTTGTACTTTTGCAAACAACAAAACAAATATTAAATCTTGACTTTGAAAGTTATATTAGTACAAAATGGCTAAGGGATATATCTTGTGATTATTTATCTTTCTTTTTCTAAATAAATTCTTAAACAGACTTAAACAGAACTCGTTGATGTCGAGTTCGCTCATATAATCAATCTGATGAATGATATCAACCATGCTGAGGGTGCAATGTTTGTTATGATGTTAGGGTCACCAGAGTAACTTGAAAGCCATTAAGTCAGCAGAGACAAGATGGACAATAAGCTTCGTCCTGCAGCGTTTTAAGGTGTTCAGCCTCGCTCAGGCTTAACAAACATTAATGTAAATCACTCTTATTGTTAAATCTTTTTTATTATTGGTCTTCTGCAGGAGCTATGCAACACTCTAAATAATTCTACATACTTTACAAATACATGTAGAGTAATGTTTCTACAAATATTGTAATAGTGATCCCCTTTTGGGATATAGTATTACTAGATACTAATGTATCACATAATTTACCTTGTATACAGGTTATTATAACATGTACATATAATCTTACACCTAACTTGTGCAGTTTAAAGCTATACTACATGTATATTTATATTAAACTCATTCAGGAAATAGTATGTAAAACTTGCCAGAGGCTCGCTTAATAAAAAATTCCTAAACTCTTTTTATATAAATTTATATCAATTGACATCTCGTGATAGATATTCTATTTACCTTGTTTAACATCATCGGAACAAGCCCCTCTCGTGTATATCACGTCATCTAAAGCCACTACAGCAGGTTGATGTTGACTATCCAGGGCAATTACAGCTTTAAATTCCAAACGTAAACTTTGACCAGTTTGGACAGAAATGCCTCCCTGTTGCCACTGTCCGGAAATTTCACTGTTCACACTTCCATACCTAAATAATTAATAACAGATTACAGAGCATTTTATACGATTCAGAAAATAAGGGCAAAATATATGAACTTTAATCACAATTATTAAAACATCATCTTTTTAGTAACGAAGTAAAAAATCTTTAACAAATTTGGAATAAAACAACGCATTTTATGTTCTCATCAAAGATTTTATAAGCATTTAAAAGTATATTGAGTCACTACCTCGAGTCAGGCCAAAATCATAAAGTCTTTTCTATGGTTGACTTGAGATAAGTGTCCAAAAGTTTCAATGGAATGTCATGAATAGTGAACATACTATTGCACTTCATGAAATTCCAGGATAAACTATAAAAGCACGAAGAAGAAACTGTTTGCCAAGGAACGGTTCGATTGAAATATGCTACCTTTCAGGTGCATCCATAACAGCATGAAGGAAAAGTTAAGCTGGTCAATATCAGATCCTGCCTCGGATTTTAAAACCAACATTGTATTCAACTTTGGTCAGATTGATAATATTAGTTAAGTCACTCACAGTTGTAAGACAATTTTTATAAGCATTTTATAAACTCTGACAAGATGACCACATGAAACTAGTATTTATAAATATAAGACAACACTATGTTGAGTTGAAAATGGGCAATTTATTTTGCCAACAAATAACATATTTACAACGTAATCATTTTCACATATCTGGGCGAAATGTGTGCTATTGTGTCTATATCGATGGCTTAGAACAAGAAGGTCGTAACTACCATATCGATATATTGAGAAAACAAGAGAAAACTGTCTGTGATTTACTCTTTACCTATGGGAAAACACGTTTTTAAACTTCATTTTGGTCAACATGACAATTTCAGATTTTTATGAAAATGGGCTCACAAGAAGCACCTTGTGTTGCTTATTCTAAATATTTATGCAACTTAAAAGGTCGTAAGTGGAACTTCTAGATATATACATACCACAAGAATTGCCTAGTGTCGGTGTCTGGATAGAACACATCAAGATATAGTTGTGCTGACCAAGTTGATGGTTGTATCATGCTGTGACTATGTAGGTTGTACCAGAATGATACACAGCCCTCTACGTCACCTTCTGTCGCCGCAAACGTTCCAAATGGAGACAGCAATTTTACACGATAAAAGCCCTCATAGAACTTATCAGTTACCTTCATGAATTTACCTGAAATTGAATAATTAAATATTTTACAAAAAGCATGTTGCTTACAAAACTGCTTCAAAGTGATCTTTGGTAGTTCTTTACTTCTACAGATAAACTGGTTGGTTACACAGAGGTATTGTAGCGGGTTACACACCGGATACTTAAAGGAGCTATGTTTTCCCAACCGGAGTATTTCTAACACATCACAGTGTTTTCTAATTGCAATCCCTTCAGCAAAAACAACCAAGAACTCCAGGGTTGATAAGTGCTTGGTTAGCCTTGACTTAAATGTCTGAATAATGATATTCGTACCTGACCATTCCTCGACATTGGATCCTGGCACCAAGTATGTATGATCTCTGCGTGGCATGTTAAACCTATCAGCTGTTGTCTGAACCCATTTTGCATCCGAATCCTCGAACGTCTCACTTTTATAACCACACATCAATTCAGACTCGAAATCACAAGCAATGGAAAACTCTGCAAGCATATATACAATATTTCGCATGAATATTCATTTTGTAATAATGAAAATATCCTCAGCAAAAGCATCCAAACGACAAAAAAGAAAAAATCTAGACTTTAAAAAACTTTGACAAAACAAAACAAATGACATAAGTCAGTTTAAAATAATGATATCGTACGGACTGTTACATTACGTTAACTTTTCGTCTGCCACATGTCTGTATACTTGTCCAAAACTATCTGATAAAAATTGTCGCAATTGAACACGGTACACATTCAATTTTGTAACTCCCTATACAAACTGTCAATAAGCTATGACAAAGCGTTGTGTGACCGTGGACTTCGTTTACAAAATTATTAATGGGACCTTGTGTCCATTACATAAACATGCTCGGACAATTCATTAATACGTTTATGCCTGTCGCACATCTGTATACATGTTAATGTAGAAAACTATCCAATTGTCGTAGATGAACACGGTACACGTTAAGGTTTGCAACTCCCTATATGAATTACGTAAACGAGCTCTGTTGAGGCTGTGTAATAGACACATTTCAGTATGATGAAACCATTCATATGTTAATCGACACCAATGTTTCACCAGAAATCTATTGGCTGAATAAACAATACAAACTAGTCATTGACCAATAACTCTTTGTATATCAATTTACATATGAATGCCCCGATATGTAAACATGAAATGTGTCTATATACTCTGGGTTGTAAGAGCCATGAATGTTCACAAGGTGTATAAAGCACCAAATTTGGCACAGTTGTAGTATAAGTCAGTCTGATTAAAAAAATCCAAAGAGACACTCGATCGCGGCCCTGTCTCCTGCTGAAATGAGGCCCCA
This sequence comes from Spisula subtruncata, assembly GCA_963678985.1. Classification (NCBI taxonomy): domain Eukaryota; kingdom Metazoa; phylum Mollusca; class Bivalvia; order Venerida; family Mactridae; genus Spisula; species Spisula subtruncata. The sequence goes on from OY787663.1 coordinate 59,271,307, forward strand.
AAGGGGTACCTCAGAGTGTACATACTCCCTGGTAGAAATATATGTTTTTTTTCATCTGATTGCGAAGCAAAACTTACGAAACCTTGGTAAATATTATGATTAATGGTGACATTTGAAATATATTGCATTTTGGTATACTTAAACACTAAAATAAGGCCCTGCTAGTGATTAAAACAAAAAATGAGGCCCGAATTCGGGAAAATAAAAACTAAATAATATACTCAGGGTTGTAAGATGTTCACATGGTGTATATAGCACCAAATATGGCACAGTTGCTCTATAAGTCAGTCTGATGAAAAAAATCCAAAGAGACAACCATGAGAGGCCCTGTCTCCTGTCCAAATGAGGCCCGAAGGTGTATGAGAATCTCCACCTACCCGTCAGTATAAATACATGATTATTTCCTGATTGTGAAGCAAAACACATTGAGTCATAATATATAATGTGATTAATTTGAGTGCTTGAAATTTGCAGCTTTTGTAATAATAAAACTTGGAAAAGAGGCCCCATTGGTGGTTTTAACACAAAATGAGGCCCGAATTCAGGAAAAATAAAATAAGAGCATATGGATGTTCACATTATGTATATAAATCACCAAACATAGCATTGCACATCAAGTCGACTACCTATATAAACACCAATAAAACATGTATGTGAGGCCCCGTTTTTTGTACAAATGTGGCCCCAAATGTGTACTTGATTTCACAAATTCATCTAATAAATTTATATAATGTACACATTATTATTTTCTCAATTGTTACGCAAATAATCTATAACTGTTTTGTACATTATGTTGAATTGGTTATCATAATTTACAATCTGAATTAATAATAAAATATAACAGTGAGGCCCCGCTAGTGGTGTTAACCACCTACTAGACTCACCATCACACTACACAGTCGTATATTATATAGAAATGCAACAAATGTTGATAATTAACGATAAATATTGAGTTACATGGTCATTGGTAAGTACAGTGTACATTGTATAAACAATCTGCATTATATACTTAACTATTTCATATAATACAAACGAGGCCATAATAGGTTAAATTTCTATCAGAAAATCACAGAATGAAGTAATTATCTTTCAAAAATCGAACAGTTAATTGGTATTATTTTCTCTCCATTTAAGCAAGCTCATATACACAGTGCATTTGATTGTAGGCATATCAGCTTTGCTATGACTAATAACTGTAAAATGTTAATTTGAGGCCATGTCGTGGTTTAAAGAATGTGTATTTGAATTAATAAACATAACTTGAGGTCATTATAAGTTAAATTTAAATGTGAAAATGGTGCCAATTACTATATTTTGAATTTTTTCTTACCGAGTACAAATGTTTTCATGACCTAATACATTATAATGATTTCTTAACATATTTTTTTATAAATTAATCCGCATCAACACTGTTTAATTTCTATGAGCAAGAAATATCCACATGCTTTACTCAACCAATGTGTAAATTGGTACCTGTAAGGGTTGGTTTATTCCTGGACACCGCAGATAGATGTTGGCTACCTCACCCACATGACGGGTTTCATAAGGTAATTCAATGACCAGGGAAAGCGTAAATTTGTCAAAGGGTGGTTAAACAGCTGAAATATTGGTTGTTATAGCATCAAACCAAGCCATTGTTATAGACTGATGTTCACAATTAATCCGATACATTATTTCAGGTTGGTCTTTGTTTTGATTTCAATTACTGTTAAAATGTTTTATTCATTTAAGCTGATGGCGACCTTGGTCATTTGAGGTACTAAATACTGCCGAGTAAGGTCATTTAATGTACTTAGATAAAGTTAACACCACAAAGTACAATCATACCAAGACCTGTTATGCCCATTACGTCAATTCCAGATCTTAAAAGTAACTCACGACAGACCGTTCAGATCTGATGAGGTAAACTGAAGTCCTATAGAGTGATTTAATTTTTCAAGCTACAGCTTTGTCTGGCCCAATAAAATACTTACATTCACCAATTACACTGGTACGTGTACTCAAAACCATATGGGTATTTCATGGCATAATACAGTCCTTTCAGGTCCTATTGGTAACTAACTTCTATCTAGAGAGCAAAGCAAACAATAGAAGCTACTAGTATAGCTGGTCCTTTGAAGTAATCACCACCCTCTTATTCAACTATTTCTAATGGATACCAGTGTGTGAATTGATACCTGTGAGGGTAGTGGGCCTCAATGATGGACACACATTAATCAGTAGAAAATTAGTCTCAACACGGAGACTCGAACGCATGTTTCCTTAGGCTAATGATCAGGGGAAGTTAAAATGGCCTTTAAATTTTGTCCTATGGCTGAACTGCTGAAAGCGGCCATTGAAAACTGATATCTTAATGTTTTACTGTAATAGGCACACCCATGCCTCTTGAGGTACCTCGAATGTTTGGCACATTTATTTCATACTCTGGCTCTAGGGGTAACCTTTCACTCATCGACACATATATTTCAGGTTCCATTTGGGTATTTAAAACTGATGGTCACAAATTTTCTTGTCTACGCTAGGACCCTAGGTTTGAGCATCTTGGGAAGAAAAATAACCAACAAACATTGTAACCTTTTTTTATCTTCAAAATCTATTGAGATATGGCTTTCATATTTATCATATCAAGATGTCACCCTACCCCTACACAGCAGTAGGTTTCACACAAACAATTTTTCAGTTTGAACGATATATTTGTTAGCCATATAATAATGAGCAAATAAGTTATTATGTCTTTTTACGAGTGTTTTGTTCTTGCTTCAGGATAGCTAGATAGGTTTTCGAACTTAGGACGGACGCTAAACGAAGAAACAATTTGGCATGTCCTAACTCTGAATTCAATGGGGGACAAGCTTTATTAGCCACCTATTCAATTTGTCACATCTACATCTGGCGCAATGGGGTTGGTAAACCTGCCCTGTTAAATCAGTCCTAGCTCTAAGAGTAAAAGTTAGGGCCTCATGTAAAGATATTCTGGGTTCGTGTAATGACAAATAATTCATTAGTAGGTACACTACCAATGTAAATCTTCATGGCATTTTGTGGTACCGGGGTACATGGCACTACTTCAGTAATTCATGGCCATGGGATACATGTTACCTCATAAATACTTAACCATGTACTGCGAAGCCATGGTTCCATGGAGTATCTGTAAAGAAGGGTCATTCCTTGTGGGGGTATCGACCTATAGTAAACAACTTCATCGACATATACTTTCAAACACAAATACAATCATTAGGAAGAGCAATGCTAGTGCTAAATGCTGTTTTAAAGTATTCGCGATACAAACATCTATTACAAAACATAACAACATAACCAGGCAAATATTGAACTAATATTGATATACATTCACATTCACTAAACAACACATTATTATGTTTTATCTCATCGATTTGTGCAATGAATATTCGGTGTTAACATGCATGCGACATGTTAAAATCGATTATAATGAATATTGTAAGCAATTTTTAATTACTTTGCTGAATATGTGCTATTTACCCGCTAATGGGCTTAAGTGAAGTTTAAACCACATATGGGGCCTCATATCCACAGTTATTATTTACAATACGGTATAGCTTATATACCAACATTCAACACAGTTATATATTTTTCTGTTACAGACGCTTTGATTAAATCTATAAGTAAATATAAATATTTTATTATCGTTTCTCTACATATGAATTTAATCCATTTTTTTCAAAATAGATTTAACCCTTTATATGGCCTCAATTCACGAAAAGTAATCAATATTAGTTATTTACTGTATATTTATATTACTTTATTATTATTTACGATTGGTATAAAATATGTCTAGTATTTGAGTATTGAATCAATGTACTGATTTAATTTCTAGTGTGTCTTATATAAAGTATTGTGTTTAGTTTGCACCCCTAATGGGGCCTCATTTTCACATTGGAACTATTATTAAAGTATCAATATGGTAAATTTTCATATACAACAAAATATGATTCACTTTTACAAATCATTTGTTGCACATTTTAGAGACATTAACATGTCTTACAGATTGCATCGTGAACATATTAAATTCATCCACGTTTTCATGATTGAAAAATGTCCTTTTAAGGGCCTCAATCAATAAATAAGTTGTATTTTAAATGAATTGAATTATATCATAAGCATCACTGGGTCAACTGGTCTGCATTCTATTGTTGTTTTGTTCAACTATTCATAAAACTGAAACTAAGTATACAAACATGTTTTTAATTATATGAAATTTTCAAAAATACCCCTTTTGGGCCTCATATTTGTAATATAACATTTGAAATTTTGGTGATTTTTTTTTTTTTAAATTCAGCGTTTTCATATTTTTAGTGTGCAGAGCAATTTAATTTGATGGACCCTTTTTGGGGCCTCATATATGCGAATTAAGGGGCTGAACAGCTTGTCTCTTTCACTTTTCTGGAAGCCAATATATTGACTGTTATTTTGTGAAAGTTTGGTGCTTTATACACCTTGTGAACAAAATTACCATTTTTTGGTTCTTACAACCCTGAGTAATATCACCATATTATCAGTACATGCATTGTTTATAGGTTTGAATGTATCAGAATGCTGGATCAAAGATCATCTGTCTATTTTGAATCATTACTGATTGTAAAATATATATTTGGGTCTGAAATATTAAAATTCATCTTCGTGGAATAAAACTTGCTCTGCCTAAACAAAAAAACTATGCATTCCTACCTGACTGACATTCATTCTCATCCGACCCATCAGTACAGTATGAGTACGTGTCACAGTGCAAGTCCTCACCGTAGCACACAGTCCCATCCGCACATTGTAAGGGAGTTTCTGGTGGACAATCTGCAAGATAGAGATATCATAAGATGTCAAACACATGGTAAATACAGTACTTCCAAGTACATTTTTCTCCATTTTAAGGTCTTAAAAACGAATGGTTGTTGAGGAAAAAACACGTAAAAATGTCGTCATCGTCATTTGCAGTAGAATCTGTTTGGAAGAAAGATGGGTCACTAAGGTAATGCATGGATTTTAGATTTTAGTCAATCCTATGTCAGTTTGTCGTTATTCATATCAGATTCTGTTTTGTTAATTTTGTCTGTTTTCTGGTAAAACAAATCCTTAACCTAATACAATAAACAAAACTGACAAAATACTCTGTGACAAAACTATCTGACAAAGAAATAAAACAACAACATCTAACAACAACAATATCTGACAAAAACAATAATATTATCTGTCAACATCAAAAACTGACATCAACAAAAACTGACAACAACAATATCTGACAACAACACTATCTCAATATCTGACAACAACAAAATCTGAAAACAACAATATCTCAATATCTGACAACAACAAAATCTGACAACAACAATATCAGACAACACTTACCTAGCGATTCACATACACCAGAACTGATAGATATAGACCCTACAGCAGCAAACATGTGACTTGGTGTATCAGAGACAGGAAATACTGTAGTTATATCAAGCTTCCATAACCCGATAGATTCACCTCCAAGATAAATCTAAAATAGATGTAAACATTTTATCACAGAAATTCTATAATAAAACGAGTTTAACATCCTCAATTTTTCACCCATTTATTAGATAAAAGAACAGGTTTGAAACGTCTCTGTCCGCCCCTACATAAATATACCATTTAACGCATAAAAGAGCCAGAAAATGGTTTTGGTCGGATCTAAGTATGCCTCTACCACAAAAACAATCAAAATATATACCCTTCGTCGTGTTTAAGTTATAGTATCAGGTACTTTCGACGATGTGCCATTCTGAATTGGAAGCCATTGTCACGTTATTTTGATATTGACAATGGAATCCAACCCGAAACGTTGCAAACCTGTCAAATACTAACTACATGTACATTGAATGGATGAAAAGAGGGGGGGGATAATGTCGTTTTTGACACCATTTCTTAGGCCTGTGATTTTATATACGTTAGATTATTTCCACTTGCAATTAACCAGACAAACAACTAATATTATTTTCATACAGGGATATACGAGGGCGTTTCAAAAGTTCCAGGAAAAGTGTCCTATACTGTTCATAGTATGTTCAAATTACTTCAAACTTAGCATTAACTAGAACTATTCATGATAGGTATCGTACTTACTTTATATGGTTTTCAAGTATTGTAAGATATATTTCCGATGTAATGATGCATTTATTTCTGTAGGACCTCCAACTCAACCTTCTATGCTTAGTATAACAATGAATAAATGTCTGATGTAATTTAAATAGAACAATTTATGATGCTGATTGTACCACAAATCGAATGGAGCACTTTTCCTGGAATTTTTTTAAACGCCCCTCGTATACCAATGAATCACCAGAATTGTTTACTACTTACCTGTCCGACTCTCCAGTTACCAGATTCTAACGATTGTGAGACTTTAGTATCATTCCATGTGAAGACTGTACCATCCTCATTCTTAAAGTTGAACCATAGTTCCGATACATCACCGGTATACATAAACTGTACGCAACTATCGGCTTGTACAGGGTCCCAAATAGATGAGGCAGTAGAATAGTGTGGAATAAATCTCGACCCTTCTGCTACGTTCAGAAACATTCCGCCTCCCACTGTAAAATACAAAGTATTTTAAAACATGTATAAACGAGTAAATGCCCATCAATTGCAATAAGGCATACACGTTGAGTTAAATACTAGTAGTACATTTGTAAGGCAATATGTCACACCGATCTGATTTGATATACGTTTTCAACAGAAATTAAATGATACAAATTGAATTTAATAGCGATCCGATAAACCATACAGCAAATTTGTTTAACTTCTGGTACAGTGAATGTTTATTACATTTGTTGTGTGTTTGTTAATAGTTGAAGGAATCCATTTTGATTATCTCTAGTTGTAATGTCTTGATAGTGAATAGCAAACATTCACAAGGCCATACCAAATCGTTTCTTCGTTTAGCGTCCGAGGACGGAAAAGTTTTGGAGAGAAAAAAACAACAAAATTTGTAACCTATTATATCTTCAAAATCCTTTGAGATATTGCTTCCATACTTTTCATACATATTCACCATCATGTCCCCAACCCCTACACAGCAGTAGCTTATAAACGAACATGTTTTAAGTCATTTCAGTTATAATGGTTGACAACGCTTGATAGCTATATGTGTTAATCATAGGCCTACATGTATCATGATGAAGATAGAACTCCAATAACTTGTTTTTTTCGAGTGTTTTGTTTTTTATCTCAGGATAGCTAGATAGGTTTTCGAACTTAGGGCGGACGCTAAATGAAAATGCGATTTGGTATGGTCCAATTATGTGCAGAAATATCAATACATACAAACATTATATGGTATATATCATAACATTAAATAGGCGTTGCCTATAACTTTGATCTTTTAAATCGATGAAGGAATAGTATGCATTAAATGAGAATCATTATTGCTTAACCTCTTCAAATTTTCAGCAAAAAGCTCTGACCCAATAATTACCGAGAAAAGAATGAAAACATATTTCAAAATAGTCACGAGTTGATTCCCTTTGACCACATAATAATAAATCGCTGGAAGCGATATATTATTATTGGTGACTTAAACATATTTTTTACATTATAGAGACATTTTTGCACACACTTTCTTCTGATAAATTATGATAATTGATAGTGTTTTGTACATTTAGCTCATTTAATGTGAGGGTAGAGAAAACATGCTAGTTATAGGGTATGCCTCTTTAAGTGTACAATATTTATAGATCATCCTAATGAGAACAACAGCCAACGAAAAACGCAAACAAATAGTATGTTATGGGAAGGATGAGTACAAAAACGATATGATGAAACGGGACATGAGGCAGCACCCAACTGTTACCAAATGTGTAACTTCGTTTAACAAAAGTCTTTACTGATTATTTACTTAGTACTTACCTACTTTCTTGACCAACACACATAATGTGAATTGAAAAAATGAGCATTTATGAAATTTGAGTTTTAAGGAACATAGAATAATTGACTATGTATACTATATGGACTCTTCTACTAACATGCCATTTCTGTGTCCGTGTCAGTTGTCTGATAACTGTATGTGTCCTTCCATTCCCACTGGCTCGGTGAATCAGGAGTGGTCTCAAATCCACACAAACTCGTCTCAAAGTCACACGCAATACCGAAACCTGAAATGAATTATCTTTAAGTCACAAGCAATACCGAAACCTGAAATAAATTATCTCAAGGCACAAGAAATACCGAAACCTTAAATAAATTATCTTCAAGTCACAAGCAATGCCGAAACCTGAAATATATTATTAAAAACATAATAAATCACCAAGGAAAGCTAGTTCGTCTCAGCCACAGGCGCAGCGTATATTCGTGAGAGCCGCAAATCGATGTTGTCTGCCGCACCAACAGGAGAGAAATAGTCTCACACTGTGTGACTTAAATGAAGTGGATGTTTGATAGGCTTATTACCGGTGAACTATACCACGGAACATAATATGTAAGTACATACCACAATTCTGTTCATCAAAGCCATCAAAACAATCCCAATGACGATCACACTGTTTACTTGATGGTATACATTGTTCCGCACATATCACATCTTCACCTTGATCGCAAACTCCTACAATAATATTTGACAACACCTTGTTTTAACATTGATCTTAAAGGGACTAAACTCTATTTTGATGATAAAACATGTTTTGCAGACATTTCAATCACACAACTATGTTTTACGAGTATTTTTACAACATACATTACGATCAATTGTGCTATTGATGAACACGGTCGAACATGTTTTAACGTCCGTTACGACTTTTCTCAGCATTTATGCACTCCAACGTTAGATTATATATCTTAAAGCGTTGGTCACGCATTAGATTTTAGGGGTTGGAAAGGTAATAAACCGTCGTTATGTGATTTTTTTTGTCTAGCTGAAGTCCATATTCTTATATAAATGTATGAGTTTGATCAACCACACAATATGAGATATTAAGAGAGATTTATGATAAATTTTGCAATTTACCAACTGGGGTCGAGTCCCTTTAAAATCCATATGTTAGAATCACAGGTTCGTGAAAAGGGTCCACGATAGTATATAGATATATTTTACTTAAAAACTTTCTGAAATTTACTCTTTTACAATTTCATTTTGGTCAACAGGACAAGTTTCGGTTTTCAACTAAAAACAACTGTGTGATGAGTACTTACGACCCAACCTACTCATTCTAAGCCAGGGATATCATAATATTTACAATGATAAACGACGAGTAACTGGCGTAATTTTAAATTGTAAATTTTGTCAGAAAATATATATAAATTATAACCTGCACTCAATGCTGGGCAAACTCCTTCTTGAACATTCACCATTAATATATCTATAATGGTTCCCTCTTTCACCATCATAGTAAGCCTGTGTATACAAAACATTTAAAGTTTAGGATCAAAGGGTTTTGACAAATACTTAGATTAGATGGTACCGAAGGGCAGATTTAATTTTGTTGAGGTGATGGCGTTATGAATTCAGAATTGATCGACTTTGCAAATACTTTCGGATTTAATAAATAGTTCCTTAACGTGAACTTATAAAGTACAAAACAATCCAATAATACATACGAAATACAAACGTAAATGACAGTTGTAGCAAAATGTTATCCTATTATTTGAACTCAAGTGGCATGAACTTTTTCCTAAAAAGAAAACACATACTTGAACTCAACTCAGATTTCAATTTGGAAAAAAACAGCCTCGGGTGCATAACAATTAGGGTTCTTAATTTGACTAAGCTTAAAGAGGCGTTCCCTATAACTTTGATCGTTTAAATCGATTCAGGTATAAAATACATTAAAGAGAATCATTATTGCTTAAACTACTCAAATCCTTTCCAAAAAGCTCCCACCAATTACCTAGAAAAAATGAAAATATATTTCCATAACCAGTCAAAATAGTCACGAGTTGTTTCCCTTCGACCACATTTTAATTAATCGCTGGAAGTGATATATAATAATTTGTGAGTTGATCATATTTTTGACATGATAGAGACATATTTGCACACACTTTCTTCTGACAAATTATGCTAATTGATAGGAATTCGTACATTTAGCTGATTTAATGCGATAGTAGAGACAAATATGCTAGTTATAGGGAACGCCTCTTAAGAAGAAAATAAAATTTATATCATACACTATTTATAAATTGAACTAATGGAAGGACAAAACAGAGACGTCACACAAATTCAGCTAACCACTGTGTAAAAGGTGTGGGCTCAATAATTTTGAAGTATTTCTCACCCTTGGCTGTCGGTGCTGTAATTAATTTGACCAAATTTCCTTCCAGACGGTCCGACAACAATCTCATGAGATAGTACTGAGCCGTCACTAAGTATCTGATCGACTGTAAGCATATCACCTTCTGCACCATCAAAATCAACGTCGATACAACTATCTGCCGACAAACTGTACACTGGTACATGTAAAGAACCGGGACCCCGAGCCGACAACATATTGTCTGAAAGTAGTCATCATATCTATGTATTGCAATACATGTTTGTATTGTTTGAATTGTTTGTTTTTTTGTTATTTGAAAAAAAAAATTAAAAATAATGTAAAAAAAATAAAATAATGAACAAGTGACATCGTCTCTGAATGATGTTTGAACATTTTAAAACTTTAGTTTCCCGTAAATGGTCTTAGCATTATGGCAATATTCACAATTAGACTTGGTACCTAGTACAGTATTGATGACACGTTTCATTTGAATGCAATAATAACGCCATGGCAATCACCATGGCACATAGTTCTTATTTCCATTGCGGTCCTTTGACATATAATGGTATGAAATGTGAAATGATTATGTAACATGTAAATATATAGAAAATTGCAACGATTGATAAAGTTCAAGATATGACGTTAATGTGAATAAGTTATTTTATAGAAAATAGCAAGGATTTATAATGTACAAGATGTGAAGTTAATGTATATAAGTAAATATATAGAAAATAGCAACGATTTATGACGTAAAATATGTGACGTTAATGTAAACAAATAAATAAATAGAAAAAAGGTAAGATTTATAATGTACAAGATTTGAAGTCACCGTATATAATTAAATACATGGATAATAGCAAGGATTTATTATGTACAAAATGTGCAGGAATTGATATAAATAAGTACACAATACCCTTGGTACTACATGTAAGTAGAAGTGGGTACGTACCTGCTAGATGCCAACCAGTGCCTTCACCGATGTAACCACACATACCATTATTTTCTGTACCAAACGTACATCCAACAGACCCATCTGTAAGTAAATAATAACACTGTTACAATGTGCCTCCGTAGTGCCTCCGTAGTGCCTCCGTAGTGTAGAGGTCAACGCGCTTGTCGCCTTATCGAGCGACCCGGGTTAAAATCCGGGTGGAGGCACTCATACACCTTGCTGACTGACTACTACAGGCTATGCTCGAAATTTTTAAAGGACTATGTTTGGATAAACAAGCAAAGTAGTGATGTAGACATCAAGAGGAACGCCATAAAGAAATACATTGTAACGAAGTAGTTACGAACTTCTCATTTAAGCCCAAGATATAAAGAATATTGATTCACCTTCACATGCTCCTGAGTGTTGCATGATGTTGTCCACAGCGATATTATCCTCCATACTAGCACCTCTGGTTGCTCTGATGTATATACTCCCAGCATAGTTACTAGGTAGTGTAAAACACGCGGAGCGTCTCCACCCATCACCACTAGCTGGTAGAGCCGTCCATCTATTCCATGGATCACCACTCCATGTTGCTAGGGAACCAGCTTCCGGTGTAGCATGGTATGAAAACTGGTGGTGGTGAGTGTCGGATGATTGACTAAGATCAACATTGAACCATAGATAGGACATGTCTCCTTCTGCACCGAGCTTGCTATTCACTTCCATCCAATGACCTGTAAAATAATATACATGTACATTTTTGCAATAATCAAGATGCGTTTAAATATGTGAAAAAAAGAGCCTGCATTGGTAGAATTCGTTGCGGAATAAACCAGGATTGAGTCATTTTAACAACCCAATAAAAGGGTTGGGCAATAAACAAATACTCAACAATTGTAACAACTTCGTTGCAACAAGACCTGAATCAGAACAGAACATATGACTGTTTAATGAAGACAAGTAACAAGTACATATTCTACAACTCTGATAAACAATTTATGTACATAAACATGTAATACAAACAAACTACACATGATAAATGGGTTAGTAACGGAGAGAAAAGGGGTTTTTAAGCATAAGCAAAGTAAGTTAAGTAAGTTAATATTTCAAATGTTACATAATCCTACAGTATATTTCACGCACAATCAATGTAAGACATTACAGGGCTTTCATTTGACTCTTGAAAATGCATTTTGTCTCTTGAATTTGACTTATTACTTTACTTATAATACTAATTTGTTTGCAATATTTTGATGACTCTTTAAATTGAGAGTTGAGATTCATTTAGACTCTTCACTTTTGGAGCCTAGTGAAAGCCCTGGGACAAATATAAATTGAGATATATTACCATCATGCTGTCCATCAGCATCTAGTTCCAGACTGGTCATAGGCGAATATCCATTGACTCGTCTCCAATGATATCCAGATCCTGCGGTACTGTTAGAATCCATTCTGCATAATGCTGGGTCCTCTAGATCACAGTTTTCTATATCTTCAAGACCACCTACATGATAAACAAGCAGCGAAGTTGTACATACGCTTCATGTATAAGTTTGTTAAGTTTGTGTCGTGGAAATGTACAGTAAATGCTTTCTGCGATTGGCCTATTGTCGCAACCTTTTCGTCTAGCATAAATTACGACTTATTTATTATCACGTAAAGTTGACTAAAATACTAACATATATGAACTGCTTTGAATTATGAATTGTTTGCTGTGTACAAGCTTAGCATACCATATGTGAACCACTCATGCTTGGTTTCTTGTGACAAATATGACTTTCATATAAGCTCTTCTTGGCTGGCTTAGAATGAGAAGGTCGTAAGTACAAAATTGATATATTGAGAAAACAATAAAAAACTGTCTGCAATTTACTCTTCACTTATGGTAAAGAAGCTTTTATAGCTTCATTTTGGTCAACATGACAAGTTCAGAATTTCATGAAAATAGGCTCATTAAAAGCGCCTGGTACTGGAGATTTCAAATATGTATGAGTCTTATAAGGTCGTAAGTAGTGGTTACGACCTTCTCATTCTAAGCCATCGATTTGTAGATCGGAAAGTAAATGTGCAGAATATGACTTATTGTTCTCGTATGCCAAACAAGAAGCAATGCTGATGACCACTGGTTACATAAGCCGGGTAGTATAATGTACGTATGGGAAACTATATTCAGGGATGAGGTAATTTTCAATGGTGCTTTTAAACTATGTTCATTTGTCATCAGACTTTCGGATGTAATCTAGAGTACATGAAACAGGTTGCTGATGAACACTAGACCAACGGAAGCAATTGATTCAAATGCAAACAAGACTATAGGACTCAAATATCAGATGTAAGTTAATCTACAGAATAAATATTTCAAATAATGTTTCCATCAGGACACAAATTACTGATGCCAATAGACTACAGGACACACTTTCTGATAGCATTTATACTCCAAGACAAATTTGGTTTAACTATAGCAAACAAGTAGCCGTTGCAAACTAGACTTCACGATCGTCACATGTTTATGATGTAATCCAATCTAGGCTAAAAGACAAGATACCATCATAGAAAAGGGGTTCATTTATTACACATGTTGCTGGTACTGCTTTCCCGATGGTTTTGGAAATAGTTTAAAATATTATTGCGGTCTAAACCACAGGTAAGTGTTACATTGATAAAGACTTAAACGAAACAAAAAGCAATTTAACAAAAAATTGTATTTATTTCGTTATCAACGATGCAGTTAACTGTGGTCTGAACTCCACTTACTTACCAAAACATTCAGTAGTTTGAAAGGTGACATCGTCAACCAACATGTCACTGGTCGATGGTTCGGGAAATAGTTTAAAATATTATTGCGGTCTTAACCACAGGTAAGTGTTACATTGATAAAGACTTAAACGAAACAAAAAGCATTTTAACAAGAAATTGTATTTTTTTCGTTATCAACGATGCAGTTAACTGTGGTCTGAACTCCACTTACTTACCAAAACATTCAGTAGTTTGAAAGGTGACATCGTCAACCAACATGCCACTGGTCCAGGGATCAGTGCCCCAGTAGCTGGCAGTGATAGAGATAGTTGCTTTAGTTGATGTATCATGGTCTAGTGGTATACTAGCAGTATTCCATCTAGACCTGCCCGGGCTGTATAAAGGTATAGACCAGCTTGAGGAATCGCCACCGTCGTACGCTACACTGGCGGATAAACTGAATGGTATGGTGTCTAGACTATCGTAATGATACCAGAAGCTGACACATTTATACTCGTTAGTATCTGTGCTGATATCTACTAGTGGAGTAGACATAGTAGCACTAAACTCTCCAACAATAGTATCACACAGTAGACCAACCACGTGAGCTGAAAACAATTCAAACAAGACTATTAAATACAAAACCTGCTCAAACTCTATCACAGATAAGTATTCAAACATTTCATCATCTGATTACATACATAGATATTTTTAAAAGAATTATGGTAACTCATTTTGTGAAAATCAAAATAGATAAATATAGAGCTTTTAACAGCATGCCGAGCCGGGCTTAACCTTTATTTGCTTTATTTCAACTGAAATATGGTAGGCATATATATATATATATTATAAAAAACATTGAGAGACATACCATGATCACCATCTGCATGTTGAGTATGTTGATCCGCAAAGTGGAAGTTATACCATCCACATGCGGGCGTGGTCCTGGACAACACATAATTACAGTGCTCAAAATTCTAAAAATCACATGATGCTGGATCTGTCAAATACAAGACATGATAGGTTTAGTTTAATAATATGTTATGGCATTATATATACACAAAGGGATTGGGCACAAGTTATGACAACAATATTAAAGCCCTCTCCCAGATTATATGCAAAGTCATAGCAACTGCAACAAGATTTTGAAATTGGACCTAAAGTGGTTGTGGACAAGAACGACATTAAAAACGATTTGAACTCGTCATAAAACGATGCACATTTTAAAATATGTATGCAATTTCCTCAGGAGTCAGTAATTCATTCCATTATAAAGGTAAGTCCAGTGATATATCGTACATGATAGGTTATATAGGTTACAAAGCTAATCAAATTTAGAAATATTGTTTCTGCCAATGGTATGTCAGTCATATCAGTTAACAAGACATGAATGGTTAAAAAGGTTACAAACTAATCCTGTTTTCAAACATTTTTTTTGTTTGACGAATCATTGGTCAATGGTATTTCAGTTATATCATTTATAGTTTGACTACCCTAGTCATGCACAAACATGTGGCGGCAACTATGTGTGAACAATAAAATGCAAATTTAATTTAACACTTACGTGGACAAGGCTGCTGGTTAATTTCAATATTGTCCAAATATACGTTGCCAACTGACGTGTCTACCGTGAATCCGATGCTAGCACTGTTCGATTGTTCAGGTAAGGGAACACAATTGCCTTCCATAGTATGCTCAGTTGAAAATTCACTATCAGTTAAAAGTTCATTTAAATCATCATCAAGGACCTGTGACAAGAATTGAACATCCAAGTTATAGAAAACACCTGGTGGTTACCCGTGTAGTGGAGTACTTAAACTTACGATCAAACTCTTGATAAAACTTTACATCAATAAATTGTAGTAAATGGAGCTGCAAAACTTAAAAATATTTAGTTAATGTGCTCCTACAAACAATATCTCTCCCAAATTTGCAACTGTTAAAGAGCTAAAAAAGGATTTGAATTTGAACGTAAGTTTACGGCGTTTGTTAGTGCTTTGATAAAACAGTACATCGTGTTGGTTTTAGGGGTGTAACGGTACGCTCACCTCACGATATGATACGTACCGTCAATTTTTCTAACGGTTCGGTATATTTCGGTATGATACATTGTTCTCTAGCAGCTGCTTAAATATTTCAATTTTAAAGTAATAATGAATTTGTTGCTTCTATACCAGCAAATATTTTGTACCTATCAACTATCTGAAGTAAATTTAGACAATATGAAGCATATCTCAATACAATTAAAACGAGTGATACATGGTTATGATACATAATCGGAAGGCTGTAAGGTGTTTTCGTTGTCTGAATATGATTTTGCTCATAAAAAAGCTTATACCGAACCGTACCGAAATTGTGTCGTGAACCGTGTGGGACTGTGGTATACAGTTACAGCCCTAGTTGTTTTATAAGTAAAGAGTAATTTTCGGACAGTGTTTCCTTGTTTTCCCAAACTATCGATTTTGTACTTACGACCTTTTCACTCTAAGACAGCGATTTGCTGGACCACTTTTGCATGAATAACAGAACTATAGGCATTGCATAGACATGTTTATGTCTGATAACAACGCATAAAATGATGCAACAAAGTTTCAGTCTCTTACTTACATGTAATGTTAAATCATTCACTGACTGACTGAGTCCTGTCTGTGAATATTTGAAGTGTAGATAAGAGTTGCCACCAGACACCGACACCGGGATCTGTATAAAGTTCCCATTGCCTGGTGATGCATACAGCGAATTCCCAACTAGCATATCTGAAATGAGCACAGTATTAATAATAGTGCTGAAAGAGCATGGTTTGTTCTTATGTTCAGAAAATTATATTTCCAGTCACAAAGTCTTTGACACGTGTCCTGAGTCAGAGAAGTATTTTATTATAGTATTTGAAAACTAATTTTAATCACTATGATATTCAATCTGAATAAACATATATCCTGTATTAAATTACTGTGCTAAATACAATTGACAAATATGTACACTTGTTAAATGTTATAAGTACACCAACATGTAATGTAGAGTAGTATAGCAGCAATATCCAATAATTCGATGATTGTAATTTGCCCACTGCGAGCAATCAAACGTGAATTTTTAAATTATGCAAAATGCACGTGCAAAACAAATGATTTTTGCACGAAGTCTCAAAATGTTACATACACATTGCCCATCAATACCCACACCAGGAAAACACAAAAACTGGAAAAATTACGATAACAGACCGCACAAGAGATGTTTGTGACCATACACGTCTCATGACAGTAAATATAGTCCTATTATATAATTGACCTATCGACCTCAAAATTAGTATGAGCCTACATCTGTTTATTAGCAACCTCTCTTTAAGTTTTTCGATCTAAGATCCTATATTTCTTATGGTGTGGACCAGCGAAAGTTTGACCTTGAAATTGTATCGAGCCATTTGTGGAGGATGTATAATCTCCACTTAAAATTTTAGAATCCTATGTCCACCCGTTTTGGCTTTATCGTTTGAAAACCATTCAGCATGTTGACTGGCCGACTAATTGCACGTTACTCTATGTACTGTGTTGGTGTACTTATAACATTAAATGAGTGTACGTTCACGTAAAACACTAGAAATCCAATAATTAAAACAGAACTTCACCCTAGCAGTCTGCTAATTTAGTAAAGCGCTCCGTACACATGTAGTATGTACCAACGTAACATAATATATGTATTTAATTCAAGTTTGAAAGTAGTTTGTAGCAGTTGCTGATTATAAGTGCAATATCCACTTACTGTCCTCAATCCTCCAAACTGGACCTAATGCATTTTGGTCACATGGCACTCCATCAATAATTGGTTGACAAACTTCTAAATCATAAAACAGACAAGGTCCATCAGAAAGGTCAGCTGAAATAGTAGACAATTATTCTCTCAAGTTCAAGTACAGTATCAAGTTCAAGTCCATACAAACATATAATGAAATGCGTATTGGATACGCTAATTATATACCATGAATCAGATGTGTGTAAAATATTCTCTAAGTCCTGGCCAGTAACGGGGTCTTGTGTGGTGTTTTGGTCACCTTTATAAAAAACAAGGCTCCTCACTTGTAATGATTTCACTGTAGAGATTGACAATAGTTTACCACCAAACCATCGAAAATTTAATGTGGCATTTACTTAGACATTCAATTCAGGCGTGAAGGAAAACGCATGTCCGAAAAACCACAAAAATGGCATTTACTTACACATTGCATTCACGTCAGTGTTCAAGGTAACATCTACCAATCCAAAACCTGAACCAGGACTGTGTTCTCCAGCATCAAGTTCAAGCAGTAACTGTACATCCTCTGTGACATGAGATTCTGGTAACGACATTCTTGCGATGTACTTACCACTGACTGGTACATTACCAACTGTACGCTCCCAAAGCATTATTTTCTGTCCTGATTTATCCTTTAAATAAAATATACAAGACAATTTATCACTTTGTCAAAGTTTTCAAATTTTATTGCATTGAATAGTACTCCTGTCCCTACATAGTTAAACTTATACAATATGATGGATAAAATATATACATGTAAACTACTCCTTCTTGTATAACACATATATTAGAACACAGTGGCTTTGTCAGTGTTACCATAAATTCGAAAATAAAACTATGACCTACATGTACATGGCATTAGAATTCAGCATTTCTACAATCATGCTGAGCATAGCCTTCTTTGCTTTATTTCTACTGAAATATGGCAGACATACATATATGTGCCTCCACTCGGATTTGAACCCGGGTCGTCAGATTAAAAGACAAGCGCATAAGCCACTGAGCTACGGAGGCACCCATCACGAGGACTCTAACTGTAACACCTCCAGACTACAAAGCTTATGTTTGTAACAGAAATTCAAAATAATACTTATTTCAATATTCCCCACCTGGCTACATAATACATTCTTACAATAAATAACTTACATAAAGATAAGCTGCTATCCTTTCTCCATCAGATCCGGTCAAAGCATATGTCAATTTCAAGGATGCACCAATACCATACTGAAACTCTGGTGATCTTATAGTTGTTGTACTTTCCTGTTTGGCATCACTTTTCATCGTCAAACCTGTATATACAATATATGAAGTAGGTTTATATATAAAGATGGTTTTTGTTTCATATATAAACCATAACATTATCCCACAAGTAAACCTTAACATTATCCCATATATAAACTATAACATTATCCCATATATACACCATAACATTATCCCATATGTAAACCATAACATTATCCCATATGTAAACCAAAACATTATCCCATATGTAAACCAAAACATTATCCCATATGTAAACCATAACATCATTCCATATATAAACCATAACATTATCCCATATGTAAACCATAACATTATCCCATATGTAAACCATAACATTATCACATATATAAACCATAACATTATCCCATATATACACCATAACATTATCACATATATAAACCATAACATTATCCCATATATACACCATAACATTATCACATATATAAACCATAACATTATCCCATTTATAAACCATAACATTATCCCATATATAAACCATAACATTATCCCATATATACACCATAACATTATCCCATATATAAACCATAACATTATCCCATATGTAAACCATAACATTATCCCATATATAAACCATAACATTATCCCATATGTAAACTATAACATTATCCCATATATAAACCATAACATTATCCCATATATAAACCATAACATTATCCCATATATAAACCATAACATTATCCCATATGTAAACCATAACATTATCCCATATATAAACCATAACATTATCCCATATGTAAACCATAACATTATCCCATATATAAACCATAACATTATCCCATATGTAAACCATAACATTATCCCATATATAAACCATAACATTATCCCATATGTAAACCATAACATTATCCCATATTTAAACCATAACATTATCACATATGTAAACCATAACATTATCCCATATATAAACCATAACATTTTCCCATATGTAAACCATAACATTATCCCATATATAAACCATAACATTATCCCATATATAAACCATAACATTATCACATATATAAACCATAACATTATCCCATATGTAAACCATAACATTATCCCATATATTAACCATAACATTATCACATATATAAACCATAACATTATCCCATATGTAAACCATAACATTATCCCATATATAAACCATAACAGTATCCCATATGTAAACCATACTAGTATCCCATTATCCGAAACATTGCCTTAAGTAAATATGTATAGCTTATATAATGTAAACAATTGTATTGTCTCATATACATGTAATCATGTGCATATGTTAACCATGGCATTGTCTGAAAATGTTATGTATATATAAATGCACCGTATCGTTGTCTAATCTCATATTGTAACATATACATGTAAGTGTCTCATTTATAAACAATAGCATTGTCACATGTACAAAACATAGCATAATCTCATATATAACCATATATATTATTAACCATAACATTGTCTCGTATATATAAACCATAACATTGTCTCATATATAAACCATAGCATTATCTCAAAAATAAATCATATCATTGTGACATATATTAACCATACCATTGTCATATGTATATAAACCATAGCATTGTCTCATATATTAACCATAACATTGTCTTATATATAAACCATAGCATTATTCCATTTATAAAACATGGCATTATCCCATTTATAAGCCATATCATTATCTCAAAAATAAATCATATCATTTGTCATATATTAACCATATAATTGTCTCGTATATTTACCATACCTTTGTCTCATATATTTCCCATAGCATAACGGTACATCAACTATAAATCATAGGATAAGCTCATATAATATAAACCATAAAAAGGTATCATATATTATCGTAGCATTGTCTCATATAAAAACCTAAGCATCGTCTCAGGGGTTTGCCATATCAGTGTCTTATATATATAAACTTGCGAACGTATAAGCCATGAACAAAGACCTTTTTTATATATTCGTGTTTACCTCTATAAGGCAAGAACTCAAACAAATCCTCATCAGATGTATAACCACATGAGGTTTCCATCACGTCACATGTCACAGACTTAGGTGCTGCAAGATAAATATGAACAGTGTTAGGTCACAATACAAAAAGTGCGGAAACATGTGAAATATAATTATTGTATGAAGTTTTTCAGTGGAGTAGAAACAAAGAAAAGTGCTATACTGTATTTTTGGGATAAAACCTTAAAAAATGTATGAAAAAAATATAAACGAAAATGCGAATTTTTGGAATCATTCAACTACAAGTACAATGTCATTTTTATCATATTTTAGAATAAATCACAATTAAATGAAGTTATTATGTTGAACATGAAGTTTGCAAATTTTTAGAGCCGTGCACTAATGCAAACGTAGGTATTTTTGGTATAAAACTTTAAAAAGTGCATGAAAAGGTGCGAATTTTCGGAACTAATGACAAAATTGTCATTTGTAATTTTATTTTGACTTAAAATGCTGAGATAGTTTAAAATGCTTTGCAATTAATAAACACCTTTAACTTGCATATGTTCAAAATGCGGTATTTTTTGGGCTAAAACCATCGAATTTATACTGATTGTTTTGCACTTTTGTGGCAAGCGATTGCACTGATGAAGAGAAACAACTTCAGGATCATGAGGCCGCTGGTTAGATCCTTGTATATATAACTGCTCCACTTCTCATAGCAACAAAAACACAATGAATTAAGTTACCTACGTTTAACCACAATATAAATGTATCATTGAAATCAGTAAAAATAGTTCTTTTGGAAATTTATGGGTTT
This sequence comes from Spisula subtruncata, assembly GCA_963678985.1. Taxonomy (NCBI): domain Eukaryota; kingdom Metazoa; phylum Mollusca; class Bivalvia; order Venerida; family Mactridae; genus Spisula; species Spisula subtruncata. Next base: position 59,293,022 of record OY787663.1, read on the forward strand.
TTTCGAAATACATATTACCTTATACTAAGATAATAATAATAAAAATAATGTTTTACACTTTTTTATGATACTGTTAGATGGGTCGGCAACTAAATGAATAAATAACCGTACCACATTTACTCTAGCCAAATTATATGAATAAATTAACGTACCACATTTAACGCTAGCCATGTTATATGGATAGCATTCACAGTCTTCACAATCAGTGTTCCAGTGTACATATTCACATTCACCAATGCTGCTTTCGTGACCCCGACACAATAATTCATATATCGATATAGGGTAAGGGGTCATTTCATCAAAGTCGTAAACATCATTTCTATCTAAAGCTGGCGTTCTGTAATAAACACACATTATGGAGAAGTTATCCTGTCATTCGATTACTGTAAACTCATAAATATTCATGGGGGATTTAATTTTGTGGATTTCGTGGATGACCTCAAAATCCCCTCTAATATTCATGATTCTTTAGCATCTGACGTAGTGAGTGAAAACCACGAAATTTTGTCCCATTGAAATTTAATGATTTTACTGACCTCAAAGCTGCCTTACTAAGTGGACATCATACATTATTAAATGCAAACAAACGCCATAAATAAAAAATAAAATTATGCAAAATACAAATAAAAGCCTTAAAAAACATGTAATTATACAAAATATCATATAGGTAACTTAAATATAAATTATTGTTTTAGGTTCCATGCTTAACTCATTACAATCAAAGCAGACAGTGTCACATTATCTGGAGTACAGTAAATTAACTACAATTTGTACCAAAGTATTCGCGTGAATTACCATTTTTAACTATTTCTAACATCAAGGTCACGTTTGCTTTTTGCACTAACCAAGAACATGAGTGCTTACACGCCCTGTTAAAAATGACTAATTAAACATATTTACGCAAAATCAAGTTGTCTACAAACAACATTTGCATCTTCAGGGAGAAGATAAGCACACATGAATCCCTCCTTGCCGTCATCTCTGGTCGTCAATACATATCCCTCATGATCATCCTTACCATGCACCAGTCTGACACCCTTCGCCTCCCATCTTCTAGGAACTGTCAATTAAAGTTTAGTTTAGTTCAGTTTAATCAAATTGTATGAATGTTTAGAACCTTACATATATAGTCGTTTCAATAAGTAATACCAATGAGGGAACTATCCCATTAGAAAGAATAGCGGGGACTAGGTTAAATTATACTAGACTTCAATGTTAAGTACCGTTAACTAGGGTTAACACAGTAAACCCAGATGAGCATAATTTACCTGACAGACTACTCGATGTTGACAAACAATTCTCGTTTATTTTTGAAAGATCTGTACACACGGCTTGCTATGCATATCGCTTAGAATGAGAAAGAATTTTCGTGAAAATCGGAACGTGTTTGACAAAACTGAAGTTGAAACAGCTTGTTGAACCATAAGTTAAGAGTAATTTTCAAACTGTCTTTCCTTGTTTTCTCAAAATATCGATTTTCTAATTCAAAGCCAGCGATATATACAATTAGTTACAACAAAAAGAAGCATATCATCAATGTTAATCAAAGGAACTTTTCAATGTTACATTCATTACACAAGGATCGGTCCACAAGTAATTAAACATTAAAAGCCATGATTAAAAGCCCATGTCCCCTCCGCAAAAAATGCTGGATGGCCACATTGGCATACTAGTAATCGGAAAGCAATTTACTTTTGATAAATTACTAAAATAAAAAGTAATACGGCATAGCTAAGACTAGTAAATATTAATTTACACAAATGTAAATGAATATGAAACAATAAACAAATGTAGCATTTCTTATTGACAAATGTTAATGAATATGAAACAATAAACAAATTTCTCAGCTCTTGCTGACAAATGTTAATGAATATGAAACAATAAACAAATTTCTCTGTTCTTATTGACAAATGTTAATGAATATGAAACAAATGTATTATCTGTTACTGACAAATGTTAATGTATATTAAACAATAAACAAATTTCTCTGCTCTTACTGACAAATGTTAATGAATATGAAACAATAAACAATTTTTTCTGTTCTTACTTACAAATGTTAATGAATATGAAACAATAAACAAACTGCTCATTTTTTTACTGACAAATGTTAATGAATATGAAACAATAAACAAACTGCTCATCTCTTACTGAAAAATGGTAATGAATATGAAACAATAAATAAAGTGCTCATCTCTTACTGACAAATGTTAATGAATATGAAACAATAAACAAACTGCTCATCTCTTACTGACAAATGTTAATGCATATGAAACAATATACAAACTACTCAGCTCTAACTAACAAATGTTAATGAATATGAAACAATATACAAACTGCTCATCTCTTACTGACAAATGTTAATGAATATGAAACAATAAACAAACTTCTCATTTCTTACTTACAAATGTTCATGAATATGCAACAATAAACAAACTTCACATCTCTTACTGACAAATGTTAATGAATATGAAACAATAAACAAACTTCTCATTTCTTACTGACAAATGTTGATGAATATGCAACAATAAACAAACTTCACATTTCTTACTGACAAATGTTAATGAATATGAAACAATAAACAAACTTCTCATTTCTTACTGACAAATGTTAATAAATAGGCAAACAAAACAACTTCACATCTCTTACTGACAAATGGTAATGAATATGAAACATCTCTTACTCAGCATAGTGTGCAGTGTAAATGATGCTGCTGTTCCTGTTTCATCTGGTTCCCAGCTCACAGTGACAGTACTAGCTGCGGCCATCAGGGATATGTCTGTATTATCACACATTTCAGTGACTGTAGTACCATCGTCGATAGATACACATCTACCAGCAATGTCTGTCACATTGATAGCAATGCGGTATTGTTCAGGGTCAAGTAACTCTGAAAGAATCAAATAATAGCTCATGCGTGGAACCTTCTTGACATTTCGCTTATTACTCTCCTAGCATACACGTATTGAGTTCAATCAGTGAAATAAATCGTATGTCTTCATCGATTACCACTCACTGGAGACCTATTCACAACTCACCCAACTAGTGAGAGTATTCAAAGCTACCAGGAGTGCATGTCCGAAAATTTGTTATGTCATTTGGTGACTTCCGGACTTTATATATAATAACCTTTTTTTCATTGCCAAACCTTATAAACACTCAGTGATGGAAGAATCAAAGGGAATGACTAGGCTCAGGGAGCGATTGTGAATGCTACCAGGAGAGAAATGAGTGAAGACAAAACTCAAGCAGCCATGAAATTTAGAAACAGATGCCATTCAGGAAGATTAAATGGTGTTATCAGGGAACGATAACATTCAGAGAGTGATGAGAACATCAGAGGAATGTCTGCAAGACTTTAAATTGAATAGAGCTATATCGGAAGATATTTTTTTTTTAAATTTCAAAACTGAAAAACAATTATGCGTTCATATCCATTCGAATATTTTTCGCTTCAGTTTTAACAGAATTTCTTTCTGTGATCTGCAAACTGTCAATTTTCATACGAATGTGTTCTAGAACACCCTATGAAACTATAAAAATCGTCTATTTTTCGACGATTGAATCAAAGTACACGGAACTTTTCCAAAGTTTTAACTTGCAATTAAGGTAGTCTAGTATCATACTATAAACGACGCAAGTAATTATTTTGACATTGAATGACTGATAGAATATAGCTCTATACTAGAAGGAAGGGATGACTATCATGGAGGAGTGACAATCAGTCAGAGATGATGATTTTTAGTGAGAAATGACATCATGGAGGAGTGACAATCAGTCAGAGATGATGATTTTTAGTGAGAAATGACATCATGGAGGAGTGACAATCAGTCAGAGATGATGATTTCTAGTGACAGATGACATCATGGAGGAGTGACAATCAGTCAGAGATATTGATTTTTAGTGACAGATGACATCATGGAGAGAACAAAACATTGTTACTTACCCAATGAATCATCAGGATAAAGTATCCATTGGTTACAGCCATTACTTGTAGGCGAGTCTACAGTTATCATAATTGGTTCCTCACGGAGTTCCAATCCATTTACTCCACAAATGGTATCTTTCAATTCTGTCAAATTGTATATGAAACAAATATAACACTATGTAAGTATATAGGAATGAATTTAGCATTTTATCGCCCTGGGGTGGTATTCACAAAGAATCTTAAATCTTAGAATTTTTGCAAAATCTTATAATGTCCTTAACTTAAGTGTTTAAGTTAAATAGGAAAATCAATTATCAACTCTTCGCTTTGTTTTGAAGCGTTATATACAGCACCACAATAATCACCAAGAAATATGGGTAATTCTTAGTTTCACAAATATGTAACTGCGTCTCTTGTAATGGAACATAACTATGGCTCAATAATTATTCTGCCTTATTGTTTATGGTAAATTTCATACACATTGCATAATAGCGCGTCTATGATACTGAGAAAAACGGGAGAACTTAAATATGTTCAGTAAGGATGGATTAATCAGATGGTACGAATGATCAATGATGATTTTAGCACAAAACTGAATAAATCTGTTTGCTTTAGTAATTTGAAAAAATGACTTTGCAACAGTTTAACAAACATATTCTTGCAAGTAAACATCACCATTTCATATGCTATGATATACTGCGCTTATAAATGAAAACACAGATTGCCATTGAATTGTAGACAAGAAATCAAATGCTGAACAAGAGATGTTTGTAAAACCTGTATGTTACCATTGCAGCCAAATAGTCATTAATGTTAAAAGTCACGGCGACTAGAACTTTGATCTACTATCTTCAAAATCAATAGGGGTCATCTTCAGACGCTTACCAACCGCTATGTAAAGTTTGAAAATCCTTGAGTAAAGCGTTCTTGATCTTTTGTCTAGAAACCATTTGGTTAACCGACCGACCAAGAGACCCTCCGATATGTGTTTATCAATACACCACCCCATCAAAGATTGGGGCACGATAATTTGCTAATAGAAAGGACAAGATTAATTTGTTTGTACTATATATATATACACACCTGGGGTTAATGTTACAAGGAATCCATTTGTGGTGGATGCCTCACTAGATTGGAGTGTTATATCGAATGTTGAATCTTCTACCAATGTTGTCATAGCCTGCAGGGGGTCAATATCATTCTGACAAAATGGAGTTGCACCAGCCTGTAAAAAGTAACATTTTACATGTAGACAGGTATTTACATATTTGCTTATTCATATTTAACTTTCTGTGTGTTATAAAGGTGGACATTACTGACAGCCGAGAAATAATTCTGAATATTTTAAATGTCTTAGTAGGGTCAAAATATATGCTACAAAAGTCATGAAATATTAGCAAGTTGAGAGAATCAGGGAAATAAGCAAATGATTTCTTACCGCTCATCAGACAGTATTAGCTGTATAATTTAATAATATAATATTGTAAAATGATATATGATTAAAAGACATTAAATGTCTTGCTATATTGAAAAAAAACTTGAGGGGATTCAAATTGTGCGGTGTTATAAGCCGTTTAAAAGAAAAGCGTTGTTTGATTATTATTTTATTTTTGAGATTAAGTTCACCAACAAGTCAAAGCAAATTTAACTCTTACAAAAAAACTATTCATTTTACAGTAAGGAATCTTACCGCCAGTCTATCAGATCCACAGTCTGCTGACTCTAGCTTCAGATCATTGACAAACACCCTTGTATTGTGATATGGTGGTGCGGTGATTTTATATGTGCATGTTGGCGACGAGGGAGAATTGTTAGGATAATGCTCTGAGCGTACTGTAGTTGGCGTAACTTCACCCAACATTATCTCCTGTCCACAACCTGTGTGAATACACAGTTATTGTGTTCATAATGTCAAAACATTAGTTCTCATCAATAGGGAACAACACAGAAAATAAAAGGTAAGTAAATTTTAACCAGGGAACAGTAAATGTATTATGCTTCATTCTTTATTTTATTTATATTTCATATTATCGAGCTCAGGGTGTACAATGAATATTTTAAATTGTATTAGCATATAACAAAAGCATCACCTACATTTGCTGGACGTTCGACAATTCGTATATGATAGTAACAAGGCAGATAACACGATAAATATATGTCACAGGGTTATAATATAGTGATGGTGAATAATTACGCTAAGTTCCAAGTGGATACATTTGGAAGCCTTTGAGAAAATAAATCTGACGATCAACTAAACCAAGGCACACGCAGACAAACCCTATCACGACTATAGCTCAATTTTTATTTTCGAAAAGTCGAGCTCAAAAGTACTATGTATTGAACTCACCAAGCCATATTTTCTTGCAATCAGGATTATCTTGGGTGTATGGAAGGTATTTGCAATAATGTTGTAGTCCACTGTTCATAACAGGAACGATGGTCGTATAATTTTTGCACCCAGCGGCAACCTCTGGAAAACAATAAGAAATTTATCAAATACAACAGGAAGTTATTTATAATTACTTGATATAAATATTATCTGTACACGATATAATCAAAATAAATATCATATATACCTGTGAACTATTGTAAGAACATACATACACGCAGTAAATATTTCTAGACATACAATCAGCAATTATATTATCTACACCAGTAAACTGAAGAAAGATAATCCTTCCACACGGTAACACATTCTAGACATACAATAAGCAATTATAGTAGAATAGAATAGATTTTATTTGCATATTTAGTCCTGAAAAGGACTTTTTACAAAACTACAATAATACAACTGATTCAATAGCATGGTGATAAATGGCGAGAAAGTATTGATATTATATGATATCAAACATAGAGAAATCTCTGTGTATTAATTACACCATTAAACTTAAGTAAGATCATCCTTGCACAGAGTAACAACTTCTTGAAATACAATCAGAAATTATATTATCTACACCATTAAACTTAAGTAAGATAATCCTTGCACAGAGTAACAACTTCTTGAAATACAATCAGCAATTATTTTTTCTACACCAGTAAACTAAAGTAAGATAATCCTTGCACACACTAACTAATTCTAGACATACAATCAGCAATTATATTATCTACACCAGTAAACTAAAGTAAGATAATTCTTGCACACAGTAACTAATTCTAGAAATACAATCAGCAATTGTATTATCCGCACCTGTAGCATACTAAGTAGACGGTTGTGGTATACCGCGTTGATTGAAGAGCTCATCTTCTTTTAAGCAATTTATTTGTACACTTTTTTTACAGACAAAAAGCAAAGGTTAAAAACCACTAAATGCATACGTGACCCAAAATCGGATACAATGAAGTAGTCCTTTCAACAACTGTTTTTGCTTTTGGCAAGTAAGAATGTTTGTAACTGAAACATACTTCTTTTCGATGATGTACGTGTTTCAATTGAGGCCATATACATGAGATAATCGTGGACTGACAATTGTCACTTTACATTTATATAGGTTCATTCAATACGAACCTTCACAATGTTCTCTGCATATAGGTCTAACTTTGACGCCATTATCACAGTCACCAGCATGAAGTCCACACGCCAGATCTAACATTGGTTTATAGCAAATATCTGTTTCCAGAGCATCACTGAATACTCGGTCTACACCATACAGGTAAGACCGAATCTGATGGATATTTGATACACCAAAGTCTGATGGACCAGTAATACGGTCTAAACCCTGGTCGTTGCATACATGTGGCGCCCCACTGGTTGTAATTGAGTAGCAGCCATCATCATTTTCTGAAAAAAGTAACTCAATTTACTAAGATTTACATAATGTGTTTGTTGGTATATGTATCACTTAAACACATTAACCTGTCTTTGATTGTCCGAATCATCTATAGTAGTAATCTCTGATCGAAAGTTTCATGTAACCATACTCTGGTAATAAGTAAATCTGGTGAAACGGTTGTCGATCAGATCATTCGACATAACCTGATTATCTAACCTCCTAACCTAACTTAACTGTACTATTATTGCCTACATTATCTTAACCAGAGAGTTCCTAAATGGATAGGATTACGAAAACGAATGAGATAGTCTATGAAGAATCTAGACTGGTCAGTAAAGTAGTACTTTCTTATATAATAATGTAAAATAATGATGTATATTCAGTGCAAGACATAGAGGATCTTACAAGAATGTCTTTTCATAGTGAATTTATTAAACGAGTTTCATCAATCCAAAATGTAACATTATTTTTATCACATAAACTAAATAAGCATTATAAATGTGCTCATGATAGACACGATTCCTCTTTAGGAGAAAAATTCACTAGTAAGTGATCAGCCACATTATTTGCACAGTTATTATACTACTGAGTAGTGTAATGTCGATTTTATTAAATGAGCTTTATTAAACTCTCGCATCGTGGTTTATGTGATAAACTTGTTTTATACATATATATATATTGCATATTAAAATGGATATGGAGTCTACCTGAGACAGTAAGAAAAAAAGTGTCAGATTGCCACGCGTCTTCTGGATAGCCAACAATTTCAGCGGTACATGTATATATTCCCTGATCATCTCGACCAGCATGTTGTATCAACAAAGACGATACCATGGTTGCAGGATTTGAAGTATCCATGGTAACACTGTATACATCCTCTGCATCATCCAGCATAATGTCATCATTCCATGCTATTTGTTCACCTTGATAATACCATGCCAGATTAACCTGCAAGCAATAATAACAAATATTTTATTTTCTGTGAATGACATAATGGTTTTCATTGAAATACAACAAACACTTGTATAATCAAATATATTCGGTTGTTTTGAAAGTTACAATTAAGCCTCAATATACAGTAGATAACGGTACTTGTAAGAAGGCTTAGGTTACGTTGTAAGAAGGCTAAGGTTACGTTGGAAGAAGGCTAAGGTTATGACATTAGATTTTGACCATATACATGTATACACTTGTCAACTGCTACCGTTCAAACCAAGATGGATACCGGTAGTTAAAGCAATGCTATACATGTAGCTACAAACTATAAATCTTTAAGAAGTTTATAGTGCCGTAGTTCATACACTATTTGGTGTGTGAAAAAAACAAAGTCTGTATAATCATGTTGGATATGTATTAATAGGTTTGGTATAACACAATATATGAAATAGCGTTTGTGCGGTTTTCTTAACCAAGTTAACTATATCAGGTTTTGACCATACATAGATGATACCATTCAAGTTTGGTCACAGAAGTAATAAACGGTGCACATTCTGAATTTCTGTTCAACTTTTATAAAGATGAAAAAAGTGGCCTACTGAAACAAATATTGGCAATTTTACCATTTCAATGTCAAACATTTGTCTTACCAATTCCATGGAGACATGTAGATTCATGGTAGCCTGTAACGTCACTGGTGATCCAGTTGTTACAGACTCAGGATCCATTGTTATACTAAGCATTGAAGGTTGAGTTGGAGGTCCTACAGAAATAACTGCATTATTACATCAGAAATATATCTTAAAATACTTGAAAACCATATTAAGTACATGTTAGTACGATAATTATTTATCATGAATTGTTCTACTTAAATGCAAGGTTTGAAGTAATTTGAACATACGATAAATATTTTAGAGCACTTTTCCTGGAACTTTTAAAAAATCCTCGTACAGGAATATCACTCAGCTGTGTACAAATTGGATGCAGATTAAACATGAGAACTATTCTAAGTAAAAATAAAGCCAGAAGCGAAATATAATTAAAGAGTATAAAAATATAATCAATTATGACATTTACTCTGACTAATGGGCAAATCGGTGACTTGAAAACAATTTTATTTTTTTGTTCACTAAGCATCAATTTGCTGATTAAAGAGGCATTCCCTATAACTTTGATCGTTTAAATCTATTGAGGAATATTATACATTAAATAAAAGACATTATTGCTTAAAATCGTCAAACTTTCAACAAAAAGACCACAAATTACCGATAAAAGAATGATAACATATTTTCATAACAAGCCAAAAGAATTGTTTCCCTTTGACAACATAATAATAAATCGCTGAAAGCGATAAATTATTTTTGGTGATTTAAATATATTTTTGACATTATAGAGACATATTTGCGCACACTTTCTTCTAACAAATTATGATAATTGATAATGTTTTGTACATTTAGCTCATTTTATGAGATACTTGAGAAAAATATGCTAGTTACAGGGAATGCATCTTTAAGGTTATGTGTTGATAAAAATGTAAGCAATACTTGGAGAACGCAGTAATTGGTTGACGGATCAAATAATAATTTCTACCCAACGTCTTGGTCTAAGGGCTAATCTTTGAATGTCCCATCTTATGACAAAATATAATTGTTCTAGCATTACAAGTAATGTACATAAGATCAGTATCGATGCTCAGCATCATTTATATCATTTATACAATCTTTTTTTGAGACCTGTAACCATGGCACTACACTGAACACTTACCGTCATCATCCTTCGGTCCGCCAGCATCACCGTCAGTTGTTGTAAATATCGGCGCTTCAGTGGTAGGAACTGTGGTCAATGCTTCTACAAGGTCCAGCTCTAGAGCTTTATCTGAAATCACAAAACACAAGACCGTAACTTAAACCTCTGCCTAAAAATCTTCAACTTCTTTGATTATGTTCACTTTTTACATGTACACTATATTGCATAAGTAAAAGAAGTGTGGGTTTTACATTGTGGTCGCAAACCCTTCCGCTTTGGGATAATCTGGTTAATGCCTTAGTGGAGCAGAAAATAAACATTCTTAAATATGCTCGTATATCCTTATTACCATTTCACGTATAGATACTGTAGTGCACAGATAACTCAATACAAAACCACACGGTTATGGCGGCAGCGCCTAGCCACCACGCTCATAATACTGACCAAACAGGCAGGTTGTAAATTTATAGTTCTAACAAGCGCTTTATGTATTTGGAACGAGATATTGGATCATACCTGTACATGTCCCCTCATATAACGTTATTGTGCTTAGTGACAGTTCGAAGTAGTAAAATAGACCACCACTGCCAAATGCTTCCATTACAAAACTGTCATAATTTCCACTCGATACGTCCACTAAGTATGCAAAATAATCCTCGGCGTTTGTATATCTTGCGTGTGATAGCGTAGTCAATGCATTGTCAGTATTGTAGGCGAATCTAACACCGACTTCAGAGTAGGTCATGACGCCATCTACGACCAGGCAGCTTGGGGTACTCACATCAAATGGAGGCGAGGTAAAGTAACTAAGTGTACCAGTCATAAGAATACCTGGAAATAGTATAATACAAACACAATTAAAGTCGTTCTGTACATTAGTTGTATACGTTGTAATTGCATACTTCCCCATGGACTAAAAGTTTGGGAATTGTGAGTTGCAGACAATTAGCGTCGTAGAAAAATCCCCTGTATGCTAGTGACACCTTTTCAAGTTAAGTAAATTCATGAAAATCACTAATATTTGCACTTGAAACAGCAAAAAGAAGTCTTCAATTTTTTTAAAGGTCATAATTCTCTCAAAACAGCTTTAAAAATATAATTATGATATTTGAAATGCAATTTCTGGTGATAGAAATTATTTTGTGTGTGGTTGCTTTCAGGCTTTGTAATAATAATCGGATGCGAAATATTGCACGAAAGCAGTACTGTCCAAATTAGGCCACAAGTCCTGCACAATCATGAGAGAGTTAATCAACCCCCGGAAAGAGGGCACGGACAATATTGAACACAAGGGGAAAAGACTGCCAGATATAAGGTAAGGAATGTTTAAATGACTCACCGCGATCTATGAAGTCAGCATGGTATAGTTTATAACCACAAGTGTCCAACACAGATTCGAACATACAACTGACACTCCCTATCACACCTGTAGAAATAATATGTACGTAATAGTTTTTGTAGAACCACTTCAAATAAAAGAACAAGCTTGTTTTCTGAAGTTTGCTGAGCCCAATTTTCGACAAGTAATACATCTGATATGACAGTAAAACAGTGACGTTCGCTGTCACCTTTATAATTCATTCAAACTTCAGATACAAACAAATAATTTGATGAAAGTAAATGATGCAATATAGATTCTGGATACCAGTAACTGTTTCATGTAACAATATTTTTTAAAACAAATATAGTAAACTTCAATTAATAAGAGGATTCAAAGATGGTCGTTAAGAATTGAATTTATGTCAGGTCAACGGTTTATTGTGAACAGTACCAGATATATATCTTACTGTTGAACAGACATCAAAAAACAAAAATGAGACTTTTGACTAAATGACAAAAATTTAGTATGTTATAGATAAAGTTACATCCATCACTGAGATGTATGCAAATTATCAAAGCGGATTCAACATTTCTCAGTGAGGTTAAAACTATCTAATGTTTCTTATGAGTCGGTCCCTTCCCCATTCTTTGGGCAAGGGGATCCAAAGCAGCTAGTTTATTATTACAGAAATGGGTCGGATAAGCTATTTCTGTTATGTAGATCAAAAAAAGTACTGAACATGATAATTCAAATTGTTATGATCTGAATAACTTTGTTTCACTATATTTTATATGCTTGTACATAATTCAATAAACATATTGTTTGTTGTTTTTACTGGCTTTAATAAAAGCCCTTTCTCGTAGTGTTAGTTATAATTTAGTATTACAAGCTTCACAAACTCTTGAGACACATGCATAACTTTTTGAAGGCTATAAATGTATGTCGTGTTGGTAAAGTATCTTACCACAGCCGTCTTCGTCTGCTCCATCCTCACATTGTGTCAAACCATCACATATCTGTACATCTGTAATACATTTACTGTCGGCTCCATCACAAACCATTGAACACACTCCATCTGAATATATATATATTGTGAAATATAAAAAAAAAATTTCGAACTCTCTAGATTTTCTGTAGTTAAATTTGTATATTGCCGTACTAGTACTCGTTTCGCCGTAAACAGGTAATCAGTGTGGCTAAAATAGATTGATTGATATAATGGAGGGTTTGTGAAATTAAAAGACGACTATACTGGTATACATGTACTAGTATATATTACAATCTGTGTTGTTACTACTACATGTAGCAGTTTTTCATTGCACACCCGCAAACTAAGATCAAATATCCCCAATGACACCATACAAAGTATGTTCATATACAGTATAAAAATCATATTGAGTCATTTAAGTTTGAACGAATATGTCATACTTAATTACAATGTATTTGCAATGGGAAATTAACAATTAACAAAATCGTGAGGGGTAATTAACTACATTATTTAACTTATGATGAACCGAGCATAGCCTTTATTTGCTTTATTTTTACTGAAAGATGGCAGGCATATATATGTACCTCCACCCGGATTTGAACCCGAGTTGCCAGATTAGACGGCAAAGGCTCTAACCACTGAGCTACGGGGGCACATACCGTGTCATACTGGGTAATTTATAGAAAAAGTAGTTTTAATTTCAAAATCGATTAAATACTAGTATGGCAGCAGTTCAATTATACTGCAAACATAAACAAGAAATGTGCTATCTTTAACATGATTTGTTTTAATTTAACGGCCACTTACATGTACCCTGACAAAACAATTGTTTCATACCTACAAACATGTCATTTAAAGTAGAAGATATTTTTTCAACATCAAATATTCTTTATTAATATAATCATGTAAATTTTTAAAACATAATCAAAATGATTACCGCAACTTCCATACTGCACATTATGAACAATGATGTCTTTTTCACCCTCGAATGCGAACATCAAACTGTAGGCAACACCCTGTGTCACATCAAACTTAACACTAACACCTTTCTCCTGAGAGCCAGCATATACCGAGGCTTTACCCCATGATACGCCAATTTCTGTGTCATCCAGTAATGTTACTGTAGTAGACACCACTCCATTGCCAGCAACGAAAGCTTGTACACACATTTCTGCTGTTGAATCAACCATAAAGACAGGGGACACAATATAGGCGTCTGATGCTGGTCCTTCTATCATCAAATTTCCCTCTGAAAGCATATACATAATTATACGTCAATCATGTCTTTCCAGATCTCTTATAAAATCAACAACAACAAAATGTACCGTAACTAAAGCCTAAATCCACTGAGCATTTTTGGTCTCATTGATATGTTCCCAATTTTATAAATAAGCACCAAGAGAGATCGGAAAACGGGTCACCAAAGTCTAGGGGAATTTTTGGGGAATTCGTTAGCACACTTGTGAAATCATGGTCCCGATGCCTTCAGAAGCTTATTCATTTCTATTTGTAGTACATCGCAGATGCAAAACATGCTCAGTTGGACATAGGCTTTAAAATGATGTTTCCACATAGGATTTACTGTTGCCAATGCTAGCTAACAATCTAATCGCAAACCTGTCCAAGTTAACCGATTTTTAGCAAGCACGTTTTTACTGTATAACAGTTTTAACAGGGCCCTCGAGAACACTCTTAGTCAAAATTCTGATGTCTCTGTATAGTGCCATAAACAACGTTTAAGAGTAATCGGGACACACATAGTAACATTCACATAAAATATCACATTACAGGCTGCTCAGTTTCCTTTATACGTGTATTAGCTAAAGAAAATCATACCTTCAGAATGACCCCACATGTCTGAATCCATGATGTATCCACAATTTCCACTAAGGAAATCACAGTTATCAGGCTGTACTTCTTCTGGAAATAGAAACAAATGGTTTCTTTATGTTCGCATCTGCTCATCTACACCAGTCCCGACCCATTCCGCAATATTATTCAGCATTGTTGCAGAGTGCAATAAATATTAAAATTGGAATTTGAGTCAGCTATGATATTACATTAGCCAATCCAATCCCTGCACTAACACCATTAGTTCAAGAAATTTTATTGACATCAACATATATATTGAAAATCATTTAATTTCCATGGGACGAAATATTGTGATTTTGGTACAAATACCATTTCGATGGGACATTCATTCGTGGATATTGTGTTTCAGGTAATAAATAGCCAAACTTATTGTTCAATGGGATTTAATTTCGTGGTTAAGGCGAACCACGAGCTGCACAAGATTTAATCCTCCTCTTAAATCAATGACTTTACAGCACATGTTTGTCACCACAATCATTTCGATGGCTTAGAACCAGAAGGTCGTAACTCCTACTTACGACCTTATAAGACTCATGCATATTTGAAATCTGCTTCACAAGGCGCTTCTTATGAGCCTATTTTCATGAAAATCTAAATTGTCATGTTGACCAAAATAAAGTGTTAAAACCGTTGATTTCCCATAGGTAAAGAGTAAATTACAGACAGTTTTGTCTTGTTTTCTCAATATATCGATTTGGTAGTTACGACCTTCTGGTTCTAAGCCAGCGATTTGGCGTTTGATATAAATTAATTAATATAATGAAATACTATAATATATATCATATATAACCATGATGCTACTACTAACATCATGTAGATGCTGGTTCGTAGTTCCAATATTTTTGAATGAACGCTTTCTAACACATTAATAAATTTAAGTTGTATGTAACGGATTTTCACTATTACCAACTTTGCAGTTAATGAAGTCTTACATACGTCCCCTCTATGTGATTGTAATTTAAATTTAAGATGAAGATTTATGAAAGTGTTTTGGTAATTTAGTAACATGATGTATAGTATTTACCATCTTCACATGTTGACGTAGATACCATGATATTATCCACACCAGCTTTAGCGTTGGTAGTAACAAACTGGATATTGATGTTAGCACTTGGATTAGGTGGACACGTCTGTCCGATGTTGATACATTTACTCATCCATGCCTTAACCATTGGTACAACACGAAGTTCTGTGACGTCACCATTCAAAACTACACTTAATCCCTCACCTTGAATGGAATCAAAGAAATAAAACATATGAACATCGCTAATATCAGACTACTTGGTTTTCCTATTAGGCATTAACAGATATATGTTTGTTTCCAGTAATGTAAGTATGGCATAAAATTTCGTTGTACTCTCACTCACAGTAGTTAAACAGTTTCTTTTCGCAAATCCTACTCATGTAGCAAAATCATACCATTTCTGGTTACAGTACGTCATATACATTGCGGTAAACATGGCTACTGGACTAGATTTTCTTGATATAGGGTACACTAAGATAATTTTAAACCATTTGCCTATAATCAAGCATTTGAAGCACAAACTGATAGTAAGTTAATGACCAACAGACCAGCACGGTCACTGTTATCCTGCAAGAGTAAGATATTCACTATACCGATAATGCAGCGAGTTCGGGAGTGAAGTCACCGCTGGGTTTTCGAGTAAGCAGTTAACCAAGCACTTGCCTTATGCCATAATTACTACATGTAGTAGTCAAAATCAAAATGCACCTACCTTTAGCCATATAGTCAAATGACACTGAACAAACATCTGTAGCATCACTAGCCGGGATAGTATCAAATTCCAACAGTGATGATTCAGATAACGGCGAGTACAAGAAATGGTCTGAAATTACAATTGATTACAGAAATAACGATTATATGAAACAAGTCAACACAGCTAGTACAAACACTGTCGCCTCTGCGGCTGTAATAAAATGACAATGATTTTTTTACAAATTTCAATGTACAAGTCCTGGATCTCAATAACTTGCAAAACTACTGGTCCATAAATTAAAGAACGAGTCCAAATATTTCATTCAATGTTAGAAATGGAAGTAACCCGTCAAAGAAATGTGGAAAACTGGCTTCTTTTAACACTTGTAGTAATTGAAAACCAGAGTACTGATTTTAATTAAGGTATGGAGAAATCTTCAAAAAAAACTTTTTTTAGAAATATCAATGCATTATTGGGACTCACGTAACTTTAAACTTTTGCATCCTAACTGATTTTTGTGAGTCCAGGTCTCGGGACTCGCAGGTAAAAAACTCACTGAAATGACCTCAACCTTAGTTGGCTATGATATAGTAATATATTTTGCTTCTCTAATATATGCATGCATTTGGTCACTGAAAGAGGCCTACTGATATATGCAACTCCCAAAAAGGGTTTGATCTACATACATGTGGTAGTACATGTACATACAGGTCTTTGGTATCATGTATCCATGTATATATATTTTGCTTCCCATGAAAGAAAGGAATACCTTTCAATTTATATTTAGCATGATTATAACAATGCATTGTCATCAATGTTTGCAAGTATTATTTCCATATTTTCACTCATTGTTAATTGTCATATGTATATGTTATTTATTTCTTGTGTATAGGCCGGTGGCCTGTTTTGCGCAATAAACTTTGAAAAACAAATGGTATCATTGACACAATTTATAATGTCGTTTAAGAGTTGTGACATACGCGCCGAGAGCTGCAACCATTACATCAGCAATATGTACTACCTGCTGTAAACTACAAACCTAAAGCATATACCTTACCTTTGTCATTCTCCGAACCCATACGTCTCCAAGCCGGAACGGTCAGACAATCAGTAGTTTCTAAAGAACTAGTAAATCCACACAGCCGATGTTCCTTTTCGAAATCACATGGCAATGTCTGTAGATGTGCTAAAAAAAATATTTTAAAACTTTTATTGTACAATTTTTAGTATTTAACCGAGAATAAAAGTTAATTTCATTTAATGATATCAGGTTTATATGAAGAAACAAGACTGCGTCTGTGTTCATTAAAAGATATAAACGTTTATCCCCCGATGGTAACCTTGTCCATAATAATTGGCTAAGTCAATCCACTCGCACGTTTTGTAACGTGGGGATAAAAAGTAATGATTTTTTAATTTAATAATTTTCTTATAGTCAGCTGTTCAAGCAAAGATATAATCAAATATGTCTGTAAAGTCCTCCCATGTCGAACCCATCTTAAGACATTGTTAACAGCTTACCTGTACATGGACCCGTTCCAACTCTGAAATTACCCACTGCAACCATTCCTGTCTTCTGGGAAGACTTAAGTACCGTCAGTTTAAGTTTCATCTCAGCATCTGATGTTGGGAGCATAACACACATGGTCTCTCCAGACGTCGCTGGCTCGATTAATGTGGCCAGCACATCAATGGATCCATCACTCATATACTCTATGGCAACCTAAAATACGAACATGTAAATACTGTAAAATCTTTTATGGTGAAGTGTTAATTTTGTGGCGACTATAATTCGTTGATATTCAATATGGATTGATAGTCAACACGAGTTAAGTCATACAATTTTAGGATTGTTTGTCCCATGGTATTTATCTTCTAGAATTAATATATAAATTTGTTTTTCGACAATTGAAACTTTTGTATTTTCGTCAATACAAAGCGAATATTTCACTGTAAAAATATAGTTTAAAAAGTACCACTAAATTCCATAGTGACTTATGTTACCGATGTTACGTAGGTATAACTCTTTTGATGTCAATAGTTATGGAATAAAGTTTCAAGATCTCGTTTAAATGCGAAATCAAGACGAATAATCCTTGTATATACTGTAAAAGTATTACTATTCAAGTTGAACAGTAATAATTTTACAGTAATGTAAAACAGTCGTTTGTTGGCTCAGTAATGATGGAAATCTTCAAAATTAGGGACTATTAATCAACCATTCACCCGTTAACTATTCACATGTACAGGTTCTTTTGGATATATTCCAAGAATAAACGTCTCAGGTATAATGTCAATCAATAATAACACAGGGCACTCACCTGTAAGGGTACATCTCCTTCTTTCAGGAAATCAAACATCACATGTTCATCACCTGCGCTCTTAAAACCACCAGTGTGTAATGAAGCCCAGTTATCTACAAACCCCAAAGTACAATATGTTACAAATGAATACTATATACATGGCTAATTAAGACACAGCATATGAAAGCGGGAAGTCGAATGTTCTAGTCTCGGCGGAAGCCGAGTTAGACCTGATGAAACCGGTTTGTCATACGTGAGCTAATTAATGTAGACCCATCTCAGCCCGGCGCCTGGCATTACGAGATGGGATTCCTGAGGTACTATACACATGAGTGTCTCAGAAGTAAAAATTGACTGGCCCTTTCAATAGGAGTGATCCTATCATAAAGAAGTGACCCTTTAATAAACAAAAATTACCTTTTATTATAGTGTGCATTAGCATAACTTACCTTGACTCTGTTCTTCATCGGATAGAACAAAAACGTTGTCACCAAGCTGTTCCTTCAGTAATCCTACAATACACGTTCATGTCGAATTATGCCGAGCATAGCCTTCATGTCAAATTAATATAATTATGAAGACTAATTAATATAATTATGAAGACTAATTAATATAATTATGAAGTCTTAAATAAGTCAAATAGTAATAATAATAATAATATAAAGACTTCATTTATAGTCAGACAACACAGTCAGGCATGTGCCAAATCTTCCCTACGAGCCGCTGGCTGAAATTAAACACATTTACATAATATATACAACAAACGAGGATTATCAGCCAACAATAAAATATATATCAAACTTTAAATGTAATCAATTTATTTTGGTGTAATAATTGTAAATAATATCAAAACTCAAACCCCTGGCACGTGTAACTACAGGATAGTCAAAACGACACTAAATTAGTTCATCACAAGTCGTAGTTTTAGTACCTGCAGGACTATGTGTGACATTATAAATCATTTACAATTTCCAACTAAGTTTCAAAAAATGAAACCTTAACATATTGCCTTAATCAAGGACAAAGAACACTGTTTTTACATCAGATGTTCGTTCCATCAGATCAACATCTTTTATAAATATCTAATTTACTACACAGCCTGTATATGTAGGGCTTTTCTTTGATTTGACGTTAGAAGTGACCTAGTCTATTTACTCCACATAATCCAATATCGAACTTGACCTAGATTGTTTTGAAATGATCAGTATGACCTACTTTCAGACAAAGTAGGCCAATCGTGTGACTTATAATGTCAACACATTATATTTGTTGAGTGTCGGACGACAAACAGAAGATGGATGACGAGTGATGACAAAAAACTCACACTGTCATTGATTTATACAGTTCTATGTGAAAAATTAGCTAAAAGGGAAAGGGTTTGGGAATTGTGAGCTCAAACGTGGTCAAGTGTAAACTTACCAACTGGGGGACCGACACAGGTGACCTTGACATGCTCAAAATAATAGCAATCCTCTTCGCCCCAACCTTCATGACCACATTCATCAAAATTGTCCTCGGTGCCATCACAAGCTAGTTCGTCTAACCAAATTGGAACTTCAAACGGTCTGTCATTACAGCATTCATGGTCATGGTCGCCGGGACTAAATATGGTACAAAACGAACATAAATGCTACATAAAGAGCATGGATGTAAGATTCTTTTTATGACATTAACAAAAAATAAGCCTTATAAATGTGCTAAAAATAGACAGGCTTCCCATTTAGAAAAGAATAGAGTCACTGAGTAATGCGGTTAAAAATAAATGCCAATAAACATAGTGCATATTTCAATTACAGTTACAATGTTGCATAATTATTGGAGCGAGATGGGCACAATATATTTGAATGGCACTTACGTCACGAACCTGTTTTTCTATGTATCCTGTCTATCTATGTTTATTTTTGACAGCGCGTAGGAATACATAAAAAGTGACGGACCGCCTCATTTGCATAGTTATTACACTAGTGAGTAGTGTAATATGGGTTTTATTAAAGGCTTAATGAAACTCCCGCGCAGTGGTTTTGTCATTTATGATAAACGTTATTACTTAAATTAGTACATATGTTTATTGTGTTTTCTAAAAAATAGTTTGCTAATTTCACTCATGTGTGACGATCAATATAGTCGATAAGGCGTCGATGTTCGACACCGGTTTTGCGGTACGTAAGTCATGCACACTGATAGTAAATTTGTTACACTTGTTTTATTTGATAAATTGAACACTGTTATACACGAAAAATCGTAATTTACATTTTAAGTAAAATTAATTCACTCCTAATTTGGGAAAAGTAACAAAATAAAAGCAGAAGTAAATGTTGTCATTGATTTCAATTAAATCTTATTTTTCAGTACGGCGTTTGATGAGGTATACACTATCACTAGATACAAACTAGTGCTTGTTTAAATTGTTTAACTTACAGATAACCAAGCATGCGACATGCAGCTTGTGCATCGCTCACTCCGAAACCATCGTCACAGACCCCTCCCCACTCATCCTTGTATAGAACCTCCAAGAATCCGCTGTTTGACGTATTACCCCCATATAGACGTACTTCGTCATTGACAGAACCCACATCAGCATTTTCTGGTAAAATAAAATTAAATGTAGTAAATTCAACAACAACACATATTGTTTTTAAATTGTGTCATGACTAACGTTTCGGCATTTAGCCTCCATCAGAATAATAACAATGTTGTTTCGGGTAAAATCAAGTAATATACCTATACACGTGTACACGTCGAATTTAGACGCTATGTGCGTAACGTCGCATTGCCAGGAAACAAAGCGATATTTTCAACAACAAAAACCCGACAGACAACATGTTAAAGCATATTTATGGTGATTTCAATAAATTCAGTGAAAAGTCGATTTTTGGTCGCGCAATGGTAGTCTTCATCCTTAAAACGACCACAATCACATTCTCAAATTGTTCGTATTATTTTATAACGCGCATAGCAGATATAAAGTTCAATGATAACTACTTCAAATCCTGCCTGCGCTATTCTAGAATCGCGCAGCGCAATTCTAGAATGTGCGGACATTATCGGAATTCCCAAAACGTGCAAGACGATTCTAGAATAGACCTACTCCGGATCTCCACTAATCTGTAGGTACAAATAAAGTTTTTACCGTTATAATCCTTGTCACGCTTGAATATTCATATCTGGACAACAGAGTGGGGGTCAGTTGTATTTGCATATGAATACAAAACAAGTCTAACTAGGCCAGCTTTGTTTGTACCTACATGTAAATTAAGGGAAAAACCACCTTGCACAGAGTTCCGGATATCAACTATTGTACCTAATTCTTATAATGCGCAGAACATATACAGTGTGTTAAAACAGTTTGCTTTTAATGTATCAATGCATGCCAAGTAAATGAGCTGTGTAAGTATTAGACGCATTGTCTTTCTTATCCTAATAGCTTCGTGTCGGAAAATGGAAGACACCAGTGGATGTAACTTTGTACATACTTCAAAATTCAGGACAATAGGTATTGAAGCTTTAAAAATATACCGATTACAGTCACCTGTGTCAATTCTGGAAAAAAACAGAATGTATATATTTTACGTATGATGTTATGTATGATGCAAGTATCCTGAGATAAACAACAACATTAATCGCTCCCGACCGGGTGAGTGTTTATAAACGATATTTAGATAACAATAAGTTTTATTAGTATTTTAACAATCTACGCGCGTATTCTTATTTTGCTATTTTTACTACTCACCATCAATAAAAAACCAGTGAAATGGTCCATGTGATGACGTCATTGACCATCCACAGTTAACGGATGCTGTATCACACAAAATTGGATCTGTACAATAAATTCATAATTATATGTTGAACTATACTTGTCAGAACACTAAACAAACAATGTTCAAGCAAAGACCGAAATTACACTACAATACTTTAGGTCTTTGGTTCCAGACATAACTTCAATTATATGAGGAAATCGGACAGGGAATACAGCACTCAACTGAACTGGCCTAGCACACAAAACAATAACAACACAACACATCAACACAGAGCAATGCCAACACACAATCCATAGAAATTTTTTAAAACCCAAGTCCCCGCCGCTAACGCAGCAAAGACCCGACTACCATAGCTTAACGCCACAAGATTCCATTACTGAGATTGCTTAAAGAGAACTTTAAACGAGGATGAAAGTAATTATGATGACATTGCGATTTTTGGGTGATGCGAAACGCATTATAATAATTAATGCAAAATACGGAAGAAAGATATGCAAAATGCGGAAGTAAGACGGTAATAATGTAAAATACGGAAGTATAATGATATTAATGTAAAATACGGAAGTAAGATGGAAATAATGTAAAATACGGAAGTATAATGATAATAATATAAAATACGGAAGTAAAATGATAATAATGTAAAATACGGAAGTAAGATGGTAATAATATAAAATACTTAAGTAAGATGGTAACAATGTAAAATACGGAAGTAAGATGGTAATAATGTAAAATACGGAAGTATAATGATAATAATGCAAAATGCGGAAGTATGATGATAATAATGTAAAATACGGAAGTATGATGATAATAATGTAAAATGCGGAAGTATGATGATAATAATGTAAAATACGGAAGTATAATGATAATAATGCAAAATGCGGAAGTATGATGATAATAATGCAAAATGCGGAAGTATGATGATAATAATGTAAAATACGGAAGTATAATGATAATAATGCAAAATGCGGAAGTATGATGGTAATAATGTAAAATGCGGAAGTGAGATGGTAATAATGTAAAATACGGAAGTAAGATGGTAATAATGTAAACTACGGAAGTAAAATGGTAATAATATAAAATGCGGAAGTAAGATGGTAAAAATGTAAAATGCGGAAGTAAGATGGTGATAATGTAAAATACGGAAGTATGATGGTAATAATGTAAAATACGGAAGTAAGATGGTAACAATGTAAAATACGGAAGTAAGATGGTATTAATGTAAAATACGGAAGTATGATGGTAATAATGTAAAATGCGGAAGTAAGATGGTAACAATGTAAAATACGGAAGTAAGATGATGATGAAAACGCAAAAGTTGGATAATGAAAACATGAGACAACAACTTACGTATACATTCTGACCCAATTTGTACGTCATCAAGTCTCACTGCTGTGGTTACATCAATTCCTCTTTCCGCCGTAAACGTGAATATTGTAGCAGCATTTGGATCAGCCCAATCAGGTATATTATAACACTTAAATTCCCATTCTTCATTAGACGCACCGTGAATTGTCATCAACTCTTCACTCTCTTCTCCTTGTTTTACCATCAACTGAAAAATATTTATATTCAAAAACTGTATAACCAGAATTTCAAAGTTTGAGTTTGACTATGAAATACAATACCCACGATTGAATTCCGGCCCGGATATCAAATATTAGGCTTTCTTCTTCAATTCTATTCTAATTAGCACAGTTTATAAGTCTAAATATAGTTTATGGCCATATTAGGGTACGAGTATGCTGTGAGTATGCTGCTCTATGCGCCACTGCATCGCCAACGGAAGAAGGAGAAGTAGACGATCTGACAAAAGTACTCGATCTTCATTACGATAGGGTCATAGCGAAGTGGGTTTGATGATATGATTTTAATCAGATTGAAAAAAAAGACATTATCAGTTTACAGTTTATTTCATAACATGTTAAAGGCCACCGGCCCATACACAACATATATACAACATAGTGTTTTTTCATACAAATACAATATTTCCCAATTTTACATAATACAATATACATGAAGACAATATTTCCCAATTATACATAATACAATATACATGAAGACAAACAGTATTTTCAATTATAGCATGTTACTAGTATATGATAATACTATGATATTGTAAAATTTTAACCAATTCCTTCGATGAATGATTGTCTTAATTTAAAAGCATAATATATAAACATGGCTAAATTTCTAATAATAGTTTTGTTTGTACATGACATTAGTAAATAAAATTTCTGTAGATTGGCATTTTTATAATAGTATTCGGATAGATATTTAGACAAGTAATGTAAGTTGTTATTTTACCAATTAATTATAGTCAAAATAAAGAAAGAATATATTAATGCATTTGGCAATACCATTTAGGTCACAATTCAGGGATTTCGCTAGGCTCCAAAAGTGACTCCTGACCCTAAATTTTCAAGAGTCATCAAAAGATTGCAAGGCAATTTGTATGATAAGTATAGTACATTTGACTCTTGGGCTTAAATATTCAAGAGTCAAAAGGGGCGCTTTTGTCAAATCCAAAAGTACAAATGCAGTTTCGAGAGTCAAAATGAAAACCCGCTCATTTACCTTTAGTGTTTCGTCCCCAGTGATCTGATAGTTGAATTTGATTGACCTGAAGTCACCTAGCCCAGGTGTACTAAACATCAAGTTTGTCTCATCTCCCGTGTTACCAGATCGTGACAGTGCTGTCATATAATGACCTCCTAATAAACATCACAAACAATAGCAAAGTTAAGACATCATAATAATAATAATTATTATTATTATCAATTATTATTATTATTATTGTAAGAAGAAGTAAAAGAAGGAAAGGAAGAATTATAATAAAAATAATAATAATAATAATCAATTATAATGATAATAACGACATTATTGATAGTAGATGATTTATATGGTTCGAGACCAATTTTCAATATGGTCCACAACACTAAATAGACCTACTCCGGATATCCACTAATCTGTAGGTACAAATAAAGTTTTACCGTTATAATCCTTTTGAGGCTTGAATATTCATATCTGGACAATAGAGTGGGGTCCAGTTGTATTTGCATATGAATACAAAACCAGTCTAACTAGGCCAGATTTGTTTGTACCTACATGTAAATTAAGGGGAAAACCACCTTGCACAGAGTTCCGGATATCAACTATTGTAAGAATTTTGGTAATATCCATATTTTATCAAAGTTGGACGTCATATACGAACAAGGTGACTATCACGTGCTACATTAGAAGAAAGTTTAGATACTAATTTGGTTATAAAAGACTTAGAAAAACGTAAAAAATGTGTAAAGAACACGTAAAAGATTTGTTCCACCCAGAGTTAATAAAACTGTCGACTTTACTAGGATGATTATGAAATTCAAATGTTCGTTTATAGAGGATTTATTAGGAGTTTTCAATTGATATACCTTTTTATTAAGCGAGGTTTGAAAATTTTATTAAGCAATAATTGAGTATTGATTAATCAATTGATAACGAGTGATAGATTCCTTATATCATACGAAACTAAAATGCTAATTTCGCATAGTTTTATTGAAAAAAAATGAAGTAAAAGTTTATACTTCACGTAATGATATACGATTATGCAAGTGAAGTCATGTGATATTGCATCATACCTTCAGATATTCCACGTGTCCAAGTATACTCAAATATATTATTTGATTCTGGATGTATTCCAATTCCGCAATCTGATTTTCTCTCAAAATCACATGGTCCGTCAAGAAGACTCTCTGTTAGGATAAAAGAACTTTACAGTATCATTGACACCCCAAAAAAGTATTGCTTCATAGTACCATTGTGTATAACAGTCGATTTCCGGCAATCGCATACAGACATACACCTTGAATTATGTAGTACGGCAATAAGTCATACAGTGATCAGAGTTTACACGTGCTTTCAATTGCAATAAATGATGCAAGTTGAATGTTATAATGATCCGATAAGTCATACGGTGATTTGGTTTATGCGCTTCACAATAGTAGAAAAATTTAATTTGCATTTATTTTTATAGCTAAAATTTAATCAATATTGTTTTCAAAATAGGAAGTTTTCTGGAGACCGCGCCATAATATGTGTTTTGTTACACATATTGGGGGAAGCTATGTATATTTTAGAGTTGGTCTATGCTTGCTATGAGTTTATCTTCGCATTGTTATACAAAATGTAGTTACCTTTGCAGCTACCATCGGTCAAACTGATTCCAGCAAGTGCCACCAAACATGGCGGACCACAACTTGCAACAAATACCATCTGATCTGTAAAATAAACAAGAGATAAGTTGCTTTCGAGATCGAAAACTGAATTCAGAATGTTGGTCATTGAGCTGTTGCTGTTGACATGGACTTCATGCATAACTCGTTTAAATGCGGGTTAAGAATGATAAGGTAGTAAGTACAAAAGGTCTATTTTGAGAAAAAAGAAAAACTTTCTGAAAACGTCTCATTACTGTTTGAGGAGCACATTTTTCAACTTCATTTTTGTCAACATGACTTGATCCGAATTTCATTACAATAGGCTACACGAAGTACCTTGTGGTGCAAATTTCAAATACGCGTGTGTCTTATAGGTCTATAAGTTGCAATTATGACCCTCAAATTCTAAACCAGCGAAATATATGTATAACGTAATGTTCAAATTGATGCATCAACTGAAATACTCGAACAGTTAAGAGTGAAGCGCATGCCTGTTCTTTGCACCTACATGTAAATTTGGTTGTATCAAACTAATTATAATACCAGTCACATGAATAACATATGAACATATACAATTAAACAATAGAACTTACGGTCAGTATTTGGTGATAGTTGATCTAAAGTTATACATTCATACACCCAATTGGATTCTAAGTCACGTCTCAGAAATTTACTGGTCCATAGTGTGTCAACTTCTGACACTGCGCGACGTTTCCGGGATGTTTCTATTTGGGATAGTACACCGACCGTCAATGTGTCGTAAGAAGGGTCTTCTAACAGATAATTAAACTCTATCTTCATTCTATCTGCTCCAGGAGGTGTAAAATGTGGACTTGTGAGTTGTGCCGAATCTTCATCAGTACCATTCACATTTAGGAAAGCCACAACACCATCTAGTAAATACAAAATTAATGTTTAAGTACTACCTTAGGGCACCCCTTTGTTGCAACAACAATTGTATCGCACTGTATATCAGCATTTAAAATGTACAAACCTAAGATATTTATATCCGGTAGTAAAAGTAACAAAGCATTTAAATGATAACATAATTTACAGTTAAAATTAAATTCTTAAATAACTTTAAGCCGTACAGAAATATCGGCATCGCATAGTCACCCACTCAAACGTCAGGCTAAGAACCAACCACACAAAAATGGAGAATGGTTATTAACTACCACTCAGAATGAATGAAGTTTCTTAAATTTGCATGTTACATTGAGAGGGGTTAATTGTATAGGATATAGAACTTCCCTGATTGGAATTATCAAACCAACATAATAATAATAAGAAACAAGATGAATATAATAATGAGGATAACATAATTGACGATCAGAGTTTCATTATTGTCTAAGTAATCCAAGTATTATAACCATCATAATACGTTAGACGAATTAACATAGTTTGCCTCGAACGAACCTGGGCCCGAAATTACAACCAATACTTACACTCTGCACTCAGCACTCAAATATTAAAATTCCTAGTTTTGAGGTTCAAAGCGACATGTTTTGAAAGCGAGAAGTTGAAGCTATGTTGAATGGGTGCTAAAGATTATCATTTGCTTGTTTCCTGTTGAAATTTAGTGTATTTGTAAGCTATAAGTGTAATTTATCAGCCTGAGTGCAGAGTGTGGTACTCAGATTCGACAATTACATGTTTATCTCATAAATAACATGCAATTGCATTGATAAGGCATCAAATGCTATTTTTAACATTCAAATAATAATTCTATACATTTTCCTTATTTAGTTTTGCAATTTAGAACTAATAATATCTCGATATATAACAATTTCAATACTTGAGTGCTGAGTGCAGAGTGTAAGTATTGGTTGTAATTTCGGGCCCTGGTCATTGTGGTATCTTCTATGAGTTAATTAGAGATATTAATATACACATTGACGCATATCTCTCAATGTTACATTATAAGTTGACATAAATACTACCGTCATCCGATCCTGGGAATTCCGGAATATCTAACGACGCTGCAGAAGCCAAGTTCCACGTTGTTTGTCCTTGTATACAAGATGACTGATAATTACAAGAACCATCTCCAAACGAACAACTGACACTTGGATCAGCTGATGGGAGTGGGCATTCATCACACGGGTTCCCAACTGTAACAAAAGATTAATGTAAATGTTGGAGAGTATAGACATTCAAAAGCCACACTGACACAGGGTGAGCGCCTTGTCGTTCATTCAAGAGACAAAAATAGAGGGAACATACTAGTACATAGTGTCCGATTGCCTTATATATTTAAAAAATAGAGCGAAACAGTCATATCTCTAAAAATGAATGTTTTATGGAAGCCAATATACATGCCTAGCAACTTTGAATATAGGTCACTTTACAGAGAGATACTCATGAACGATTACTCTACAGCAGTACAGTACTTGGACACTTGGATAGCTAGCCGTCACATGACAATAAATCTACTTTTAAATACGACGCAGTCCGATAAGCCAACTGTACACCAAATTCGTTTGCAAGATCGTTAAACATAATACAGAAGATACTCCTTGGAAAACTTGTGATTTCAGCCGCTTGATTTATGTAAGTTATGGACTCCAGTGTTTTTATTTATGTTTATTCAATAACTGTATTGAAGAGGCATTTCCTATAAATAGCATTTTTTCTCTACTATCACATTAAGTGAGGTAAATTTACAAAGCACTATCAATTATTATAATTTGTCAGAAGAAAGCGCGCGCAAATATGTCTCTATAATGTCAAAAATATATTTAAATCACCAATAATAATGCATCGCTTCCAGCGATTTATTTGTATGTGGTCAAAGGGATACAACTCATAGCTATTTTGGCTTGTTACGGAAATATGTTTTCATTCTTTCCTCGGTAATTGGTGAGAGCTTTTTGTTGAAAATTTGAGGAGTTTAAGCAATACTCAAGGATTCTAATTTAATTTATAATATTCCAGAATCGATTTAAACGATCAAAGTTATAGGGGACGCCTCTTTAATGTACACTTTTATATACATGGGATACATACCACACTGTATGGATTGAATCTCTGATTTGAAACAGTTATGATCTTCCCAATCTCTGTGTTTACATTGCTCTAAACTTGTTTCATGTCCCTCACATTCGAGGTCATCTAGAATGATTTCTGGTGCATCATCGACACTTCCAAAGTCTACTTCATAAGACTTGAAACCACTGAAAATAAGAAAAGATAAGCTGGGCCGGTATTTATAAAGCATCTTAAGTGCAAACTTAAATATGTTGACTTAAGTTTAAATATTGAGCTGCCAATATTTCAAAACAAACGAAACATATCCCATGGTTTCTATATGATTACTGTAGTTCTTTACATAATGCTTCTAAACAATGTAAATATTTGTTAATATTAGTTTTCCTGTTAGCTGATACACTTAAGAAAAAATGAGATTTTAAGACAATTCTAAGTTTTTACTTAAGATGCTTTATAAAAACCGACCCAGACCTGTTGTATACTTTAACCAAACTTGTTATACGTGGGACGATATAACACTGGAAACAAGATCATACATCGTTGATCTTATTTAAATCATCATAGTTATATAGAAAGCAAGTAACTCTATGATGCGGGTCAAGGGCCGTAACTCTGTGATGCGGGTCAAGGGCCGTAACTCTGTGATGCGGGTCAAGGGCCGTAACTCTATGATGCGGGTCAAGGGCCGTAACTCTGTGATGCGGGTCAAGGGCCGTAACTCTGTGATGCGGGTCAAGGGCCGTAACTCTGTGATGCGGGTCAAGGGCCGTAACTCTGTGATGCGGGTCAAGGGCCGTAACTCTGTGATGCGGGTCAAGGGCCGTAACTCTGTGATGCGGGTCAAGGGCCGTAACTCTGTGATGCGGGTCAAGGGCCGTAACTCTGTGATGCGGGTCAAGGGCCGTAACTCTGTGATGCGGGTCAAGGGCCGTAACTCTGTGATGCGGGTCAAGGGCCGTAACTCTGTGATGCGGGTCAAGGGCCGTAACTCTATGATGCGGGTCAAGGGCCATAACTCTATGATGCGGGTCAAGGGCCGTAACTCTGTGATGCGATTCAACAGCAGTAGCTATGGTTACATATAAGATCTATCATGAGTTGTAAATTATTGATATCGATCTACGTTTCTCAAACGAATTCTGCAAATTTTGTTAAGCCAGCATCTGGCAAGCTTAATGCTATTTCCTGGACGAGTGTAAAATTAAAACATTGATTGACAACGAGTGATATACATGTATATGTATCATAGTACAATAAAAAACGCAAAATACGCATTGATTTAATGGAAAAACTTCTCCTTGTATTTAAACGTTATACTACACGTGTTACGTAAAATATTATCCGAATATTATACCTGTTAAAGCCTAAGGATCTGCATGCAACCGTGGCAACATTATCATTAAATAAATCATCACATACTGTGCCCCATTCACCGTCATGATAAACTTCAATTCTTCCCTCCAAGCAATTGCTCCCATCTACCAGTCTTATTTTAAAGTCTGCAAAATATAATTATAAAATAATACTACTTTGGAAACTCATTAGCTTTCTTCCTTCTACAGCACAGAAAGTCATCAACTGTATAGTACTATGATGTTTTAAAGTACAATATTTTATTGTACCACGTTTTGTCATTTTATTAATGTAAAAACAAGCTGCTATCGTGGCCTATTCACCCATGTAACTAACCAAATGTTCTCTATAAATACCGGACTTTATGTACATATTGATCAGAAGTGCACGCCATTGTACAACACCTGCTGCCGAAATGTCCCTTGATGTAACAGCAAGTATTGATTTAGCTTACACTACAAATATTGTATGAACACGAATTTCGTTATTTTGAAATATTTGGAGGTTAAACGTTAAAAGTTTGTGATTTTCAAACTTCAGTAAAAACCTTCTTTCTGTGTTTCCAACAATTTTTAAAGTTCATGAACAATAATTTTCTCTAACATATCGATTATTTGAATTATAGCGAAATCCAAACCATTTTTGACAATTTCTAATTTTACTGTCTTTTATGCATAAATATATTATACAGAGCTCC
This sequence comes from Spisula subtruncata, assembly GCA_963678985.1. Classification (NCBI taxonomy): domain Eukaryota; kingdom Metazoa; phylum Mollusca; class Bivalvia; order Venerida; family Mactridae; genus Spisula; species Spisula subtruncata. The sequence continues at coordinate 59,324,596 of OY787663.1, forward strand.
AGATTAGGTTTTTGTTCATTGGATATTTTACCACCAGTTTCAATTGGGTTATGACAACTTTATTTTGGTATTTAATCAAATTCAAAGGGTTAATGATCTTATATGAAATGTTTTTCACTATATCATCCTTTTCTTTTGGGGTATTTCAGATTGTGATTTGCTTCTGTTACTCCTCTCCTCTCAAAATTAATTTGGTTAAGAAGAAAATTGACAAAAATGTCAATCAATACCCTTTAAATCTATCTTAACGATAGATTATAATAACATGGTCCAATGGATTAACTTGAAAACTTTCGCCTAGCAGCCTTCGACAAACAACAAGGAGGAGCGCTCTATGCTCGGGTGTAATGTCAATTGACTGAGTAATTACCCAAATACGCAGCTCATCTCTTGCTCTGTGAAATTGGGACCGCAACCATTTTGTATCGAATTGAGATCAGGAGATGGTAATCAATATAGTAACTTACCAGACGGTGTACTAGTTGTTGCAGTAGTAGATGTTGTGAGTGTCGAGTCTGTATTAGGAATCGATGTAGTGAATCGATTTTCTCCTGTAACATAAATATCATCGATCATTTTTTAACATTTGTACAAATGTATCCAGTATCTTCCGGAACATCAGCTAAATCTCGTCTCAAATATTTGCATGTGTCGTTGGAAATTTGGAAAATGTCAAGGGAAGATGGACTCAAAGAAGCAAACGTTATTCTTAAAAAATATGCAATAATTCACAGAAATACATAGCAGCTATGACTTTGAAAACACGAGTCTCAATAGTTTTGGTATTACACTGTCATTATGGAAGACAAACAAATGGACAAGGCAATCAATAAACTTACATTAAAGAAAAATGTTTCAATTTTGAACACTTTAAAAGTTATGCTATTTAAATAAGAATTGACACTGTAAAAGTGTGCTTATAGGAACAGATAAATATGTTGCAGTAAAACTTAGACACGATTTCGGTCTCCGGTGGTTTTCTTCCTTTGTGACGAGTAGTCACTAGGTCGAGATTGTTTGACTACCGTAATACTCAGCTCAGAAATGTTATAAATATGTATATATACCGCATGAGACCGAGGCATCCTGAGCATGTGAGCAGATTGAGATACTTTGTTGCCATTCAGAGTTACCACAATCGTCCAATTTGGCCTCATTCCCAGAACATTGAAGATTTGACAAGTGTATTTGTCCTGTCCCTTCTCCATAATAAGCATAGCCATTTGCAAAATTGCTTCCTCCGCTGTTATATAGATGTAACAATACAGAGTAATATGTACAATGCAACCATTCTATAGCAACACCTTTGGCATAGACAATATTGAAATGGTCACCAGGGCACTGTTTTATCAAAGCATTTACGCTAGCGCAAACCTAAGATTTCCTAAAATATTGCGTACGTCGATAATATTTGAGTAAATGCGTTTTACAAAGATATTTGAGTTCGCATTCTGTCGTAAGTTTTGGCTTATTTCAACGCCAAGGCTGGTCAACCCTAAATGGCAAATATGAGCGTAAGTGAAGAGTTTTTAACACGCACTGATGATTTTTGACCGTCACATGTTAGTTTAGACCGTCGTTTGTTGTTTTAGACCGTCACGTGTTGTTTTAAACATGATTAATCATCAAATCTTGACGCATATTTATTCTTTCTGCTACCAGTTATATTTGTTATAATTGTTATATTGTGTCCCGAGTTGCGTTCAATCTTCAATGTTTTTTGCGCAAATGTATGCAAGTACTTCCGATCGTTTAGTAAAACACACAAGTTTACGAGTTTGCGTAAGGTAGATACCTATGCGTAAATATACGCGACATTTACGCATTGATAGTAAAACAGTGCCCAGGAGTGGTATTCAATATTGATCTTAATTGGTGAATAAGGATAGCCAATCATAACACATGTTACTGACCACGAGTTTGATGTGGTGCGATCTGATAAACTGCCCTTACCATTAATTCATGTAAGATCAAATTTGAATATCACTACAGAAGGTGTTTCTCTCGCAAGGAAATCTATATATAGTTGATTCAAAGATCTCTGTCACAACCGTGTAAACAAACATTTACCCGGGTCGATTGTTAAAGGTGTTTCGGGATTAAATTATACCATCAATAATACACTGAAATGATTAAAAAGCTATTAGTCCTATAGCGTTGAGATTATACTTGCTGCAATTAGCTATTCAGAAATGGAACCTTATGGCGGTTTTGACAGACATCTTTGAATCGACAATAGTAGATGTTACACAATGATAACATATACTAGTATCGGTGAAGAATTTTGAATAAAACGTCAGACATGCATGACCATATTTTGAGACAAAGAAATTTAAATTGACATAAATAAGATGTTTGATAAATTATAATTATTTATTTGTTATATACTTCGAATTTAAGACCACGTGTGTTTGTAATTGGTGCAACAATGTTGTATCTATCTTTATAGTAAGATACACTCTTGTTTCAACAAATGGACGATATGTGGGTCACAAATTAGATTTTAAACAATAGCTTATGAAATAATAAAATGTAACATACGTTACACCAAGTTGTCGACAAATTACATCTGCTTCATTAACATCGAATCCATCGGAGCACACTGTACTGTATGGACCAGTTGCTCCACGTCTAACTTCTACACGCCCACATAATTCATTCGGGTCATCACATTCCACCAATCGTATTTCATAATCTGTAAAGTGTGGAAAGAAATAAACACTATTTAAAGTTTTTTCCCGTGTTTGTTTTTGTTTGATTTTGTTTATCATTATTTATAGTCTGTAAAACAATATATACCAAAAATTGCTGTTAGGCAAATGTTAAGTGCCGTTCTGGTTGCTGTAAAATGATCCCCGTATTTCATTTCTGTGTAGTTATATTATTCATAGTTATAGTTCAATTTTGAACCCTGAGCCATGACCTTTTCTAAAAACGATTCTATTTTGGCGATTAACCCGTGATTTATTGATTTCAATAGTCGTGGTTTAAAGATATGATAGTTACTTATATGTGTAATTTATCAATTGGCAATTTAACACAGTTAGTCAATGCCGTGACAAGCTTTATCGGCGAATTGATTAAACTTTAAAAGTGCAGTCACGGCTCAATGCTCGAAATTGAACTATACGTCCCTTAATGGTTAATAATGCACACAATTCGAAGTCCAAAGTGTGTCTTTTAACGGGAGTGAGTTTTTACGTGTAGCCATGCTTAAAACATCCATTTTGGGATTGCGTGAATAGTTCAACCTATGTTTGACTCATTGGTCTTGTGTTGGTTACAAGGCGATGCCGCCGATACTGTGTGACATTGAATTGTCTTAGCACAGCAGTATTAACATGTGTATCATAAACATACAAATTTATTATTAGCTTTCAATGGATTATGGTGATTTTCAGTGAAAATAACAATGACAAATAACAGTGAAATTATCATTTTGTTATTTTCACTGTTTTGGAGCTGGTTCTAATATCGTTCAGAAAAAGAAACGCAACGTCAACGGCGCCGGGATTCAAAATATGCGCTACGTCATCGTGACGTCATATTTGTCACGTCGTGACGTTCTAATTTCAACGTAATTTTTCCAATTTAGTATATTACTGTTACAGTACCGTTTTACGAAAAAACGAAGCAAATAATAAACAGAAAATTTGTTGATTTTTGGTTTAAAATCTTATTTTATTTCACTCGTTATCACAGAAAATTATATTAATGATTTCTGAGATCACTCGGTGAAATAAAATTCGATCTTACACCAAAATCAACAAATATCCCCTATGTAGTTGGTATCGAAGTAGAAACGTTATAGCGAGTATTGCTATACATGTACAGAGGCCCCCCTATAAAGGTTGTACTGTATTACCATATTGTGGTGGGGTTGTAGGTTCAGGCGTAGGACAGTCTTGCCATTCGTCCGAGCCATCAGTACAGTCATTCGTCCCGTCACACTTTTGATCACTGCTGTAACATTCCTCAAACTTTACACATTGCAACAGGCCATCGCCACACACTACAATACAATAAATAATATTTTAACACTCAAAGTAAATACATTGAAACATGACTTCTGCACACCCTATGATACAATAAATAATATTGAAACAATACTCAAAGTTAAGACATTGAAACTGGCCATCGCCACACACTACAATACAATAAATAATATTGTAACGCTCAACGTTTATACATTGCAACAGGCCATCGGGACACACTATAATGCAATAAATAATACTGTAACACTCCTCAAAGTTAAGAAATTGACACTGGCCATCGGCACATCCTATAATACATTAAATTTTTATGTTACACTCCTAAAAGTTAAGACATTGAAATCATAAATCCTTACCCTACAATACAAAAAAAATAATTGTGTAACACTCCTAAAAGTTAAGACATTGCAATTGGCCATTGACACACCGCACAATAAATTAAATGATATTGCAACATTCCTCAAAGTTAAGACATTAATCTTGAAATCGACGCACACTAAAAAAATAGTAGTGTACAATGTAACACTCCTCAAAGTTGAGACACTGAAACTGACCATCGTCAGACATATAACACAATAAATGTAGATATTGATTAATTACTCATTGTAAACAGTACAAGTTGACAAACTAATGTGGCACAATGTTTTGCCCTACATCGTAGTTTTCTTATAGACGAGTTTAATAAAACCAGTATGTATGTTAGTGAGTGCAAATATCCTAAGAGAACGCCCATTATCATTCAAAATGATGATGTTGTGTTTAATAGGTTTATACTGAAATAATGCCCTACTATCAATGCGTTGTCAAACGTACATTTACATTTAAATGACTTAACATTTACATACCCAGCAGGGAAAACTGAACATAAAAATCGGACCAACTGTACATTTGCATGAGAAAAACTGTAATATTACTACATGTATACGACATACTGAACATTTAAAAAGGAACTAAATGAACATTAACATGAGAAAAGCTCAAGGAAGTACAAATGTATCAATGGTCTAAAATGTAATGATGATTCTTCAATAACTATGCAGTTGCCATGACTTTGGTACTATTCTGGGAGAAGGCTTTAGTAATGTTGAAATAACTTGTGCCCAATCCATTTGTGTATATATAATTCAATAAAATATCATTAAACTAGTAACTATTAATTCACATAGAAAATAATTGAAATAAATGTATTTATAAATGAATAAAAATGAAAGGACCAAAAAAAAAAGAAAATAATTGAACATTTACTAACCAAATGGACAATCAAATTCATCCGATTCATCGAAACAGTCATAATTTCCATCACAATATTGTGCATTACTATAACATCCATCTTCCACAGCAAGATTTGGGGTGTAACATCTTTGCTCAGGGCAACCTGAAAGCATACTCTGGTTTCCATGGTTTTCACTATTTAGCCTAAAACCGATACACCAGCTGCAAAGAAGGCTAAGACACAAATAAAGGCTGCTGCCAGCCAAAGACGGCAAAGACACATAAGAAGACTGGTGTTAAGAAATAAGCAATTTGATCTTGTTTATTTCTTGTTTATTTCAATATTTACTGGGCAATCTGAATCATGCAAGTATATACCATCTCATTTACTATCTCTATTGTAACCGTGCAGTCGTATTATCTTCAGGGACCACAAATTATATCCCTGTTATCACTAGGTATTGAATACTTTCATTTCCATGACTTTTAGCAATGTTAAAGAGGCATTCCCTATAACTAGCATATTATTCACTACTATCACATTTAATGAGCTAAATGTACAAAACAATATCACAAATATGTCTCTATAATGTCAGAAATATGGTCAAATCACCAATAATAATTTATCTCTTCCATAGCATAGTGTCCACAATATTGATATCCCCAGCCTTCCACCAATCCCCATCCTAGGAGAATTGAGCAAACTACATGTATATAAGATGGTTTAAAGCTAGTCGGTTCGTATCAGAAGCGATATATTTAGTTAAGGAGCCACCAGAGCTCTTATTTATTGTTTTCTACATATAACAATAGCAAATAACCCATGATTTGACCCAATATGGTGTCCGGAACTTTGTGCAAGGTGGTTTTTTCCCTTAATTTACGTTTAGGTTCAAGCAACTGTGGCCACGTTAGATTAGTGGAGATCATCCAGAGTAGGTATATTGTTGGTGTGTGTACCACCTTCCTATCCCATTACCAGAACTAGAACCATTTTACTAAACTATCATCTTATTGAATTATTTTCCGCCTTCTAGGAACTTAGGATTCACACCAAACATTTGCAATTTATGTCGTCGACAGTTTGATAATTGTCAGACTGTCCCGAACATTTTAGTATATAACTTTTGCTGTTACTTTTTGGGTCCACAAATAAGTCACTCAAATACATTTTGCTTCTCCGATATTAGGATCACGTCAATATCCCTGTACACATATATTACAGTAAACCCTCGTTATCTCGAGGACTAATCGGGACCAGCCAAATGCTCGAAATAAACCGTGAGCTCGAGATATTGGTGTAATAAGTATACAATATAAAGATCAGATTCGCCGGGACTTTCACTGTTTATAAGCAGGGTGCTCGTTATATCGATGCTCGTCTCAACGAAGTTTTACTGTATAAGGGAACTTACCACAGCTTCTTTCATCTTCCCCCTCATCACAATCATCCCAATCATCACATAGCCAGCTACCAACGATACACTCTCCTGACTCAATACAGTGGTAATCACCAGCGTCACATACTGTGATAAAATATACAAAACATAACATAATTATCACATGTCCATCCACCAATGATTCTATGTCATGTCTGTATATACAGTGTTAATATTATATATATTCTATGTCTCTAAAAAGGTATGAGGAAATCGGACAGGGAATGCAGCACTCAACTTCAACAGCCGAGCATAGAAACCAATAACACCACAACACAACTACACGGAGCAATGGCAACACACAAGCCCAAGACAATATTAAAAGTCCATGTCCCCGCCGTACAAATACAGGATGACCCAAATTTACAAAGAAATTACAACAAAGCGATGAACCAAGAGACCGAATGAAAAAAATATTATGCTGGTATTATTTAATCAATGTAATAAGATAAAATGTCACCTAGATCTATCTTGTATAAACAACTACATATAATGCTACGAAACCTACCTATTGGTGGTGATGTTGACCATGTAGTTGGTGATGTTGACCACGTTGTTGGTGATGTTGACCACATTGTGGACCATGTTGTAGGTGTTGAAATCGACGTTGAATCTGTTGTTGGTGTTGAAATCGACGTTGAATATGTTGTCGGCGTAGATGGAGTAGTTGGTGTTGAACTTGTTGATGTGGTTACTGGAAACAATCATGGAGTACAACCAGTACAAAAACATTAGATTAATATCAAATAAAAGCATGATCAGGAAAGGGGAAGATGACCCTATTAAATCGCTCAGCTGATATATTTGGTCCCAGATTGAAGCAAATATAGAAATCGACCTAGTTTTATAAAGCGGACCAACGTGGTTATGCTTCGATCATGAAAATAAATGCCTCTAGTATGTCTACAAAACACAATATCGAAAGCAGTCTAAATAGGGTACGTAGTAGGCAAGATTATTATAACCAAGTTTTAAAACAATATGGTCACAATTGTGAACTTTAGTGTCTTCACAATTGTATTTGAAGTGGTGATGTAGGCTTTGCATCTGTACTATCTAATACTAGTATCTCAAATGAGCCGTATTTGTTACAGATGGTCACTGTGACCAACTTTGATAAAGATAAGACAACAATTGTGACCTATACTGTGTTCTCAGCAACAATGAAAGATAGTTAACAAATTAAAAGCTCATCTGACAATTATGTGTACTTTTGTAGCGGTTGTGACAACTTCACTAAGTTGGTCATCTTGGCAACTTTTCTATGTATGGCAGTTTCATGACACGATATGGTAGAACTTTATAGCATGGGCTTACATGTATGCTTATACAAACAATTATTTTCACAAGAGGAAGGGACAGTCTATCATAGTGATGTACGAGACCATCGTCATACCTTGATCACAGTTCTTGCCTTGCCAACCAGAATCACATGTACATGTATAGTCACCAGCAGGTGTGTTAGAACACGTGGCACCATTCTCACATGGATCATTACTTGTACATTCGTTAATATCTGAAATTATCAGTCCAGTTCTATATAAACAAACTCGCTGGCTTAGAATGAGAGCATCGTACGTACGTACAAATGTACAACATAATAAGACTCATACAAATGTGGATTTGGAATTACAATGCGCTTTTTATGAGCCTATTTTCATGAAAATCGGAACTTGTCATGTTGACCAAACTGATGTCCAAAAAGTAGATTTTACCATACGTAAATAGTATTTTTCATCGGTGATTTCTTGTTAGCTCAAAATTTAAATGTTGTACGTGTACTTACGACCTTGTCATTCTGAGCCATCTGACTGTTCTATTTTGAAAATTTTATTTTGCACTATTGCAGTAATCTGTTTGAGTACCAGATGAAGCAATGGTATCCATGACAACTCCAATATGGTGTTGTTGGCATGACAGCCTATTATTGGATGTTGTTATTTGAGTACCAGATAGGCAAAGGGTAATATATTTATGTTTACAAACTGATAGCAACATACAAACTTTTTTATTTACCCACGTACATACATTTACAATTAACTTTTTCATTACTTTTATAGCATTACTACATTACTAAAGTCCTGACAACTTTGACATTGCTGGGGCCGTTTATGTTCCGGATGATTAAAGTGTTAACTAAACCAGGCTTTCAAACTATGTAGAAGAAGTAGCACTTTATCATATTGATGTTCTGTGATATTGATGAGACATACCTAGATCACAGTTCTTGCCTTCCCAACCAGCTTCACATGTACAAGTATAGTTTCCTTCGGGTTCGTTTGAACACGTGGCACCATTCTCACATGGATCGTTGCTTATACATTCGTTAATATCTGAAAAAATCAGTTCGCAATAATATACGTTGGCTTTGTTGTTGAGCTGCACTGTATGTGTAGTCTTTACGAAGGCACAAGAGGCACACGGGCTGTCATTGTTAACTGCTGCCATTGGATCGTCATCTTGACAACGACATTATGGGTGTTGGCAAAGCCATTCACAAAAGCTGCTGACTTTACAAATGTATTGTTGCTGCTGTCTTGATATCTGCACTATAGAAGTCTTCTTGGAAACAACAGTATGACAATGATGTCGACGACTTTGCTTCAGCCTTGTTGTTCTGACGATTGCACATTGAATTTGTACCAGGTGAGTTTTATTGCTAAAAAACAACAAACGCTTATATAATATTTTGAAGAAGTAGTATTTTTTTCATTTAAAGTAAATTCTACAGAGACTTACCTTGGTCACAGTTCTTGCCTTCCCAACCAGGTACACATGCGCACGTATACTCTCCTTCAGGTTCATTTGAGCACGTGGCATCATTCTCACATGGATCGTCTCTTGTACATTCGTTAATATCTGAAAGATTTAGTCCGCTTCCATTTACAGAAACTGGTAGCTTTTGCAAACTTTATGTACAGTTTTGCAGTTTTATGCACATCTGATGTTTCTCTTACTACTGTATGATGCGCGAGTAGCATGAATGTGAGGACTAGGGGTGGCATTCACAAACCATATTAAGGCAATGTTATTAAAATCTAACAATTTCCGCAAGTGTATCAGCTAATCATGAGAAACAAGATAATAGACAGTTTACAATGCGTTATATACCGACTTACCTTGATCACAGTTCTTGTCTTCCCAACCAGGATCACATGTACATGTATAATCTCCATCAGGTTGGTTTGAACACGTGGCTCCATTCTCACATGGATCATTACTTGTACATTCGTTGATATCTGAAATATTTTAAAATACCTTGTAAATCGTAATGGTGGTAGTAATTGCCAGAACACTTTAACTGTAGACGTAACGTCAGCTGCATCGCAATTTGTTGTATGACAATTTCACTATGGTACTGTTGTTCTACAATTGTGGACTGGCTGTTATATACCTAATTAGAAAAATGTATTATCGCTTAGGTCATAATAATTCGTTTCTTTGTTGAGCGTCCGAGGACGGATAGGTTTGGGCATCTTGGGAAAGAAAGAAAACAAGTTTGTAACTTCTTATATTTTCAAATCCAACTGAGATAATGCTTTCATACTTGTTCACCATCACTTCCTAAACTCCTTAACAGCAGTAGTTTTCACTACTTTGCATTTATGTTATGAAGTTATTATGATTGACTATGCATGAGAGCTATACATGTATTGGTTAGCCATATAATGATAAGAATAGAAGGCGTAATGACTTGGGTTTTTTTCTAGTGTTTTTGGGGGGTTTTGTCTCAGGATAGCTGGATAGGTTTTCGGACTTATGGTGGACGCTAAATAATACGATTCGGAACGACTTTATTACAACAGCCATTTAAATCATGGAACGGAAGTAACACTTCATATTGAGGTACGTATACTTACCTAGGTCACAGTTTTTGCCTTCCCAACCAGGTTCACATGCGCACGTATAGTCTCCTTCAGGTTCGTTTGAACACGTGGCATCATTCTCACATGGGTCATTGCTTGTACATTCATTAATATCTGCAAAAATCAGTTCGCATTAATTTACTTTGGCTTTTTTTTAAATGTTCAGAATAGTGTCCTGTTTGCTAAGCATGTACCATCAAAGCAACTGCGGAATTCACCCACTTTGAAGAAATAATTTTGTCTTCAATTCTAGGTAACGATATAGTTAAAATGGCCAACTTGTTTCAATCATTTTTTTAAAAAGGCAGATTCATTTGGCCTCTATGTAGTAACAATATTTGAGCCCATCTGTTCATCATGAGTTAGCTATTACATTGAAAATACTATTATTTATGTCAACTGGACATTTACACTCTAACTACTTTGTTGATAAATGTATTATGGCAGTGATACTTTTAAATGGTTTAGGTTCATTTCTTAGTTCAGTGGGTATTGTTCCACGTGTGTAATGGCGCTATCCTTTGTTGTTACTGTTTTCTGTGCTCTGATGGTTAAGTTGGTTAAGTTGAGTTTTGCCCTCCCTGTCTGATTTCCTGATATCGTTTTGTCCTGGAAAATTGTGACGCATACTTGTGATGTGTGTTTTTTCTTTGTTCCTTTGTGTGGTGTTCGTGCTAGGCGGATTGTTTTGGCTGACATCTTGTCCAGTTTCTTTATCATTTTTATTTGATAATATTACTAAAGCACTAAAGTCTTGACAATTGCACAGTTGCGGTGGATGTTTATATACCAGATGCAATAAGGGTTAATTATAATAAACATCTTCAAAATAGGGAAGAAGTTGCAATTTATCATATTAAGGTACAAATTCATACCTTGATCACAGTTTTTGCCTTTCCAACCAGGAGTACAATCACAGGTATAATCAGCTACAGGTTTGTTTGAACACGTGGCACCATTCTCACATGGATCATCGCTTGTACATTCGTTAATATCTGAAAATATTGACATGGTTACAATTTTCCCAGTTACTGCATATACTAAACTTTAAAGTAAAGCAATATCATTGCATTGTCTATAAGAGTTTGTACATATCGCTGCCTTAGAATGAGATGGTCGTTAGTACAAAATCAATATTTTGATAAAATAAAAAAAAATCCGAAAATTACACTTTACTTGTGGCTAAACAAATTGTTTTAACTTTAAACATGTATCAGTCATATAAGATCGTAGGTAGTACATAGCTTCTCATTCTAATCCAGCCATATAGAGGTTCCAGGTACCAGCTGGGTAATATCGCGATAAACCACTGATTCATCAGACATCAATTTTGGAAAAAGGCAAGTTTGTTTCTTTAATATTTATGTATGGAGTAGGGTAATTCAAATAATGTTTCCGGTGGTGGTAATCAATATTGGTATCAAAAATAAGGATAGCTAATCACATTGCCTGTTACTGACTAAACGTTTGATATGGTGTGATCTGATTGGTTGTCTCTAGCCTTCAGTCAAGTAAGATCAATATTGATTACCATACCAGGTATACCAACGTTTAAAATCGACCTACATTATAATACATGTAAACACTTTTCAGTGATGAACTGGATGGCAATTCTGAGGTAGTCTCTTGTAGATCGAGACGCTTTCCAATTCCAAACTCGTTCATCATTTCCAAACTTGCTTGAGCATGTACATTTATAACCATAATAAACTTTGGTTAGACTGGGTTATAGACTATGATAGCCCAACTTTATGCCATGCTATATTTTGATAAGTTTGATATGACTTATGCACTTTGAATAATGAAACGTCTGGAATGTTTACAAGCCCTTTCCAACCAATATAGTGTATTTAATTTATTACATTTTGTTGTTACATGTCATAAAATATAACTGCAGAGGTTTTGAGGCACTAAAACAAAATAGTTTACCAATATCACAGTCGGGCCCTGTCCAGCCTGTCACACACTGGCAGGAGTAACCGCCCTGGGCATTTGAACACCCGGCTCCGTTCTGACATGGTGGAGATGTTAGACTACATTCGTCAATATCTGAAAGAAAATTAATCTACATGCAAATGTTGTAGGTACTTAGAACGAGCAACCAGAAAATATCAATCCTACAAAGACTATAATAAATTAATAACGTTTTAAAGCTAGATTGATACATCTACTGACAAAATCAGGAACCAGTATAATACGATAACTGTGAGATCACAATCACAACCTCTAGGCCACAGCTGCTAACTTTGATGCAGGTTATTCAGCCATGTCAAGTCAAAAGTTATTTATTTTCTGATATAGTTATACCAATGTTGATTAATTTGGCCAACAATAGAGCATTTATAATAAAAATAATACGATTTCAAAAGATATGAATACATGTATGTTATATATTTGTGTTAAACGTATCATAATTAAACAAAATAAACGAGGTTACCAGAAAGGGTCTCAAATTAAAATCAAACGACAGTTTTCCACTGCTTACCTTGATCACAGTTTTTTTTCTTCTTACTACTGTATGATGCGCGAGTAACATGCATTTTAGGACTAGGGGTGGTATTCACAAACCATATTAAGGGAATGATATCAAAATCTATTAATTTTCACAAGTGTATCAGCCAACCTTGAGAAACAAGATAATAGACAGTTTACAATGCGTTATATACCGACTTACCTTGATCACAGTTTTTGCCTTTCCAACCAGGATCACATGTACATGTATAATCTCCAGCAGGTGTGTTGGAACACGTGGCTCCATTCTCACATGGATCATTACTTGTACATTCGTTAATATCTGCAATATTGTATTACCATGGTTTAACTGGGTTATGGAATATGATAGCCAAACTTCATGTCATGCTATATTTGAATACTTTTGATATGCTTTTTATACTTAATATAATAATTCAACGTCCGGTATGTTAACAACCAATATGTTGTCATGTTACTAGTATTTGTTGTTATAACTACAGATGCGTTGAGACGCTGAAATAAAATTTATATTAAAATAGTTTACCAATGTCACAGTCGGTGCCTGTCCAGCCTGTTACACACTGACACGAATAATCACCATGTGTATTGGTGCACCCGGCACCGTTCTGACATGGTGGATATTCCCGGTCACATTCGTCAACATCTAAAAGAAAATGCTTGGAATTCAATAATGTTACTTATACTTGCATATCACTGGCTTAGAATAAGAAGGTCGTTCTTATAAAACGGATACATATTTAAAATCAGCATCACAATGCGCGTCTTATGAACCTACGGAACTGAATTTGAAACAGCTCATTTTACCATATGTAATTTACGAATTGTGTTCTCAAAATATCGATTTCGTACTTACGACCGTTTCATACTAAGCCAGTGATATGCTTAGGTACCAGAAAGTATTTTAACAAAAAGATTATAATACATGTTTTTTAAACAATATGCTTGCTGGTTAGATAGATGGATAAATACTGGAATAAATATTAAGGAACTCCGCTCACAATTGACGAGACATACATGTAGACCTCGAAGAGCTGATGTCATAGACCGGTAAGACTAATGTCAAAATTCTTCTTAGATGGTCTTAGGTAAAGGTATTTGATGCAGGTTCTACAAAAACGATATGAGGAAACCGGACATGGAAGACAGCACTTAACTTATTCAGCCGAGCACAGTAACAACACAACACAACTACCTGGAGCAAAACCTACACACAACCCAAAGAACTATTTTCATAGAAATGCACAGTACGCACAATTTACGAACATGATTTATGTTCGAACATATAAAACATGTATTAAGTAGGATGTACGAGGGGTGATTAATATATTCGAGAACTTTTCATCTAGCAATTTCACATTGGCAGCAAGGCTCAAAGTCATTTAACATCATTCGGAGTAAGATGTCTCCGACCGAACGCACTAATAAAATTGTTTTATTCATACAAGGGGCGCGTGACGTTGGACGTCACGCGACGTTATTCCAAGCATCACCGTCGGACCAGCACATAGCTCTTTTCTGGACTGATACCCGGTTCCATGTATGATACTGGTAGTATTTTATTACTGAAATAAGTAGTACATAGCCGATTATGGAATGTGAGGTGGAATAAAAAAAAGAAACGATGCGTTATTGGAAACAAAACTCGGAAAAGGGCGGTTGGCTTTACAAAATTATATTATTTCAATTAAGACTGAAACAGGACCTATCAGGTTTAGGACGCAATATCGAAATAACCCTTTTGATTTGGAGTCAACAAGTTTATGTGTTATATCCTATACTAGTCTTCGTTTTTGCCAGTTACATTTGATTGAGATATGTGCGTCTTATTTCGCAGAATTTAAAGGAAAGTGTCCCTAACGCGGTGTTATTTTTGCTGTTTATCCTTATTTTATCGACTAAACCGTTTGGTAGAGACCGTATAATCACATAAACAACGGAATCATATGAAAATGGCTAATTGGGAGCGCACAGAATCCATCCACAATTTAGTAAAGTTATTTGGGAGGTACAGCGAGGAATTTACAATTTTTGCGTTAATTTTCATAGCGTGTCGTTTCTCAGAAATAACGTTACGTCCGAGATGCTCGACGGTGCGCCCTTTACCATGGTTACAAAACGTGACGTCATCAAGTAAAAAGTGACGTAATCATAAAGAAAATTAGACAAATCGCGAGATAATAGATTGATCTACATCAGCGTGTAATTTCATTACTCTAGTTCCATTATTTCAAAATTGAGAAGGAAAGTCCACGAATATATTGATCACCCCTCGTATGATACAATATGGTACATGCATCCCTGTTAAGGTACGAAGAGGGGTGACGTAGTGGTACATATACATGTATGTTTACTTATCTACGTCTCATCTTTGTACAACATACAAACATATACTTATACAATTACATAAAACATTGCACCAAGCCATTCTGACAAGAATTATAAGAGACTAAGCATAGGAGCAACATTTATACAGTATTGCTACTCTTCATACTTATAAACATACTATACTATATAAAAGCGTATACGCACACATTATGATGTTAAACCAATTATAAAGGCTTAAACATGTGCAATATAATTACAATGCTTATCTCAGCAACACCTGTTCTGGCATATCAAATCGACTAAAAAGTGTAATTTTGTGTTTGCGTGCATCATTGCACACGCGCGAATAAAACAGTTTAGGCCTACCTATGGTACATCGGGGTCCAGTCCAGCCAGTCCCTGCACGACAAAAACATTCGAAACCATTCACAATGTTGAGACATACACCATCATTCTGGCAAGGGTTTGATTCACACTCATTTATATCTGAAACAACACATTTATACATACATTACAAGCGCATCAAATAATAAACGTTTACTTTAGATTTGCGAATTAATCTTACAGTTACATAAGCAAATATTTATATTTATCTATTATAAGGTATTGGTATTTGTTTATCTCTTTTCGAAAATTCCCTTTTAAGCATAATTAAAACCTAAGGGTAATTACTTCCAATTAGTAATGGCTCCCAATATCCTGCTACCTTATATAATAATACGATTCAACAAAGCGTGTGATAATGTTTGTTGTAAAATATATATTTTGCATATAATAGTATACGTGGATTATAAATTATGTATGCACAGGAATATCCGTCCATTCTACCCTGTCTGTCAGTGAACATGCTTATGGAAATATATTGTTCTGTAAAAATAATACTAGTGCTATATGCCGGTCCCCGTTGTTCCTGGGGCACAATTACACATATAACTGTTGATGCTATCTACACATATACTATATATACAAACATACCTGTCTGACAGTTGGTCCCCGTTGTACCAGGGGAACAATTACACATGTAACCGTCGATACCATCTACACATATACTATATATACAAACATACCTGTCTGACAATTGGTCCCTGTTGTACCAGGGGAACAATTACACATGTAACCGTCGATACCATCTACACATATACTATATATACAAACATACCTGTCTGACAATTGGTCCCTGTTGTACCAGGGGAACAATTACACATGTAACCGTTGGTGCCATCTACACATATACTATATATACAAACATACCTGTCTGACAGTTGGTCCCCGTTGTACCTGGGGAACAATTACACATGTAGCCGTCGATACCATCTACACATATACTATATATACAAACATACCTGTCTGACAGTTGGTCCCCGTTGTCCCAGGGGAACAATTACACATGTAACCGTCGATACCATCTACACATATACTATATATACAAACATACCTGTCTGACAATTGGTCCCTGTTGTCACTGGGGAACAATTACACATGTAACCGTCGATACCATCTACACATATACTATATATACAAACATACCTGTCTGACAGTTGGTCCCTGTTGTTCCTGGGACACAATTACACATGTAGCCGTTGACGCCATCTACACATATACTATATATACAAACATACCTGTCTGACAGTTGGTCCCTGTTGTTCCAGGGGAACAATTACACATGTAGCCGTTGATGCCATCTACACATATACTATATATACAAACATACCTGTCTGACAACTGGTCCCCGTTGTCCCTGGGGAACACTTACACATGTAACCGTCGATACCATCTACACATATACTATATATACAAACATACCTGTCTGACAGCTGGTCCCTGTTGTACCTGGGGAACAATTACACATGTAGCCGTTGATACCATCTACACATATACTATATATACAAACATACCTGTCTGACAGTTGGTCCCCGTTGTACCTGGGGAACAATTACACATGTAGCCGTTGATGCCATCTACACATATACTATATATACAAACATACCTGTCTGACAGTTGGTCCCTGTTGTCCCTGGGGAACAATTACACATGTAGCCGTTGATACCATCTACACATATACTATATATACAAACATACCTGTCTGACAGTTGGTCCCTGTTGTACCAGGGGAACAATTACATTTATAACCGTTGATACCATCTACACATATACTATATATACAAACATACCTGTCTGACAGTTGGTCCCCGTTGTCCATGGGGAACAATTACACATGTAGCCGTTGATGCCATCTACACATATACTATATATACAAACATACCTGTCTGACAGTTGGTCCCCGTTGTCCATGGGGAACAATTACACATGTAGCCGTTGATGCCATCTACACATATACTATATATACAAACATACATGTCTGACAGTTGGTCCCCGTTGTCCATGGGGAACAATCACACATATAACCGTTGATGCCATCTACACATATACTATATATACAAACATACCTGTCTGGCAGTTGGTCCCCGTTGTACCATGGGAACAATTACACATGTAGCCGTTGATGCCATCTACACATATACTATATATACAAACATACCTGTCTGACAGTTGGTCCCTGTTGTCCTAGGGGAACAATTACACATGTAGCCGTTGATGCCATCTACACATATACTATATATACAAACATACCTGTCTGACAGTTGGTCCCCGTTATCCCAGGGGAACAATTATACCTGTAACCGTTGATGCCATCTACACATATACTATATATACAAACATACCTGTCTGACAGTTGGTCCCTGTTGTTCCTGGGCAACAGTTACACATTTAGCCGTTGATGCCATCTACACATATACTATATTCAAACATACCTGTCTGACAACTGGTCCCCGTTGTTCCTGGGGGGGACAATTACACATGTAGCCGTTGATTCCATCTACACATATTCTATATACAAACATACCTGTCTGACAGTTGGTCTCTGTTGTTCCTGGGGAATAATTACACATATAGCCGTTGATGCCATCTACACATATACTATATATACAAACATACCTGTCTGACAGTTGGTCTCTGTTGTTCCTGGGGAATAATTACACATATAGCCGTTGATGCCATCTACACATATACTATATATACAAACATACCTGTCTGACAGTTGGTCCCTGTTGTTCCTGGTACACAATTACACATGTAGCCGTTGATGCCATCTACACATATACTATATATACAAACATACCTGTCTGACAGTTGGTCCCTGTTGTCCTAGGGGAACAATTACACATGTAGCCGTTGATGCCATCTACACATATACTATATATACAAACATACCTGTCTGACAGTTGGTCCCCGTTGTCCCAGGGGAACAATTATACCTGTAACCGTTGATGCCATCTACACATATACTATATATACAAACATACCTGTCTGACAGTTGGTCCCTGTTGTTCCTGGGCAACAGTTACACATTTAGCCGTTGATGCCATCTACACATATACTATATTCAAACATACCTGTCTGACAACTGGTCCCCGTTGTTCCTGGGGGGGGACAATTACACATGTAGCCGTTGATTCCATCTACACATATTCTATATACAAACATACCTGTCTGACAGTTGGTCTCTGTTGTTCCTGGGGAATAATTACACATATAGCCGTTGATGCCATCTACACATATACTATATATACAAACATACCTGTCTGACAGTTGGTCCCTGTTGTTTCTGGTACACAATTACACATGTAGCCGTTGATGCCATCTACACATATACTATATATACAAACATACCTGTCTGACAGTTGGTCCCCGTTGTCCCTGGTACACAATTACACATGTAGCCGTTGATGTCATCTACACATATACTATATACAAACATACCTGTCAGACAGTTGGTCCCCGTTGTTCCTGGGACACAATTACACATATAATCGTTGATGCCATCTACACATATACTATATATACAAACATACCTGTCTGGCAGTTGGTCCCCGTTGTTCCTGGGACACAATTACACATATAATCGTTGATGCCATCTACACATATACTAGTACTATATATACAAACATACCTGCCTGGCAGTTGGTCCCCGTTGTTCCTGGGACACAATTACACATGTAGCCGTTGATCCCATCTACACATATACTATATACAAACATACCTGTCTGACAGTTGGTTCCCGTTGTACCAGGGGAACAATTACACGTGTAGCCGTTGATGCCATCTACACATATACCACCATTCTGACACGGGTTGTTTATACAGTCATCAATATCTATAAAATATGTATAGTCCAATTAGGATATTGTGAAATTGACGTAATCGTTTATGTGTACCCAAAAGATTAAACCCATTGCTTAAACAGGTAGAGTTTGGTTTGGTAATGAACTGTGGGTATAAGCCTTTTATACTTTTTTTACATGGTATTAGTGGATTGTTCCACTGCGTCACTGTATTTTTACCCTAACTGGACTGTATTATTCGTATTTTGCGGGGAAAATTAAACACTGTGCAGAAATTTTTAGAACATGTGTTCATTGTCCCATAACAATACTATGTTGATGTCAAAGCGAAAAAATCATGTTAAGATCTATTCAGGGCTTTCACTAGGCTCCAAACGTGAAGAGTCAAAATGACTCCTGACTCTCAATTTTCAAGATTCATCCCAATATTTTAAGAACATTTGTATCATTAGTATAGCAAATTTGACTCTTCATGTTAAATTTTCATGAGTCAAAATAGACACTTTTGTCAAATTCAATAGTCTATACTTCAATTTAAGTATTGTGAAATCAATCAGCATCGAACCAAACAATCACAGTCTTATGCTGTGTATGTTTTATTCAAGAACAGGAGCCTTATTCACCAAGGTTGTAAGTCTAAATTTCAGACTTCGAATTTATATTGCCAAATATTCCATACGATAGCATGTTATGTAAATGTACTGATATTGATTTAAATGGGTATACGTGTTCAGTGGGTAACAACAAAGAATCAGACAAAAATTCACTTAGTGAAATCTAATTGCAAAGAAATGTCAGTGAGTATAAATGTTGTAAATTATAAGTCTAAGTCTTAGTTTCAGTCTTACACCGTTGGTGAATAGGGCCCCTATATCTCCCAAAGCAGTACTTACTGGTTTCACAGTTTTCGCCAACAAATCCAGTCTTACATTTACATTTGTAACCATCCCCCTTATTGATACACTTTGTAGCATACTGTCCACAAGGGTTTGTCCTACACGCTTTAATATCTACAATAAAAACAACAGTGAACCTACAACAATCAACAATACAGTGCTTTACTGAAAAGCTAATTTTTTCATGAATCTTACATTAATCTAAAACAAAAGATCCATTCGTTTGTATTTTGTTCTTTATGTGTCTTTCCTCTTCTGTTATTCCCTTTGAGCACTTGTTATAACCTTTATGTTATTTTTAATACGAACTTGACAAGTAAATTCCGAGGGTTACCCACAGGAATGCAGTATCTGCATATAATTAATGAAGGACTCACTACAGTCTTGCAGGCAACCCTCGAGTTGTTATCGGGCCTTTACATTGCAGGAAATAATTTTTTGAATATTCACAACACGATAAGCTCTTATTTTGTTTACCTGTTAGTTTATACTAATTTATTTAAAGTTGATTGTGAAACAAGTTTTTCCAACTTATATGAGTCACTCTCGACACCTCATACCTGGTGTTTCACCATAGTCACGAGGGTATGAGAGAAGAGAAGCCAGTATCCCTAATATACTGAGCGTCAATCAAAGGGAATTTCTGGTACCATTTTACTTTGTTTCCCTGTTATGAAACAGTATGTTCGTAAACCTCACCTGTTGCAACAAGTGATAGAAATGAAGGAACCTCTTCCAGTGTGTCAACGATTGCAGCGACAGTCATAACACTGTTTCCGTTAGGGCTGATGATGTAAATCGTAAATATAAACACAACGCTGCCCTCGCTACAAAAAAGAACATTGCATGACATTTCAGTATTTGCTGGTACAAAAACTTTAAATCGAATAGTTTTTCACACGATTAGAGATTAAATAGTTAGCAATCAACAGTTAAGCACAAAACTAGGCCCCTTACTGAATGGAAAGATGTGAAATAGGGGACATTTTCTTTCTTATATCATTTGCTACAGTTTGGTGTCAGTTATGATGCACAATTCTGAAAAAACTGTTTTCAATTTGGAGCATGGAGTATGGAGTTTGAGTTTGAAACTGAGAAATGTTTATAATCACCGGGCCAGGATTCAAGTTCAGATTTTCATGAAAATAGGCTCATAAAAAGTCCCTTAATGATGTAGAGTTCAAATATGTACGTATACAAATAGAGAGCGGGGATATTTCGATGGCTTAGAATGAGAAGGTCGTAACTACTACTTACGACCTTTTAAGATTCATACATATTTAAAATAAGCACCACAAGGCGCTTCTTATGAGCCCAATTTCATAAAAATCGGAACTTGTCATGTTGTCCAAAACGAAGAGTAATTATCAGACAGTATTTTCTCGTTTTCTCAAAATATCGATTTTGTAGTTGCGACCTTCTCATTCTTAGCCAGCGATTTGACAGCTTTTACTGAATACACTTAACATCTCATCGCATCGCGCGGTGACTTAGTGATAACATTTAATATTTTCATGAGTGAATATCTTGTATCCAGCTTATTTGGAAGCTGACATACTAGTAATTACTCGCCTTATGTCATCAACTTCTGTATGGTTGTACCCTGGAACATCCTGTAACTTTGCATCCATCTGTAATAGACGTTGTGTGGACTTATTAACCATTTTTTGTGAAATTGGGTCATCCTACATTTCTTTGCGGCGGGAACTTGAGCTTTTTATAATTTCTTTTGGGTTGATTGTTGGAAATACTTCGTGTAATTAAGTTACTGTTTTCTGTGCTCGGCTGGTTAAGTTGATTGCTGCCTTTCCAGTCAGATTTCCTCCTTTCCTTTTGTAGAATTAACTGCTATTGACGATCTTTTAAGCACTTTCAGAATGTGCCTCAGTGGTTATAGACAGATTATCAACAGCAACCTGTACCCACAGATAACTGTATCATTGATAACAAAAGAAACGAGAAATATTTATACGATTGTTTTTCGCTTTGGTCTATATCAATGACACAGTTACCTGTGCCTGTCCCATAGTAACTACAAAAGTTGTGCTTTATCTGATACAATGCACTTGAAAACATGTACCATGTTATGTCCACTAGTAATAATGATAATAAAATACCCCCACTGTGTTATAGTTTATAGCATTCTCATAGACTGAGTGTAGAGTTTCCTCTAAATGTGGAGACGTTGAGGATTGCTTGGTAAAAGGGAAGTTTGTACTGTTCAGGAAAAGGGGATTCTGTGTATTTGCCGCCGCAGTATTGCTTTCTTGATCCTGTGTATCTCTTCTTTGAAACAGAGCTGCTACCACAGGGACAATATACTATTGCAAAATGTTACAAAACAGCATTAAACAAACCTGTTTAGTCGGTCTATTTCAATTCCAATAATATTTAGTATACCTTTGTTTAAATATAACTGTGTTAATTTTTATTTTCTTGCAGTTGCCATGAATTTGTAAATATTCGGAGAGAGGGCTTCAATAATAACTTGTTCCCAATCCCTTTGTGTACATAAAATGCAATAAAAATATTATTTAACTATAGATTGCTTTGGGGGACATTTGGATGTGTTTCTGTATTTTCTTTCATCATAATAAGTATATTACCATGGCAATAAATTCTTGTTCCGCAGCCTTGTATTCCGGTGAATCTGGGTCTGCCAGTTCATCCACCCAGTTCATACTTGATACAGTCACCTCTCCATGAAACTGTTGCTCATCTGTAACATATTGATTTATCAAAACACTGTATAATCTTATACTTAACGTGTGTAGTGTAAAGTTATACTACATGGATGTTATAGCACTTAAATCAATTATTTTTTTAACAACCGACCATTGGTTTAGGAACATATGAGGACACAATATCAATACCCAACTGTGTCGCCTCTTTATTATTATTAGAAGCAGTATTAGTATTATAATAAAGGGCAACAACTCATTGTAAGCTAATCCGATCATAAATCGTATGGCAGCAATGATTCGTGTGAATGGGTTTTGTAACATTCAACGTTCAGTTGTAACAGAACAAAGGGTGGACAAAAATGGCGATACAAATTACAAGAGCAATTTCTCTGTCGATGTCGTAGAGCTAGGCTCAGCTAACCAGTGTTCCTAATAGGTATAATGATTTTTTATTGATATCCAAACAGTGATTGTTACGTGAACAACCTATTGTTTACAATAATGTATGAGGAAATCAGACAGGGAAGGTAGCACATAACCTAACCTGCAAAGCACAGAAATCCAAAATACCACAACACAACTACACGGAGCAATGCCCACACATAAGCCAAAGAAACAATTAAAAATCCAAGTCCCCACCGAAAAAAATGCAAGATGACCCAATTTCACAAAGAAGTTATAGCAAAGCGGTCATTACATGAGATCGAATGAAACGCAGCAAAGACCCGACCAAGTTCTCCAAAGCCCCGCTGTACGGCGATCCCACCACACAAACCCTTAACAAAACGGCGATCAAATAAGGAACAACCACCCCGCGACCTAGTTTAAAACACCAAGCATAACATAACGTTAATGCGACAAAAAGAGGCACAACTACGACTTGATGTATAATACATGTACGAGGGTTGTCCCAGTAAATCGTGTACTTTGCTAATAATTTTCATATTTGACGTCACATGTTTATGATTTTTTGTAGTAACCTTTATGAATTCACTATTGAACTAAAACAAGTGAAACAATTGAACGGATATGTGTATGGTGCATGTTATCGGTGATTAACCAAACCTATGTACGCAAATGCGGCGCAACCCATAAAACGCGCCGAGATTAATTAAAAGTATGTTCAATAAAGTTTTAATTCTCATATTTTCAAAACGTTATTGCGCATTATTTTCACGTCGGCATTAAGGACTGTCTTTTTAATGTCGTCACAGTAAATTTCAAATAAATTTCATCATATGTGCGAAAAATACGCATGTTTGAATAGCCACACTAAAAATAAAAACGTGCGATAATTGTGACGTCAGAAGAGGAAACACCCGTAGTATCACAGTGCACTTCATATTTTTGGTTGGTATGCCGTCGAAAAATAATTTAAGACTCTAAACTATACTACTGGCGTATGAAGTAATGTTTCTAGAACACGAATACACGAATGACGACGAAATTCCATATGTAATGATGGTTGTGACATCAGCACGTTGTACACCCACTTTATACTACGGCTTTCACTCTTCTCGCAGTAGAGAGGATATGTTCGGGCTAGTTTTTATCCCACCATGAGGGTTGGTTGTTTCGACCAGACAGCTTTTCTATGGTGCATTTGATTGCTATTGGTTCGCAAATGCGTATCAGAAAAAAGTTTAATGTCATCGGATCCATATTGAATAAAAGAAGCAATAACTTAAGATGCAGCGAAAAATGTTCCGCGGCATGACGTTCTTACTTTGACGTCACTGTGCGCCACACTAACATACCATGTGTATTAGTAATGTAAACTGACAAATGATTTCTTGATTTATTTTCATGAAATTCCGTATACCTTTTAAGAACATATTCATTAATCATCAGTGAAAATTTGAAACGGATATTTTATCTACTTTTTATGTAATGGGCAAAGTACACGATTTACTGGGACAACCCTCGTATATGGTGGTACTGTTTCATACAAACAGCTTGTAGACTTTCAGGTTTAAGGTATTTACAATGGGACACTTATATATTCTACATGGGGATGTATGGTTTATCTTATAATGTACTTACATGGTACAGTTTCTGCGGAACTCTCGTCAGAGTCTGTAAAATAAAAGTCATTCATTTCAAATAGAAGTAAACAGTACTAAACACAGGCTACTACAAATTCATAGTAGTTTTAGAATTCAATTAAATCGATTCATCTTATTACACTTACTGAGTCAATATGGTATCATGATCGCTCGAAACCTGGTAATCCTAACTTTGTTCCATGACCCTAACGCTGTGTCCATAGCGATGCCCGAAAAACGATGTACGTAAGCATAAAGTTATTGTTCATAGAATTCAATGAAATTAGTTCATCTTATTTACACTTATTGAGTCACTCTTATATCATGATCGCTCGAACCCTTGGTAATCTTAACTTTGTTCTATGACCCTAACGCTGTGTCCATAGCGATGCCCGAAAAAAAAGTATAAAGTTATTGTTCCTAGTAAATGTCCATGCTTATTACCAGGTTGTTGTAATTTATGGTGAATATATTTCTGATATAAAAAGCTTGACCAGATTAAACTGACACTCACAAAACTCCGTAAAACGTGTCCGGCTGTGCTCGGTGGTATTCGATTCGTATGCTAACTTATTATATAACGTTATCTCCGGCCTTTTACGAATTTTGAAACGAGTCTCTGTTTAATCTGGTAGGACTATATGAAATAATTTTTGAAATTCCTGAAGAAGGCTATATATACAGTACGTGTACTTGTTCTTGTGTGTCCAAATATGATATTAACATATCAACCCTTGCTTTATTAACTGTTGGGCATAAACAACAGGCAATAACTATATATCTTTGTTTACTGCCGAACACCTCGTCAAGAGTAACATGTTATTATTGGCAGGCCGGGTGATTTAAGAAAGAAAAATATAAATGATTTTTAAAAGAAGAAAAGAACAATGAACATAGAACAAACAAAAACAACTGACGCATATATAAAAACTAAGGGTGGAGTTGGGCCACTGCCTGCTTGAATGGTTCTAGACCAGACAGTGCTGCAATATGCGGGGGTAACCTATTCCACAGGACTGTGGTATGAGGGAAAAAAGGAAAATAGACACATTGTGTACATTTTCCGTACGAAGCAGTAGCTACCTTTGCTCTGAATTTAGGAAGCTTATATAATTTACTAGATATACTAAAAAGTGGACTGAAAATATTTGAAACTTTGTATCTTTGCCAGATCGTTGCAGATATATCATATATTGTAGATAATAAATACAATGATATTGATATAATTTAAATTTAACACATTTATGTACCAAGTACAAAACTTTCGTTTGTCACCCATCCGTAAATTTTTATGTTGATTTCAGTGTTGTTTCCGGTCTATCACCGGCATATCAAACTAATAAGGACTACAACCTGGATATCAGATTCACCCCCAACGGATTACGGGGATATCAGACGTGTCGGTATATTATTTTATGTATTTTAAATCGCTATAAAACAGTTATTTCAATAAGTACAAGTGTCTGGTTGTGCTCACTAGACTGAAATGTGGTATTTCCATGTTTTGGGCAAAATTACAGAAACGAATTATCGTAATAATGGATCACTAAGTACAGACCTTACAAATCAAGTCTTATAAAAACTGCATACATCAATAGAGATTGCATATGATATTGCGAAATCTTTACGTATTTTATGACAGTTGTTTGAAACGGTAGAAAACATAAACATAAAGTTAAGCCATACATATCAAATTACAGCCCGGCATTATATGTATAGAACGCAGCACCTAATCCTAACCTGCACAGTAATTGGACCAATGCCAACATCAGAAACTATAAACATTTTATGGCAACAACTGAACTTTTTAAAAAAATAAATAATCCTTGTTAAATAAGCAGTTTGCATCTAGGCTCAGTATTTGTATTCGTAAAGCGTAGTTTTCTGATTAAAACGTCCACAAAACGGGATTTTATCATCGAAAAGGAGTTTAAATTAGTCCCTTTAACAGTATTATTTAAACATCGTACTGACCCTTGTTAAGCATGACGACGACCACAGCTGCAATGACAGCCAGAACTAGCAGTATGACCCCAACACAAACACCAATCAGTATATATCTATATGGGTGTGATTTCTTACTGCCTCCATCTTCACTGTGACGGTACGAACCACCATTACTTCTGTAATTATAACAATCATACACATGTATAGCTTGTCCACATTGACATGAGTCTGACCAATTGATTAGCATAATTTAACAGTCGATATGATTTCTACGTTGATAGGACCGATTGTATGTTTTCATAATCGGAGAGTATCAAGAAGACGCTCAAGATGTAATACAATCACAAATCTGAAATACCGATATTGCACGATTTGCTTGCGGAAATGGATATATTCAAAGCAAAAACCTTGTAATATATGCATGCATAAAGGTCAGGTTCAGGTCAAAATAGCCAAGCTATACTAGTACTGAAAAAAAGTTCCAATTTTCTAGGGCTCTTTTTAGCACCCTCTGTCATTTCAACTTCCCCTGGTCATTGGGCTACCTATGGAAACCTACACTCGTGTCTCCCTGGGAGACTATTTCTCTCCTGTGTGTGTGGAATAGATCCGCGGCGCCAAGGAATAGACACTTTCCTTACAGGTACCATTTTACACCATGATGGAGTGGAGCTAGTCTGGCCACCCGACTAGATAATATATTTTATCAATCAAATAGCATAACATTTTTCAATTTTCGCTAGATTTTATTTTGGGCTGGTTTATACCGTGCAAAGGGAAATAATTTCACGAGAAAAGAGTAGATTGAGGAGTTATCTTTCTAAACATAGGGTATGTTAGACAGACTAGAGTGGAGCATGTGGGTCTTGCTCAGAGAAATTAACCAGTGGTCCAGACGGGGGTTGAACCCGAGCCCTCTCAATCCCGAAGCGCACACCCTACCTCTAGACAACCGCTCCCCACAAAATGTAAAATGATATAAGGATATCGGAGAGGGAAGGGAACCAACCGAGCACAGAAAACATAAACAACACCACATATCACAAATACACGGCGGCACAAAGCCCTCACATAAGTTTACGAAAGACTGAAGTTGTAAAAAAAACACTAAATAAATTACTTGTTGTTCAAATCTTGTTATTTTGACCAATGCTTCTGTGATGCAAAACTAGCAACGGTATAAAAACTTTCAAACTGTATGTCGCCTGTCACCTGAGATACGTGCAAACGCATGGAATCGAATAATGTCTATCAGAAAAAAAACTATATCTATACGTCACACCAGCCAAGCTAGTTAAATCCAAAATATGAGTGATCAAGCAAAACATGTCACTCGCGATACACTTATATGTGATTTAAAAGAGATTTTGATGCATAAAGGAATGCACTAATCCTTGAAGTTATCAATATGGGACAGAAGATCATAAAATTAATAAAATGTTACTTTGTTCAAAGTTAGGTGAACTTGGAAAACCAGAATTTAGTTAAATCATATTTTATTGGATGCATTTTTACAACATTTACAAAGAGTTTGTATACATACAATTAATTACAACAAATATGCCCACATTAAATATATAATATATTCAATATAACAACATTAGATATCGGCCCTTTCCAAATAACCAGAATTTACAACGGAAATAGGAGTAACTCCACTGTAATAGGAGTAAGTGGCAGGTATAAACTACGTAAAAAACTATATCTACGTAAATGTATAACTACGTACCTCATTTTCTCGCTTTGCAGAGCATAAGAAGAATAGTAAGGGTTCATGGCACCACGATCACTATAACGCAGGGGTGGTCCACTGCGGAGGGAACTTTCATACGGATATTCATAATGGAAATAATTGACCTGCTCACCAGGTTTATACCGAGAATTCTGAAATAGAAAATGATACTTAGTCTAGCACATTAAAATCTCGATATCTCGAGGAGTAATCGTGACAGATAAAATACTCGAGATAAACCAGATGCTCGTATTAGCCGACGTGAAATGTATTAATGAAGCAATATAGTATTCGTAGTACCCATGTTTGGAATAATATTGTGTTTTATTTGTTCGGCGTTGTTAATTAAAGTGTATAAAGCTCTAACAGTCATTCAATGTCAAAATAATTACTTGCACCTTTTATAGTATGATATTAAACTACCTTAATTGCAAATTAAAACTTTGGATGGGTTCCGTGTACTTTTGATCAATCGTCGAAGAATAGACAATATTTATAGCGAAAAATGATCTAATGGGTATGAAACCATAATTGTCTTTTAGTTTTTTGAAACTTTAAAAAAAGATTTATTCACTTTAGATACTTGTTAGATTGCCGGGCGATTTCAGTGACCGAGCGGACTGCTGTGATGATGTTCGCCAATAATCACGTTCCTATGGAAAGCTTCTGTAAATACTAAATTGTATTGGTAGTTTGTGCAAAGAAGACGTTTAGAATGGAATAAGACTAAAGATAGTTCCAAGAACGCCATAATGTATGACCAAACCAAATTGTTTTTTTCAGAAACTGATTTTATACAGCTTTACCCTACAGTTATTCCCGTAAAATGTTATACTGTATAGTATTGAGGGAAAACTGCCAAGATGTTCAGCTAAACACAATCGTATTTAATTTTGAAGGAAGTCTTCGATGGCTACTCATGGTTGAACATTTCATCTTATATAGCAAGCAAAAAAACTATTTTAGTTAACTAACATAAATGCACACGGAATTGCATGTATAAATAATACTCAAAAGGCACAGATAATAATATACATGTATATGGAAATGTAACTACAAATAGTTTGTAAAATTAACTTAACAAGGGTACAATTTAATGACGCCGATTGTTACCTCTGGGCTCTGTGAATCAGTACAGAATGTATTGTAATATAAAGCAATCTTTTCAAAGTGACACACTTTACCCGTGTACTAGTATGCAGTTTCTTTTATTCTTGTATACTAGTACCTTGTTTGATCACCAAGGCCATTGAAAATTTAGGACATTACAGGTAATAAACTTGTAATGTAATGCAAGTGCGACCTACATTTTCAAAAGTGCATTGTAACTAGTATATAGTTATATACTTGTTATTGATAATGTAGTTCGCATGCCACATGGTGTAGTGTTTCGTTTTAATTACTTTGTAACAGAGTGTGCATGATATGTTGGTGAAATGCAGTTAAATTAGACATATAGAATATCGTGAACGCAAGATAATACGAAATTATTTGTTTGCCTAATTAAAAACCCACGTACACCGGTCAACCCTCGATTAGTTGTCACCTATATAGGATGAACCAATCGTATGATGCTTCACTTCACCACTTCATTGAACAAACAATACATCCATTATTACGTTCGTATTGGTCAGACAACTTTGAATAGGGGACGAGGATGACATTTGCAGATACACAATACCTGCTCAAGACAGACAGAGGGAGGTGGTGACAGTTGATAAAGACCATCCTGTGGTACCCCTACGCTACGATTATAGTCAGAGTTAAGGGACCCAGGTAACTAGGTATTGGCCAGCACTGGGTTAGAAAATAGAGATAGTAGTGTATTTTGTCAATTATATTTAACGAGGTGGCCGAGACAGCTAAAACTTGTATTCGGCAGTATCGAATAATCCTCTCTATTTTCTAACCCAGACCAGTATGGCAATTTGTTAATTTTTGTTAGAATCGGGCTGAGACAGTCGTAGGTGCCTGGGCATCCCGTTTTGCGAGTGCTCATAATTATTTGAATCTGAATAGCTAGGATGCATGTTTTAGTTAAGATGATGCCTTCATATTTAATGGTCAAGTTCAGGTGCTTGGAATGATTAGAAAACATAATAAAAACAGGACAGGGTATGCAGCACTCCAACCGCCGAGCAAATACAAGCTAAAAACAGCACAGTCCATAACTGCACGATGCAAAGCACATAGCACATAACATATTGCATCTCATCCAGAAACAGCTCAATCTGTGCAAGATCTCATCTCATATATTGATATGTGTATTTATGTTAATTTCAATTCAAAGCTTTTAAAACTGGACATTGACATCACTATATGACGATTGCACTTTTGAAATCTACATTAAGAGCTTATTTTCATAAAAATCGGAACTTTTCATGTTGACCAAACTGAAGTTGAAAATGCTTGTTTTACAATAAGTAAATTCTAATTGTCAGACAGGTTTTCTTGTTTTCTCAAAAAATTCATTTTGTAGTTACAAGCTTGTCATTCTAAGCCAGCGATATATAAATTGATGTAGTTACCATAATTTTGCACCGAGACATCAATGTAAAAGCAAAAAATGACAGTTCTGCCTGAATGCATATAAGCGATCGTTTATTTTGCAAAGTTGCCCATTTTTAACATTAAATTGTAATTAAATTTCTTGTTGCAGAAGTATTTTAAAGAAAATTAATATGGATGAATAAAGATTCGTTTAAGATAGCATTGAATGTTTGGTGTGGCCACAAATTTCCATAAATTATTCAAGCCATTTATGAAAATCTGTTATAATTTATGGATTTGTTTGATATTGATATTCAGGTGCATATTATATATTGATAAACATAGAGATATATATGTTCATACCTTATAGATAATTATGAACATTTATAATTTATATGTGTATGACCATATACAAAGTGTATATTTGTATGACCATATATATGTTTATTATGTGTATGACCATATATGTGTATATTATGTGTATGACCATATACAAAGTGTATATGTGTATGACCATATATGTGTATATTATGTGTATGACCATATACAAAGTGTATATTATGTGTATGACCATATACAAAGTGTATATTATGTGTATGACCATACACAAAGTGTATATTATGTGTATGACCATATACAAAGTGTATATTATGTGTATGACCATATACAAAGTGTATATTAAGTGTATGACCATATATGTGTATATTATGTGTATGACCATATACAAAGTGTATATGTGTATGATCATATATGTGTATATTATGTGTATGACCATATACAAAGTGTATATTATGTGTATGATCATATACAAAGTGTATATTATGTGTATGACCATATACAAAGTGTATATTATGTGTAGGATCATATACAAAGTGTATATGTCTATGACCATATATGTGTATATTATGCGTATGACCAAATAAAAGTGTATGTGTGTATGACCATATATGTGTATATTATGCGTATGACCATATACAAAATGTAT
This sequence comes from Spisula subtruncata, assembly GCA_963678985.1. Classification (NCBI taxonomy): domain Eukaryota; kingdom Metazoa; phylum Mollusca; class Bivalvia; order Venerida; family Mactridae; genus Spisula; species Spisula subtruncata. The sequence continues at coordinate 59,356,886 of OY787663.1, forward strand.
ATGTGTATGACCATATATGTTTTTGCATGTACATGTACAGTCTGTGATGTATATCATGTTGCTTTATACATAAAATAGCATGGATTATTTATTGAATTCTTTTTAATTATATGATTGCAACTATGTATGCCATTTCTGTGTGTCATTATGTATGTCATTATGTATGCCATTTTATATGCCATTCTGTACTTCTATTTTAGCCACTAAATGCCTATTCCATTGAACATGTCTTTCTTTGCTATTTATTTATTTTAGTCATGACCTTTTTATAAATGCAGTTTTTATTTTTTTGTGACTGTTTTTTATGTACATTTGTTCCAATAATCTTGTTGTTTATCTAGATTTGGTTTCCATTGTTTCTATTAATCTGCTCAACTTGTGTTACATTTTTTAATATACATGTCTTAGTTTTAGTCTGTACCCACGTCTTTCCTGGAGTATTCAAATATTTTACCTATCTATATTATAATGAGCGTTTGAATGTGATACTGTATTTAATATATTTAATCTTAGTTTATTTTATAGATTGTTTGTTTGTATGTTATTGGATAGTCAATGTTTATGTCGGATACAAGCTTGAAGCTTATGTTAATATGTTAACCATTACCGACGTTAAATAAAGATTATCTTATCTATCTTATCTTATCTTATGTGTATATTATGTGTATGACCATATACAAAATCTATATGTGTATGACCATATACATCTGACTGACCATATATACGCGTCATAGCCTTATCTATTTGTTCATCACGGTGGGTAAGATTGTATTTGGCTTTGGAATAGTGTATTTGCTCCGTAAGATAAAGTTTAAACGAAAAATGATTTATCATAAGTATCCAAGAAGGGTCCGGATTCTAGCAAACAAGATAATGGTGTTATGTCTCTTACTTTACACTTCCAGGAATTTATAGTGGCAATGTATTTTTGAATATTTTAAAATAATTGCTCACCAAACAAGAAAAAGTCGACATAAACATAATTTTTTCTTTTGATAGCTAACGGGAACTATTGACATAAAATAAACCTTAACCGGTTAAGACACAAGGTCAAAAAGGTTATTATCCTTTTTTTCCTCTTCGAAAATGAAAATGGATAAAAGTATAATACAATGTAGATTCTATACGTATCATATTTCCATTAAAGGTACACATTGAACGAATGGTAGAGACACGAATTGTGTGTGTGTTTATATATAATATATATTCTATTTAAATTATTATTTACTCACAGATATTTATAAACCGTTTTTATAATTATATTTGAAGCAGGTGTCGGTCACCAAACATCATTACACGCCTTATGAATTTGCAGATATGTGTGACTTGTATTATAAGTTATCCACTACTTATATCGATAGATGTGCGGTGAAAATATAGAAAATGATCGGTACAGCTTTACCCACTTTTAAAGTTTTAATTTCGTCTCTGATGTGAATAGATTGTGGATGTCTGATTATACGAATTAGCTTTTAAGCCTTTATACGTCTATGCTTTAAGAAAAAATGAAAACATCTGATCCACGTGTAAAACTATTTGTATAAAGCCGTATGGTTGTACTCACTAACAATACTGAAATACGAAACTCTTGTTATATTCAACATCTTTAACAATGCATCAGTATTAAAATAGATAATGACGAGCATAGGCTTTATTTGCCAGTCAGCTTTTCTGCTGAAATATGGCCGGTATTTGAGGACCTCCACAAGTGTTTGCTCACTGGTCGCCAGATTAGACAACAAGCACGCTAACCAATGAGCTAAAGAGGCATACGCCGAAGCCGTGCTGATTCGGAGACTTGCATAAATGTACCCGATCTGCTTCAACCCCTTTTATAAACGAAGCAGTGTGTGATCACAAAGAACGATGCTGCCTGATTTACGTATTTCCTAAATTTAATTGGTTTTGTCAATTTTTGATATTGAGACACAAAAACCATTTAGAACGCATGCACTTTGATATGAGGCTGACGGTTAAATTAAAAACCAGTAAACACATGATGTTTACAAGGAAGCGAATATCATTATGTAACAATAAACCATTAAATTCAAATCCAGATGACGAAAGACACAATATTATTAATTTTCACTCAGGTGAAAATATCAAATTAATTGAGAAACTTTGTGAATAAATTAGTCTTCTTATGAGTCTAGTCAGTCTAAATAGGTAAAAGATAGTTTTCGTAGTTTTTTGTTGATGTAAACAAGTTTCAAGTTACTTTACGCAAGCTTATAAATTTGCATTTATAAAAAGGGAAACACATCATCTCCTGCCAAAATTATTTTGGAGGCATACATAAGCATTTAAAAACATATAAGTTACATCAACGTCTTATATATACTAGTACCCCATGCAGAAAACTTGACCCTGGAATCTTTATATGACTGATGTAATTGTACCTAATGTACTGCCAACTTGAAAAACATACTATTGTTATTATAACTACATGTATACCACATTTATAATGCCGATGTCGAACTTAGCCTTTATTTGCCAGTCAGCTTTCTGCTGAATATGACAGGCATATGTGTGTATCCACCCGGATTTGAACCCGAGTCGCCGACTTAGACGGTGAGCGCGCTAACCACAAAGCTACAGAGACCTATGGCAAATTTGTCACGTAATTTTAACGTCCAAAAATGCTTGAATACTTCATTAACTTAGTAAGATGACTAAATGTGCTATCCAGTGTCCCGGGGCCTTATTCACAAACATTGTAAGTCTAGAACTCAGACTTAGACTTTGCATTGTCAAATACTCTTTTCGCTCTCATGCTGTTATAAATGAACATATTTTGGCTATAAACAGTGTGTAGAATCACGTGATCAAATGAATGCGGGTTTACGCTCAAAACTATTGCGATTTCGTCTGCTAACGGTGAGTTTTTTCTTGATTATAACGATCGTTAATTTAATATGGTTATACTATATAGCCTAAAGTACATTCCGTATATGTTTGGTCGAGCATCAATTAAAACAGCTAAAGATAGAGCGAACTCGGTATAGCTAGTTTGCGATAGAAAAAAATCGTGTTTTTTAAAGATTTATGAAAATCTATTCATCAGATTTTGGTACAAAATTACACAGAACTACAATAACTTCCTACCTACTCTCATCTTGAATTTCATAATTTTTAGTCACCAATTAAAAGACATTTATTCTTTATTACATATTGAAATTACATGCGTATTTATAGTTTAACGCAGGGAGGTAATCTGGCATTCCATTGATGATTTACTATCAATTATTTAACCGTTACACTCCGTGATCGACGGGATTGACATTGCTGTTATAAAGACAAGACTTAGGAGGCCCTCGTGATTCGGGTTATTTAGGTGTGTCGCTTGTAAACAATGTACATCAATAACATATACTTCGTCATATTCACAGACGGGCCTCGCATGTGTTAAAGTAAGTAGGTTGCAAATATGTAAATATACCGTTATGCGTATCATGTGACTGTAAAATTGGCTGTTGCAAGTAGCAAGTCTTCTAACTTGATATTTCATACAAAACGACAAATATGTTACATAGACCTTATGAACAAAACTTTTTTAACTAATTTCTGATGTTGCTGAAATTTCATCGTGTATTAGGTAGATATATTTCATTTGTTCGTGCTAAATTTCATACTTGTTGGTGTAGTAATTACAGAGAAATCTTTAAAAAACACGATTTTTTTTCTATCGCAAACTAGCTATACTTGCCGGGTATTCTTACATATACGGAATGTACTTTAGGCTATATAATATAACCATATTAAATGCACGATCGTTATAATATATAGATTTTACCAAATGCAGGTGAGTCTTTTTAACCTCTGACCTTAAGATCTCAAAACGTTGATGACCAACCTCCGCTCTGTAATGGTTGATGATCTTTTTAAAGAAATGGTACCCTGACAAAGGTCATCGTAACTATGAACTGACTGTAAAATCACTAAGGGCCATCATACTTAGGACAAGCATCCCCATTAAGTTCGATAAGCCCTGGCCTATGCATTAAGTTACTAGTAGTTATCTATGTTTTTGGTCATTTGGACCACCATGTGAAATCGCAATACATCCCTTGATCTTCGATGAGAGCATATTATGAGTAATGAGGGCACAGTATGCTGATATTATGGCTCAGTGGGTTTAATTAAAATACAAAATAAAGTTATGGTGTTAAGATTTTTCCCCAGTTATGATAAGAGCTCAAAATGCAGAAGTTATGACATTATGGCTGAATGGTTAAGATCAAATAAATACATAGATGAATTAGGTCATGACTCAAAGTTAGTATACATGTAAATGCAAAATATAGGACTTATATAATGCTATTAAAACGACATTCGTGATATTCGCTTTACATTTCATAAAGCATTAAGATTCAAATCATAACGTTCGTTAAAAGAAAATACAAAAAAAACATGTATTAAACGTATATTCAAACATGTATTAGCAATATTGATCGCACAGCGTTTAATGGCTATACATGCCCTGATCTCCACAAGCATCTCAAGTAGACATTTAAACTCAAATTGAGTACGGGAGGTACCTGTGATCAATCCCAGGTCTCGCCATACCAAAGATAAAATAAAAAGGGTACCAGAAATTCCCTTCCTAGACGCTCAGCATATTAGGGAAAATGGCTTCTCTTCTCTCATACCCTCGTGGCGATGGATAAAATAAGGTGCCGAAAGTGATTAATATAAGTTGGAAAAAACTTGTTGCACAATCGACGTTGAATAAATTACTATAAAATTGAGATTTTGCTAAAGTTACTGTGAGATGTTAAGACAAATCTGAAGGTCCTGGGGCCTTATTTACCAACGTTTTAAGTCTAAAATTCAGACTTAGACTTTATATTGCCAAATGTTCTATTCACTCTCATGATGTTATAAATGTACCGATTTCAATACAAATCAGTATACATGTTCAGTAGGTAACGACAAATAATCAGACAAAATTTCACATGGTTAAATCTGATTGCAAAGAAATGACAGTGATTATAAATGATGATATTTTAAGTCTAAATCTGATTTTAGTCTTACAACGTTGGTGAATAAGGCCCCTGCTCTTGACATTTTACTTAGTAATGCTTCTTTTGAGAACAGTCTCGTGGAAATTAACATTAAGACACATGCCAATATTTGAGATGAGATATTGCTCAGTTTGAGATGTTTGGAGAGATCGGGGTGAGCATCATCACAAGGCTTATCACGTTCATTCATAACGGTGGCTCATCAACCGGTCATTATTATACTCAGAATCCGGCGCCTAGGAGTTTATAAGTGCTTTTTCAGTATTGTTGACGTCACGTGATTAGATCTATTTTTAGAAGTATAGTCGATGAGATACTTTTTAGTGTCATGTATATCATATTTACATGTACATTTTGAAGTATTATTAAAAATAAATTTTATTGAAATGGTTATTTTGAACGTATATAACAGTGGTGCTAGTATATACTAGCAAGTACGTTTGATCAAATATTGTAGTACAAATGAATATGAGAAAACAAACAGATATTGAATTAACGCAGCACTTAATTATTCCTCCGAGCGCGAAACATGCAAACATCATATACAAGTGTAATCAATCTTGACTGTTTCAGTTAAAGTTTCACTCAAAATAATGTTAGACAGACCGTTTAGTTATAGAAAGAGAACGCAAGTTTCTCTTTCTGGCTTATATCATTGGCTGTCAAATTGTATTGGACGTGGCTAAATATCACATAACGGTACATTGTCCTCGCTGATTTAGCGCCACCCCTTCAGTTAACATCACGGAGCCATGATATAACTAACGTTTGTTATATATTAGTTATAATATGTATTGTTAGATATTACCCTCTTTAATCTTTTTTACCAATATTAATAAATTCAAATTAACCCTATCCCCCATCATCGTACGAGGGTATATCCAAAAGTAATGTCACTCCTCCCGTGGTTTATTTGTTTATAGGCCGATATGCATAAATATGATATCAAAATGTTCAGAAATTCAATTCTGATTAATAAACAACGTGCTTCATTATTCCATTTTCATAATTGGACTATATGTACAGTTGAAATATACCTATGACGTCATATCGCCGCACACGAAAATAACGATATTTTTTCATTATCATAACGATTTTCTTTTATGCGTTTTTATAAAAAATAATTCTCGAAAGCAGACGATACTTTCGTGACGTGATGAAACCAATGTGTTGTGCCTGTTGCTAAAATTTCACTGACGTCATTCTATTTTGAAACTTGCAATATATTTTCAACGCACTGATTACTTAGCGAAAACACGGCAGCTTTGTGACAAAAAGACGCTGCGCGTAATAATGCACTTTTGCTTAAAGTTATGAAAGTCACCTACTGAAACTTTAGTTACACACGGCGGCAACATATAGCCTCGTGTACCTGTAGTATAAGCTTTTAATGGGACATGGATCAACAAATCATTATCGATAGAGAGTCATATGAACGGTTTGTAGTAGGTCCGAAAAGAACACTTAGAGTATTTTTAACGCCGTCCATTCAATTCAACGTTCAAAACTGCGATCATTATGTGGTGAGTTAATATTTTTGCTGTGGGACTATCTAGAGGACACTTAACAATAATTTGATTTCGCAGATAGTAAGTGTCGGGTGGGTTGCACCATTGTATAAGGTCGTGGAAATAACTGCATGGTTTATGAGTCGTTAGAAATTACCAGATGCGAACTTCTGCTGGATGAGTAAGTGTCGACAAGTAACGTCATTGTGACGTCGTTGACGTCGAACTTGCGGCGATGTTCGTAAGTATGTCTCATATAAATATTCATATCTCAAGAACTATTCTGTTCATTGTTGTTAAATTTGGTCATCATATTCAAATTAGACTGAAGTTACGGTGTGAAAAAAATCGTGGTTTTACTGGCATTATACACGATTTTACAGCATCAGTGACATTACTTTTGGATATACCCACGTATAAGCGCATGAAGGGAGGCAGGGTTCTTTAGACATGAAGCCTTATTTATTTGTGTTACCTAATCAAAATCAAGCCTTATTTACTTGAAGTTATTTGTTGTTATGTTTATATTTTCAACCCATTTTGTTTTATCTGTGATTCATATGTCAGGTTATATGAACCTTGATTGGAATTAAACTTTATCTTATCTCTTATACCATAAATACAACGGAAAACGTTTAGCACATTACCGATGAAGATAAATAACTGCCCGAGTCCATGCTTTCTGAAAGCTGAATATCTTAGCATAATGATCCAACTTCAACAAGTTTTAAAATTATTACATTTGAAAGCCTGAGATCCAGTAGCAAAATATCAACAACAGTAGCGTGCCTCCGTAGCTCAGAGGTTAATGCAATTGACGTCTAATCTGGCGACCCGGGTTCCAATCTGGGTGAAGGCACTATGATGCGTGTCATAGTTCAACAGATAGCTGACTGACAAATGAAGGTTATGCTCGGCAGTAATGTCTGAATTATGCATACATGAAGACAAATCAAATACAATGTTTGTATCACATTCGGCTTGTCTGGTGTGCCAATGTTCAAGGGTGTGAACGTCCTTCTGCATAACCAGGGAACATGGACTTCACACGCAGTTTGAAAAAAGCGAAATGCAAATTACCCACCCTTCCACGGGATAGGAGTGGCGGATGTTTCTATTGATTAGTACGTTGGTATGATGGACAAAGAGAAAAACACGTCAATCACAGCTCTCAACATTGTCGGAACTTAGTGGTGCCTTTATGGAGTAGTGGAACAATGTAATCATAAATGTTGCAAGAACATTACAGTTCTACATGGCAAAGGTACGAGTGCTTCGGTCACCAACTCTCGAACCGAATGGTATATGTTGTCGGGATGTTTTGTGACGTGTTGTAGTGACTTGCTCGTGTTATTTAACATCCCTGCATAGATCATGACAAACGTATTTAATAACTAGACTTTTGGCATTTATCAAGTTTTTTTTAGGCAGCAGAACGACTAAGAAAAAGAGTTAAGTTACCAATATTCTAGTGCTCTTTTCAGCTGTTAGGCCGCTCAAGCACCCTTTGACATTTCAACTTCCCCTGGTCATTGAGCTACATATGGAAACCTACACTCGTGTCTCCCTGGGTAGACTATTTCTCTCCTGTGGTGTGGCAGCCAACATCGATCTGCGGCTACCAGGAATAGACACTGCCCTCACATGTACCATTTTACACCATGGTGGAGTGGAGCATGTGGGTCTTGCTCAGAGAAATTAACCAGTGGTCCAGAGGGGGATCGAACCCGGGACCTCTCTATCCCGAAGCGCGCGCCCTACCTCTAGGCCACCGCTCTCCACAAATACCGTTAGGATTAAAATATTTCAGACTCGTACGAGTTGGTAAATCCGTGCGGACATCGTACAAGCATTGTGACCGTAGCATAAACGAGAACCAATATATACAATTATATCTATTGAATGATTGCATTAATAGAATTAACCGTAGATCTACAGTACGTCAACAATTTTGTACTCTTGGTGTTTTGTTGGAAGTGCTTTGTGTGTTTGTTTCATTCGCTACTAGAGCATATTTTGCATTTATAACATCATAACAATCTGGTATCTTTAGATCATAGTGTATTTCATATTGAAGTTAAACCATCGAATAGTGTAGTACCAATGTCTCTATTCATATTGCATGTGTCATTTTAGTGCTGTTTGCGACAATACAGTTCAATTTGCCGAGTTTATTAAAGTATTTTTGCAAAAGAACATTTTGTAATTCTGAATGCAACAAGTTGTTGTTGTGATATGAAGGTAGCTTTTAAAATTAGTAAATTAAAAATAATAAATATATATTATTGTCTCTATATACATTGCATATGTCATTTTAAATATTGCTTTTTGAGATATTTTTGCAGAGCTCATCGACGTATTTCTGCAGAAGAATTTGTTCGCGATCTCTCAATGCACCTGGTAGCGATATAAATGTAATTTTGATAAATGCCGAGGCATTTTAATAAATTATAATTCAAAATAAATAATTTAAAATTAATCAATAATTATCTAATTGATCAATTGATATATTAATTAATTAACTAATTGATTAATTAATTAATTCATTCATATATATAATATTACTCACCGATTCTCCCTCATCCATATTTACACTTGTTTGTGCAAAATTAATCAACACACTAACATACCGAAACGAAGGAACGAACGAACGTGCACTAGGGTCGAGCTTAGTGTGTGAACTGACTAAAGTTTGATCTAGTGCAAAAATTACCAATTTGTAAATGATATACCCACTTTAATATAAAATGTATAATATGTTATACCGCGTGATCAGCTTTGACGGGGCATTGAATGAATTTGCACGCTTTGAAATACTTTTTTTAAAATTCGCTTGTGCAAACGGGTATTCGTACGAAAGACCGGTAATGCCGTTTCAAATTCACGAAAGTTAATTAAAATCGTGCAATTGCGATTTTGTGAATTCGTGACACTATCAAATCGTGAATTCGTAAAATGATGATTTGAAATTGTGTATTAGTGCAATATTAAGGTAGAATTGTGCATTCGGGGTATTGACTTAATTGTACGCTTTGAAATACTTTTAAAATTCGTTTGTACAAACAGACAGTCTTATGAAAGACCGGTAATGCTATTTCAAATTTGTGATAATATCAATTAAAATCGTGGAATTGCGGCTATGTGAAAATTCCATTTTGTGAATTCGAAACATTTTTAAATCGTGAGTTCGTAAATTAGCGATGTGAATTCGTGTATTTTTTAAATAATAAAGTAAAATCGTTGTAGAATCGTGTACAATACTCATTTAGTGAAATGTCACTGCCAGCCTTTCGTATATATGTGAGCACATACCCACGACGGATGGTTCAATTAAGTCAAACCTATACCAAATGCTATAATATATTTACATAAGCAACCCGCGCGCTATAGAGTATTTGGCGTTACACCCAAACTTGACGTTTTACAGTCTGATAAGCCACGAGGTCAAGGCTAATGTATCATTATGAATAGGTCGGGAGAAATGAGGCATATACGAGCTTGCAGGAATAACATTCATGATCACTTTGAAAGGGAATTATGCAAAGTGGAAATTAAGATTTGAACATTATGAATTATGAAAAATAAAACGTAGGTAACAACACGTTAAGATACGTGAATATCTCATAATAATCAATGCGTAATGTGAACATTTTAAATGTATTTATAGTTTATACACATTTGAAAAGACATGTTTAGTGAACCATTCATATAAGTAATAACTATACATTTTCCCACATCGTCTGATGGCTGTACTTTTACATGTACTCAAAATTTTATACAACTGTCAAAAGTTAAGATCGTTCATACAACAAGACGTCAGTATAGAAGTACCCTGCATCCTAAACATGCGATAAACGTCCGTGAACTTTCAACTAGAGCGTGCCATTATCAACATATGCAACGCTTTCAAAAATAATTTCTTTAGAAATACGTGTACTTTAAAAACCATGTCACCACGAATGACTCGAATGCACCAAAAAATGAATGATATAATGTATTTGTATTGGTAACGTCTTTATATTGTACTGAAATCGTCTGTACTTTGACAGACAAAAACATATAACATTACCTAGTTTAAACTAGAGTTGAAATCATGGACTAAATATGTAATTTGATATTCACCGAATCAACGAATCAATGATACGGATAACACGGGTAAGTAATGCAATACAATAAAGTCTCCCAGACAAAATGGTTTTGTTGATAGCGGACCAATTTACGACGATTGTCAAATAGTTAAGACTATCTGACTCGAACAATTTACCGCATGTCTTGAAATTCTCATCAGAGTAAGGCATGCATCCATTATACTGTAGAATCTGGTTAATAAGCGCATACGATTATAATATAAATTTTAGTGACACTTTTATGCGCTTATAGAAAACTGCTGTCGATATGCGCTTATACTTGAGCCAAATACTTTACGCTTATAATTGATATGCGCTTATAATTTTATTATAAACATGTCGTTTGCCCCTATTTTTCTTACATATATCTTATGTACATTTTTACAGGCAGGCGAACCCAAGGTAAATACGATAAGTATTTTATAGTTTGTCAAAATAGATTTATAAAATTACATATTAAGTTGTAAACATTAGGTCATACCAAATCGTTTCTTCGTTTAGCGTCCGTAGATGGATACAGTAGGTTTGAACATCTTGTGAAAGAAAAAACAAAACGTTTATAACCTCTTGTATCTTCAAAATCAATCAAGATATTGCTTTCATACTTATTCACCATCATGTCCCCAGCCCCAATATAGCAGTTGTTTTCACACAAACAGGTCTTCAGTTATTTCATTAAGTTATTATGATTGACAATGCTTGAAAGTGTTAGCTGTATAACGATGACACAATGATGGATGAGGGAAGAAGTCGTTATGACTTGTTTTTACGAGTGTTTTGTTTTTTTGTCTTAGGATAGCTAGATAGGTTTTCGAACTTAGGGAGGACGCTAAACAAAAATACAATTGGGTATGGCATTACCTGTAGTCTGAATAGCAAAATTGATGACCTAAGCCTACTGTGATAACAACAAGCACACACAAGGTCAAATCATGACAATGCCTAAGTTTAACCACAGTGACTGTTATTCATGGTTCTTTGGATCTCTTTGTTTTAACCAAAGCAAGCAAGTGCAAGTGCAGCAAGACAATCAGTGCTAGTAATAATAACATAATCAAAATATTAAGCTTGCTGCAGGAAATTGTATTCGGTACATGTAAGGAGTTAGTAAAGAAACCACAGTAACCATACTCGTAGACAATCATAACTATTCAGGCATTTCCGTCACTGAGAAATACGCACTTTCGTTCGATAAACGCCGAGGAGATCCAATCTCGTAGCAACGCAAGCAAACACAATGGGGGAAACGTATTGGGGCGGAAGTGAATACACCGACTATTTCAATGGCCGATTTACGTCGATTCGGTAAGTAAATCTTGACTTTTCGTTGCTTAGTAAGGCGTTTGAAATAAAAACAAGCTGACCAAAGTACCCGGCCAGGTTTCTAGTTTGCGACCCATGGTTGTTTTCCCTCCAAGCACCTATAATTAAGCAGAACACTCGCGCAAAGTGCCGTTTTGGTTACAGATACCCTGATTTGAGAATATTTTTATCTGTAATTTTGCCTATTTCTCCCGATTTTCATGGTTTATGGATTGTTTATGGACCTAGTTTCATTATTTATATGATTATAAGTATGCATGTGCAAACAAAATTGCGATTACATAATATATTGAGGCAAAACACACGAAAGATCCGCTATGATACCCCTGATTAACGCCGTTTGGGGCAAACACCCCTGACACGTAAGAAATGTGGTATAATAAAAACAACATTCGACTTGATCATTAACTGAATATTACGCGCAAATGATAAAAAATATACATTGTGAATACTAGATAAGTTTATATAATGCAAAAACAGGAATATGTTTTCAAGCTATACACATATATCTACTTGCCATACACATTTAATCTGCCACTGTGTTAAATTTTAAATTATATATTCACAATGTTTATGGTCATTCTAAGAGTGTTTTCTATTTGCAGAACAGCCCGTAGACTGATCACGTGATGTAGTTGATGCTGCCTGCTAAGACCTGACAAAGAACACATACCTACAACAGTGGATTCAATGATAGGACCAAGCATTTCAACGATTAAACAGTTCACAATGACATGGATGATGGAGTTCGATAGAAAGTGTGAAATGCTATACTAACATGAGAAATATCAAATAAAACCCTTAAAAATCCACTTTGTTTTGATAATAGCATGTACATGCTTGTGTGTGAGAACAGTTCACGGTGTCTACCCGTATTGTCACCCTCTCGACAGGAGAGGTACGAAAACCGACGATTTTGCCAAAGATACAGATAGTCCTTGAACCAATCAGTCCTCTAAATGCTTTAAATATTGCAACTTTCATGAAATAACATTAAAAAGAGCATACTTTCCGTTTCGTTGTGGCACTGGAACTCTCTCTGTTCTGGCACCGGCACCCACTCTGTGCTATAGTTACTGTGAGCACAGCGAGGATTCCCATGCCAATCAGCTGAACCAACACAGAGAGGATGCCGGTGCCACAACAAAACCGAGCGTAGGTATTGTACGTAATTTGATACGATACAGCGTTTTGCAGACAGTGTGCCAATACGGGTAGGGGACACCGGGGCAACTGAGAACGGACATTTGTTTTTTAACGAGGGCTTCTCACAAATTCTGCAATTGTGCAAATTAAATACGTATTTTTTTTATCAAGCATGGACTCTACTCACATAATATAGATGCACTTCATAGACTGGACGATTGGTTATCAAAATATGAGCATCCAAATTGACGGGGCAAATCGGAACACGGTCGGGGTTAAGATGGAAAAATAAATCATACTCTGTCCTATGGTGTATCTACTCCCACCGGACAAGTACCTATTCATTGTAGTAATAGGTACTCATCAGAACAAAATACAGCAATCCCTGACGTATTCGGATACTCACCACCACGGAACTCAAGTAAATACACCCTGTTATTTGAAACAAATACTCACACAACCACTTGATACTTACATAGCAAATCCCATTTTGGTACTTAACACATCAAACTCAAGTCACACTATGTCCTACGAATATTTACAACCACTGGATACAGCCAAACAAGGTCGTTTACGATAGGTTGCCACCCTAGAGATCAGTTTTATTAGTCCCTATTTTAGTTGTTCGTACTTGCCACTACCACATACACATGCTATAAAAATATACCACTAATTGGTACTCACCACCATCAATTACAGCCATATCTGGTCCAATGCGGTGCTCAAACCAACATAGGACATTCACTCCCGAGATTGGGTACTCGCAAACATCAACTTCAACCATATCAGACTCGAAGGGGTCTCACAACAACCATATACTACCCATTTTTTAAAATCAGTTCAACCATACCTTATGCATATTTACCCACACAAGAATAGCAATACCCGACTACACGTATATGGAATAGCTACCAACCATGCGTGCGGTACTTCCTCTTTCTACAGACAGGAACATAACAATGCATACATGGTTTGTAGCTAGTCCATATAGGCAGGTATGGTTGTACCTAAGGGAATAGGTTGGCAATAGTCGGTGGTTGTTCGAGATTGAGAACCCTTTCTTACCTAGAATGGGTTAATTGTGTCGAATAATCACCACATAAACCCGGGTATGGTTGTTCCGGGTGGCAATGACGACCTTGTGTAGCTATAGCATGAGTTGATTTTAAAAAATGGGTATTATATGGTTGTTGTGAGACCCATTCGAGTCTGGTATGGTTGTAGTTGATGTTTGCGAGTACCCAGCCTCGGGGTGACTGTTCTATGTGGGTTTGAGCACCGCATTGGACCTGATATGGCTGTATTTGTTGGTGGTGAGTACATTAGTTGTATATTTTTATAGCTAGCATGTGAGTGTGTATGTGACAGTGGCAAGAACGAACAACTAAAATAGGGACTAATAAAACTGATCTCTAGGGTGGCAACGACCTTGTTCGGCTGTATTCAGTGGTTGTAAATATTCGTAGGACATATTGTGGCTTTAGTTTAATGTGCTAAGTACCAAAATGAGATATGATATGTATGTATTAAGTTGTTGTGTGAGTAGTTATATTTGGTGGTGAGTATCCGAATACGTCAGGGATTGCTGTATTTTGTTCTGATGAGTACCTATTACTACAATGAATAGGTTCTTGACCGGTGGAAGTTGATAGGTACAGGATAGGACAGAGTATGATTAAAGTATTTTTCCATCATAACCCCGACCATGTTCCGATTTGCCCCGTCCATATGTATGCTCATATTTTGATAACCAATCGTCCAGTCTATGAAGTGCCTCTATATTACGTGAGTAGAGTCCATGCTTGATAAAAAAAATACGTATTTAATTTGCACAATTGCAGAATTTGTGAGAAGCCCTCGTTAAAAAACAAATGTCCGTTCTCAGTTGCCCCGGTGTCCCCTGCCCGTATTGGCACACTGTCTGCAAAACGCTGTATCGTATCAAATTACGTAAAATACCTACGATTGGTTTTGTTGTGGCACCGACATCCTCTCTGTGTGGTTCAGCTGATTGGCACGGGAATCCTCGCTGTGCTCACAATAACTTTAGCACAGATAGGGTGCCGATGCCAGAGCAGAAAGGGTTCCGGTGCTACAATGATTCGGAAAGTAGGCTCTTTTTAATGTTATTTCATGAAAGTTGCAATATTTAAAGCATTTAGAGGACTGATTGGTTCAAGGACTTTCTGTATCTTTGGCAAAATCGTTGGTTTTCGTACCTCTCCTGTCGAGAGGGTGACAATACGGGTAGACACCGTGAACTGTTCTCACACACAAGCATGTACATGCTATTATCAAAACAAAGTGGATTTTTAAGGGTTTTATTTGATATTTCTCATGTTAGTATAGAATTTCACACTTTCTATAGAACTCCATCATCCATGTCATTGTGAACTGTTTAATCGTTGAAATGCTTGGTCTTATCATTATATCCACTGTTGTAGGCATGTGTTCTTTGTCAGGTCTTAGCAGGCAGCATCAACTACATCACGTGATCAGTCTACGGGCTGTTCTGCAAATAGAAAACACTCTTAGAATGACCATAAACATTGTGAATATATAATTTAAAATTTAACACAGTGGCAGATTAAATGTGTATGGCAAGTAGATATATGTGTATAGCTTGAAAACATATTCCTGTTTTTGCATTATATAAACTTATCTAGTATTCACAATGTATATTTTTTATCATTTGCGCGTAATATTCAGTTAATGATCAAGTCGAATGTTGTTTTTATTATACCACATTTCTTACGTGTCAGGGGTGTTTGCCCCAAACGGCGTTAATCAGGGGTATCATAGCGGATCTTTCGTGTGTTTTGCCTCAATATATTATGTAATCGCAATTTTGTTTGCACATGCATACTTATAATCATATAAATAATGAAACTAGGCCCATAAACAATCCATAAACCATGAAAATCGGGAGAAATAGGCAAAATTACAGATAAAAATATTCTCAAATCAGGGTATCTGTAACCAAAACGGCACTTTGCGCGAGTGTTCTGCTTAATTATAGGTGCTTGGAGGGAAAACAACCATGGGTCGCACACTAGAAACCTGGCCGGGTACTTTGGTCAGCTTGTTTTTATTTCAAACGCCTTACTAAGCAACGAAAAGTCAAGATTTACTTACCGAATCGACGTAAATCGGCCATTGAAATAGTCGGTGTATTCACTTCCGCCCCAATACGTTTCCCCCATTGAAACAGAACAAATGAGGCAAAGTAAGCAAGTATAGTTCAGCGCAGAGCGGCGCTGAACGGAGCCTGGTACCGATCTCCCGAAGTATCTGGCCCGGTGATTATAAACATTTCTCATTCTCATACTCCAACTCCAAGCTCAAATATGAAAAACAGCTTATTTAAGAATTTTGCTTAAAACTCAACACCGACTTGTAGCAAATGGTCTATCTAAGAAAATGAACCCCCATTTTACATGTTTCCATTCATTAATAAAGAAGTTACAGCAGTTTTTGTAACTAAGAAACGCCCCAGTTGGAGTACGGAGTATGAGTTGGAGCATGGAGTACGTACTCCAATGTTTATAATCACCGGGCCTGAAGTAAAAATCTCTACTCAAATTGAGATTTTGCTAAAATCAGAGTCCAAATAAGAGATAAATATGAAGTTCTAGCTCTTGACATTTTACTGTAATCAATTCAGAATACCATTTTTGTTCAGTGATGCTGATTTTTAGTCCTGTCTCGCATGTAAATTAACATTACGACCAATGTCAATATTTGAGATGATATCTTGCTCAGAATGAGATCCTCCAGGAGATCGGGGCCTGGTAAAATGAAGTCGTTTGTATAATGTTTATTGTACATAAAGTCTTCCCTAAAAAATATTTCTTGATGCCGAAACATTTCAAATATCTAGAAACCAAATATTAATGACAAAAGCATCATTTTATACCAAATATGACAATTTTCAGTCGACAATCGTATAGATAGTTTAAATTACATGTCGTTGGCAGAGAATGCGAATGTCGTAACTTACGACCTTATAAGACTAATAGTACATATCTGGCATCTACAACATAAGGCGCTTCTTATGAGCCTATTGTCATGAAAATTGGAACTTGTCATGTTGACCAAACTGAAGTTGAAAAAGTGCGTTTTATCATAAGTAAAGAGTGATTGTCAGACAGTTTTTCGTGTTTGCTCAACATATTGATGTGTAGTTACGACCTTCTCATTCTAAGCCAGCGATGTGTCCCTGGTGTTCAACACTTGTAGGTCACAGCATCGACGACCGATTTGATCAACATTGAACCCAGTGAGGTTATCGACATCGTCCTGCAGCTTGTTCCACTGTCTCGACACTATCTTTAAACCTCTAATTATACCCAATTATACTAATTAATAATTATACATTATTATGGCGTACATTAAGGGCCAATTTATTATATATAATATTATCGGTGGCATAGTGATGACTGGTGACGCGTGTTGATATATTTTAAATATTGAAGTTGGTTAACAGCCGAGTTGGGTTACTTAATTTGATAATTGTTCGAAGTTGTTTTGAATCACCCAAGGCGCCATGACTCGTTATGTTCTCTCATTTGTGTTGCTAAATCATTGAAAAATAGTTGTAATTGTTGGATATCCCCTTGTACATGTAGTACACTAAGCTAAGACAACAAATATAGCAGTTCAAGTAATATGAGTATTGCGACAAATTTTAATTCGGTAAGAGTGACGTCCTTAAACAAAAAGAGCAGGAAACTATGTAGTACACTAGTTAATTTCCTTAATACGTCAGAGGAGTGAACTCAAAGTGACTAATTTTAAGTCGGTAAGAGTGACTTTTCTTCAGAAACAGGCGAGAAAACTATATATATATATAGTATTACTTCTCTCGATTTACAGGGGAAGGAATTCTGTTTGACTTATTATGAGTCGGTAAGAGTAACTTCTCCTGACGCCAAGGGAGGAAACTCAGTAGTTAGCGAATAACTGCCCTTGAAATCAGGTGAGCAAACTCTAATTATACTAATATTCTGTCGAACAGACTGCATTCTAAAACAGGGGAGTTAACAGTTGGGGGTAAACATTTTAACACCTTGCAGTTAGTAGTTACACCCCTTTAAACCAAACGATATTTGCTAACGCCTGTTGAATGTCACGGCACTGTATCCTGGAGGCTGAAACCTTCGATAGCAAGCTCATAAATTTACCCATTAGGTCTGTTAACTAAAGAAATTCGCTAAATGAAGATAACGCAAATATAAAGTGATTTATGTGATAAAATGTGAACTTATATCACAATATGATAAGCGTGTCGGAAGGTCAGTGATAATTATGAATTAATAAGATGTTATGGGGAGATACAGACCTTCACGGTGAATGTACTCACTTCATCATTTTCATTATCACCGTGTCCAAACGTTCAGTGAGGACAGACGGTAGACGGTGCATGCATGAGAAGTCTTTGCTTTGTCGGTATAAAGCTAAGAAATGGATATATAGCCAATCTTGGTATCTGATAATTATATTTTTCTCGTGATTATCTCAAGTTTTATTTATTCCAGTTAGTTTCAACGGGCATTCTCAAGTGCTATAAATAGCTAATTTTACGCAAGTCTGGCATTTTACTGTCCTATCTCAATGTAAAAAAACTAACATCTCAGCAAATGTTTTGATATACATGCTTGAAAAATATAACGCCGTATGTCCCACCAGATTCCACTGTTTCACATCGGGATCGATTTCCTTATTACATAAGAACAAGTTTCTATCGACAAAAACTCTGACTACAATCTCCAAATGTATTATGCACCTCGACTAGTTCTGAACGGTTAGACTCGGTGCTTATCCACATTTTGTGATTATCATAATTTTGAGTAAATATAAAATCGCACTTCAGCTCATAGTTTTGATCATAAATGCTATAGTTACGGTACAAAATAAATATGGGTACAGCGGAGGAAATACCAGAAAAAGAGGATTTATTAATTGCCACTTTAAATGTCGAGCATGAAAAAGAAATTGTTATTAGTTCGAGCGAAAATGAAACAATTATAAACATGTCAAAGTTCGGGGTGATTAGAAACCTCATAGCGATTAGCATATCGTTCATGTTGCAATTTAGTGCATTTAATTCTTTCGCGAGTTTACAAAGTTCGTTAAACAAAGAAGATGGACTTGGTACTACGGGTCTGGCGAGTTTATATGTAGTGCTGTTACTGACGAGTATGTTTGTGACGCCGGTGACGATGTCAAAGATGTCAGCAAAGTGGACGATGGTATGGTCTATGTTCACGTACATAGTGTACGTAGCGACTGGCTTTTATCCTTCCTGGTACACGGTGGTACCAGCTTCTATCATAATTGGATTTGGTATGATCAATTAAATTACTACAAAATAAAGACCACTTGTAAAGCATGTTAGAACGTCAAACATAGACTCAACCGGCATTTAGAACTGAAAATACATTGCTTAAACGTTTACTTTAACTGACGCTGGTGTAACACGCTGTGGGGGACGGCCCAGATTTGTGTTTATTGCACCATATGAATCGGCTTTGAAACAGCATCTACATTTTATAGTATAACTTTTTAACCATAGGGTCAATTTTGATAACATCTGGCATTTATGTACTTTGAGCATTGCTGTATATGAATATAATTAGTTTATGGAGATATTGATAGTCAATTTTTGATTTTGATAGGTTGAAATTCTGGCTACTTTAAAACAAATAAACCTTTAAAGAAAAATACAAATTTTCAAAAAGAAAGTTTTTTCCGTTTTCAACGATACAGTTACCTGTGGTTTTCATGTGTTTTTTTATCAATTGCATCCATATTTGCCACAGTTCTATTCACTGAATTACAGTAAAACTGCTATAACGCAACCACAATGTTAAGGCACTGGAATAGTGCACGTGTTCCAAAATTGTTCATATAACAGTATATCAAAACATACGTACAATAATGCTATTTTGTTTTAGGAGCATCCCATCTATGGCTTGCAATGCAGGCATACGTCACAGATATTGCCAACCACTACGCATTACTGACGGGAACTAAACAGCAAGACAGATTGAACCTATTCCTGGGGATATTCTATGCATTCTCATACACGTGTAAGTATGATCAAGTAATTGCCCAATTATGGTTTAACGAAAAATGACATTGGCCCACATCTACATGTCGGTGGCTTAGAATGATAAGGTCGTAAGTACAAAAACGCTGTTTTGAGAAAAATGAGAAATGTCTGAACAATAGTATCTAATTTACTTATAAAAAAATCAACTTCAGTTCGAACGACAAGTTCCTATTTTCATGAAAACTGTCACATTAGTAGCGCATTGTGATGCAGATATCAAATATGTTTCCATGGATTTAGAGAAGGGGTCGATGTCATAGAGAGATGAGGCAGGGATGTAGGGCATTAGTTGCTAACTTGCTTGTAGGCCTGTAACATAACATGGTCACTAACTACCTGATTTTAATGCTATTATCGGTGACTTTACCTCAAATAAATGTACAACAAAACCCATACCATTTTGTTTGATTTTAAGGTAATATATGGGGTAATCTGGTGTCCTCGTTCGTATTTCATCGTGATACAGGTAACGTAACTATCAACGTTGATGAAACAATATGTGGGCCAAACTTCTGTCCTTATTTAAACATGTCCAGTGTTCAAAGCTTAGATCCAACAAAAGAACAGGTAAGATAATTATGCTCTTCATTTCAGTTTCATTTATGCACTTATACTGAGTACATTCAACAAGAAAACAAATGTAAGGATGCAACATTTAATCGTAAAATGCAATGGTTGCATTATAAAGATCATGATTTCCTCTACGTATCAATATTGAGTTATACAAATTAATGAAAATGTCTTGGCTTAACAATTTAGTAAAACACCAATATTGGCACTAGCCTCAATTTTTATGTCAATAGGTGACAGTCAATATATCCAGCGATACAGACTGATATATATGTTTTCTAATTGCATCTTATAAACAGTCAGTTATTTCCACAATTGGCATGGTTTCTGGTAAGAACCATTCTCGTTCAACCAGCGTATGTTTTTTCAATTACATACTCTGGTATAATACTAACGAATCCCAGCGTGATGAACGAACGTCTCAACCAATCAAATCCATTTCGTTCATTTTCTAAATATAGCAATGACCAAATCTCGTCATAGGTATTTCCTAACATAGCTTGACTAACCACGGATTGATGAGAATGGTTAGATCATCCTTCAAATTATCACTGCAAATCAAATTATTTACGGAACAGAATTCGTAAGGACATCTTTACATTATGTTTATTTCTTTCTTTTTTTCAGGTGTACATGTATACCGGAGTTTGTGTTGGTTTCATAGTTTTAGCTTTATTCATCATGACTTGTTTGGTTACCAACATATCATCAGAGACCCGTACATCCAGCAGTGTATGGACATTAGTACAACAAGTTACACGATTGTTGTGTTTCTCTAGAACTCAACATCTACTCTTCTTTCCCTCCCTCCTGGGTGGACTGACTTCTGGATTCCTAAACGGTGACTTCACTCGTGTAACTATTCAATACACTAGTATGGTTCCCATTTTCACTAGAAACACCTCGTATCTGGAAACATTATTGCATATATGAATTCGGAAATATTGAAAATAATTTAAATAAACTATAAAAATCGCATATGAGAAAATCTTGAAATTCAATGTGAACGAAAGATTAATTACATACAAATATAGAATATCAAAAAGTCGGACAACTGATGAAACTTTTTATAGAATGAAAAGTTTGAAATGTCATTAATAATTAATTGCTTTGATATTTTGTTGGTACAAATGTATATATCAAGTGATTTTTTCTCCATAATTGTTATTGCAAAATATATACAAAAACATTATATTTTCGTTTAAGGTACTATTCGTACACATTGTAATAACGGTGGTCAAAACTTTACAATGCATCATGTTGCATCAACAAACACGTACATGTATAAACATTTTACAGTATTACTATCACTCGAATGTAATGAAAAGCATTGTTTATATTTCAGGCATATGTCACGTGCTCATACGGAGTTAAGAATGTTGGTTTTGTAATGGTTGCCGGTGGAATATGTCAGTCACTATGTAGCATCATATCCGGGAAGTTGAACCAGTACACCGGTCATTTGGCTATATTTATATTTGGTAATGTACTGTTGCAATCTACAATATAACATCGTATAGCTTTATCGCATTGTCGAGCGGCCTATAAGGCGTTGTCTCGAGGTTGTATCGCGTAATTGCATGGTCGAGTGGCGTATATGGCGTTGTCGCGAGGTTGTATCGCGTAATTGCATTGTCGAGCGGCCTATATGGCGTTGTCGCGAGGTTGTATCGCGTAATTGCATTGTCGAGCGGCCTATATGGCGTTGTCGCGAGGTTGTATCGCGTAATTGCATTGTCGAGTGACCTGCATGGCGTTGTCGCAATATTCATATCACTTAATTGCATTGTCGAGTTGTCTATATGGCGTTGTCGCGAGGTTGTATCTCGTAATTGCATTGTCGAGTGACCTGCATGGCGTTGTCACAATGTTGTATCGCGTAATTGCATTGTCGAGTGACCTGCATGGCGTTGTCGCAATATTCATATCACTTAATTGCATTGTCGAGTGGCCTATATGGCGTTGTCGCGAGGTTGTATCGCGTAATTGCATTGTCGAGTGACCTGCATGGCGTTGTCGCAATGTTGTATCGCGTAATTGCATTGTCGAGTGACCTGCATGGCGTTGTCGCAATATTCATATCACTTAATTGCATTGTCGAGCGGTCTATATGGCGTTGGCGCAATATTCATATCGCTTTATTGCATTGTCGAGTGGCCAATATGGCGTTGTCGCGAGGTTGTATCGCGTAATTGCATTGTCGAATGGCCTATATGGCATTGTCGCGAGGTTGTATCGCGTAATTGCATTGTCGAATGGCCTATATGGCGTTGTCGCGAGTTTGTATCGCGTAATTGCATTGTCGAGTGGCCTATATGGCGTTGTCGCGAGGTTGTATCGCGTAATTGCATTGTCGAGCGGCCTATATGGCGTTGTCGCGAGGTTGTATCGCGTAATTGCATTGTCGAGCGGCCTATATGGCGTTGTCGCGAGGTTGTATCGCGTAATTGCATTGTCGAGTGGCCTATATGGCGTTGTCGCGAGGTTGTATCGCGTAATTGCATTGTCGAGTGGCCTATATGGCATTGTCGCGAGGTTGTATCGCGTAATTGCATTGTCGAGCGGCCTATATGGCGTTGTCGCAATATCTATATCGCTGCATTTCATTGTCGAGTGGCCTAAATGGCGTTGTCGCAATATCTATATCGCTGCATTGCATTGTCGAGTGGTATATATGGCGTTGTCGTAATGTTATATCGCTTTGTTGCATTTCCCTGCGTTAGGCGGCGAGCGGCAATATTTGCCTAGCATAAACTGGTATCCATAAATACCATCTTGAAAATGTGCTGGCTTATCTGTCGCACAATAATTATAACTCTGACACTTTTTGGTCATACTTATATTAATATTTCATTTCAGGTTTTATGGTACAGGTTGGTTTACATGTAACCATGTTGCTATGGACACCCGTCCAGTCAGAACAATATCTAGTCTTCATTCTGGCGGCTATGTTTGGTATAGCGGGTGCGATTAACGTTCCAATGATCTCAGGTGAATTATGTTTATCTATTATACCGCTCACATTATGTCAAGTCCCCTTTACCAGCGTTTACATTAGCTAAAATTAACGCTCATTAAAACAATATCATTAGTATGTTTCCTTTGTATAGTTCCGTCCTAAATATTGTCCATTAGTATGGTATGCCTTCCCTGTCCGATTTCTTCTTTTATGCTCCTTTGGCCTACCTCCTTCCTAAGTAGGTGTCCTTGGGATATTTCGGGAGATGGAAGTTCTCAAGTTCTTGAAAAAGTTATTTAGTGCGAAGGTTTTTTGTCTCTCGTGAATATATCGCTGGCTTAGAACCAGAAGGTCGTAACTACCAAATCGATATATTGAGAAACAAGAGAAAACTGTCTGTAATTTACTCTTTACCTATGGAAAAACACGTTTTTAAAGCTTCATTTTGGTCAACACGACAATTTCAGATGTTCATGAAAATAGGCTCATTAGAAGCGCATTGTGAAGCAAATTTCAAATATGTATGAGTCTTATAAGGTCGTAAGTAGGAGTTACGACCTTCTGGTTCTAAGCCATCGATATATCAGTGAAAATATATCATTTGGATTCCATATATATATATGGATGAATGTGATGAAGGCCGCCATGTTTACATCTGTTCTGTGTATACTGGTTCATACCTAGCTGCATTTTGTGTAATTGAATCGGAATTTGCGACATATTGTTGCATTCAAACAATGTCAGAAACATTCGTACCATTGAAGTAAATATACTTGTACACAAATGTATATAGGTGAACAATATATATTCATTGATTTATTAACATTTATTCTATTTTCAGCATTGTATAACCTATACTTCCCACATGATCGGGCTGTTGCAATATCAAGTTATCGTATGATCAACTCTGCCGGAAGTGCTATTGGTCTGGCGTACAGTAATTGGCTGTGTACCCGGAACAAGATTTATATACTTCTATCTGTGCTAGTCTTATCTTTTATCTCTCTAATAATCCAACATATAAGACATGGTAGAAAGTCTAAAGAACAAACAGACTGATTTTTAAAAGATAAAATATATTTTTAAAAACTTTTGGTGTTCTAGTATTGTTTTGCATCCTCAAACATGTGTCACGGTTTGTCCCATCAGTGGCTAGGTGATGACTTAAGGTTGTCTATTATAAAATTATGTAAAAACTAACTATAAAAGTAACAAGAAGCAGCCATAGACAGTCATATCGCTCGTCGAATAGAAGATAATTGTACTATATTAAAATACTAAATCCTCAAAATATGCGCTGTTCATAGATGAAGGTTTTATTATGGATTGTGCGCAGAAGGTCGGACGGGCAGACGGAATGAAGCCTACCATTAGCTCTATATACGAGTAAAGTATTGGTATCCTGACTCGTTTTGGCCTGTCATTAGATATAACTTTGGTTAATTAAATAGGGTCTGGCTGGTTTTTAATACTGCGTGGTATATTGTAAAATTCTCTACATCATTTGATTCTTTGATTACGCAATATGTTGCATCGTGGGATATTTATATTAAACTTCCAAGCACGAATATACCAAGTAAACTCTCATTCCATGAATCTAAGTCACCTGAAGCCCCGCATTATAAAATGATTGACGTCAGGTCACGTGCACCATATTTGTTGCAGATGAAGCCCAAAATAATCGAAACAACGATTGATTGTGTTTATATACGTTTGATCTGAATATATTACATAATTATTGACGATCTTTTCATACGACAAATAATGACACCAAACATCATATCGAGCCTTTTTAATATCACATCAAACCTGCAAACTTTGAAGTGCACCCGAAAGTAGGCGTTAGATAAAGCGGTAAATTAATTTATATTATAACTAAATTTACAACGATGATTGATTTTCCTAAGAATAAATTATGTATGAGTCGAAATGAATATTACACGACACTTTATGCTGGACTCCGGGACTCAGTGTTGGTTAACTAAGGAACTTTAATTTAATTGTTTTTTCCTTCTCACCGATAGTCCGAAGAAGGTATCTAATAGTCGCCATCTTTATCTGCACCGGAACCGGAAATAGCTGGTATAATTTCCCGTTGCCGTACCGCTCCGTATCCGCGCATCACGTTAACCACTATGTAGCGGCATGGTTTCAATTGACTGGTGCAGTATATCTATACCAGCAGTAACGTTCAGAATAGCCATTACTATTAAAGTCTATAAATGACTTATCAAGACGGACAAATTTCTCCCCTTATGGTACATATCGGTAACTAGAAAAAAAACAATATTTACGCACGGTTGAAATCAGCTGCAAATGTCAGGGACAAGGGATTTGTCAAATGAAAATTAGTGCTTATATATACGAGTATGTATGGGAAATAAAATTATTCAGTCACTTCCGGCAAAATCGGCCTGATAACAGGGTACCTACTAAACTTTTAAATATCACGTCACCTGGCCACGTGATCTGATGGACTTCTTCTTATAGCAGAGTCGCCGGTTGAAACTATGTACCTAAAGGTGATGGTTTCCTATCTAAAATGAGCTTTGTTGATCAATAATTCGTCTATGTTATTGTCGATTCAAAGATTTCTGTCAAAACCGCCAGAATGTTTCATTTCTAAATAACTAAATGCAGTAAGTATAACCACTACGCTATAGGACCATTAGAGTTTTAATAATATCAGTGTATCATTGACGGTAGAATTCAATCCTGAGAAACCTGTATTAATCGCCCGGGTTGAATGTTTGTTTACGCGTTTGTGACAGAGATCTTTGAATCAACTATATCTGAGTTTATCACATAATATGTGGTCTTACAGTGCCGGAAAGTTGTGGCTGAAGTATCGTTCCCAGACCGTTACATCATCATTTTAATAATAATAATAATAAAGACTTTATTTTACGAGGAAACTTATTTGACAATATACTAAACAATCAATCTTCCATAAGATCCTCAACAATGAACAATGAACTAGAAAAATAACTATGCCAAGAAAACAATGATATTTGATATTTTGATATTTTGGCCCCTATGATGTCTCACAATATAAGTTGAAAAATTCATAAAAGAGTGTCAGTGAAAGGATTTGAAAAAAAGGTATACCTATGCATAATTATAGAAACTTTATCAAGACAATATCTACAGCTGTAATTAAACAAAAACGCTTAATCCGATATAGACACACCATAGGAGCCAGCGTATCATTATACATGTGAACGACATAAACAATATACTTAAAGCAATGGCATTTTAAAAACATATTACACAAATAATTTTGCAGACGAATATATAGATTTTTATACCTGCAATAGTAATGTTTGCATGAAGTTTGCTAGCCAGTCATTAGGTTGTAGCAATAGCATGGGATGTTTCAAAGTGTGATGGCTTCACCCAGTGAAGATATAAAGTTTTAAAATGTTGAATAGATTTTGATCAATACTATAGTCAAGCACTCTCTTAGGTTATGTGATAAATAGAATCTTACATTCTTGCTCTCTACATACGAGTTTTATTAGGTTTAACGCGGTACTAATTTCGAATAATTGCGGCCACAGTGAACGCCAGGATTCTAGATAGTTATAACAGAGAAAATTTGTAAGAAATGGATTTTATCAATACTGAAGTATCCAGTCGTGTGGCTTATTTTGGTGCAAGTTTAAGATTTGGACACAATTTTTGAATAAATGCCCTCAGTTTTTAGGCTATATACACCACATTTGGTTTCTATTGGTTCCATGGCATAGGAAGCATTATACTGAGATAGGTATTTTTTTCATGAGACCCAACTCGTATTGTATATGCTCAGATATTTTTCCTTAAAGTAGATACTATGTTTGGTGATTTTCTCCAAAATTACTTATTATGTGAGAACATTTGATTCTGCTGGACTATGCATATAGATGAAGTTTGAACGATACGACCATTTTAAAGTTGCAGACGACAACATTTTGAGCGGACGGGCGAGGCAAATCTGTACCCGGCCCGTCCCCTTCAAACAGTATTTGTTGGACAACAATGTGCTGTTGGGCTGAGTAGCATGCCACACACAAATCAGAAATTGAGAATCAACGTGTCAGATAGTCACTGATCATTGATCACTGGCTTAGAATGAGAAGGTCGTAAGAACAAAATCGTTATTTTGTCAAAACAGGAAAAATACAGTTACTCTTAAAATTCCCCTTTACTTATTCAAACTGTTTCAACTAAAGTTTGGTCAACAGGACAAGCTCCGATTTTTTATGAAGTCTTCAAGATGGGCTCATAAGAAGCGCCTTGTGATGCTGATTATACATGTGTATCCGTCTTATATGGTCGTAAGTAGTTCTTCATTACATAGTTCAAATACCTCAATGTTTCCTTCTACAACCAGTAAGTAACACAAATGTACATATGTTACTTGTAAACGAGTTTATAGTATAACTATATCGCTGGCTTAGAACAAGAAGGTCGTAACTACCAAATCGATGTATTGAGAAAACAAGAGAAAACTGTCAGTAATTTACTCTTAACTTTTGGAAAAAACGTTTTTAAAACATCATTTTGGTCAACATGGAAATATGCTTATAAGAAGCGCCTTGTGAAGCAGATTTCAAATATGT
Source organism: Spisula subtruncata (assembly GCA_963678985.1). NCBI lineage: Eukaryota > Metazoa > Mollusca > Bivalvia > Venerida > Mactridae > Spisula > Spisula subtruncata. Next base: position 59,385,261 of record OY787663.1, read on the forward strand.
ATGAGTCTTATAAGCTCGCAAGAAGTAGTTACGACCTTCTGGTTCTAAGCAATCGATATGTAGTGTGCGTTTTGGTTATAGAAAGGGGAATACGTCTCAGTGTTCATTGAGGTTACTATAGTGGATTTACCTCCCTTTAACTGCAAGTTTTTTCAAATACTTACTTATGGAGTATGTACAGTGCAACCTGTCTATAGTGACCCTATATAGATCCTGGAAAGGGTGTGGCTTTACATCGGCTGAACAGAGCCATATTTGGTAGTAATATAAAACCGGGAGAAAATGTGAGCCAAATATAACACGAACAGAATACAAACGTCCACCAACCTTGCAACTTAATTGTGTCTGCTTACCAATTCAACTGCTAGTACATACATGAACATACAAATGTAAAATGTAAACAAATACATTTATTTCAAGTCTTAAGAGCATTTATCCAACATTACTTGAAGGTGCAGTATATTGTTGCTAGATGCGATGTTGACGTGACCCTACAATACACCAATAAATAAACGAAACAATTGTAAGAGAACCAATGAGAACGTAGTGGACGTCGTCGCACATCTTGTCAGGAATCGTGTTGGCATCGTTAAGGAAACGCTACACGCACTACCAGAACGTGTGGTAGCGTAGTAGAACGATTTAAAAGTTGCAGGCAATTAATCGTGGATCTATATGATATTTTGAATTATTTTCCATTGTGGGCTTCGTGGGCATCTTGGCTTACTGTAACCCCCAGCATAACCAGACTTGGTAGAAAACGGCAAATATGGTCACATTGCTGACTTAGAACAAGAAAATCTGTCAGAAAACTACTCTTTACTTATGGAAAAACAAGCTTTTTCAACTTGAGTTTGGTCGACATAACAACTTCAGATTTTCATGAGAAAGAATCCTCTTATGATGAAGATTTTAAATATACATCTGTCTTATATAAGGTCGTGAGTGTTACTTACGACCTTCTCATTCTAAGCCAGCGACATGTCTATATAAGACCATTTTGATAGCATCTCTGTTTTTGAATGACTCGTTATACCATGAGCAGTAAGACGGTTTTCACCAGACGATATAGTACAAAGTCTGAAACACGTGGGCTTTGTATATTTTGCAGAACGTTGCACCAATTTTTCGTGGAAAATGTGTCTAAGAAAGCAAATATCCGAGATAAGTCGACATTCTCCCAACTGTATGCTCTCCTGGATCAGCTGGTCCACGATAAACTCGTGCGATAGCCACCGTACCCAAGTCAGTACAAGTCCGATAACATTCATCATTTTTAGGAATGTAAACCCGCATGAATAAGTTAGTGCATTATTTTATTGTGCGATGGTCGCAACAACAAAAAACTCTTTTTTTTCGTTCACTAGCTTTTTAGTTAATTTTATATATTGATAACGTTTACTAAAAAGCATGTATATATTAGTTCGTTATAATCATACAGTATATAACATCATCTGAGGCAAACGATTTCGACAGATTCTAACAAAATTTTACAGCATCTGTGAAACTTGGTTCGAGCCTCCCTAGGGAGACTATAACGCCACTATTTTGCACAGACATCGAACGTGAAATTGTGTCGGCCAGGAATACTAGTTGACAAGTTTGACTTAGTAAACCATGATATTTTACTACAAAAGCTTATATTATATGGTATTCAGTTTTCAACATTAGATTGGTTTAAATCCTACCTCAATTTTAGAACTCAAAAAAACATTTATACCTGGCAAATATTCTGGCCCTGGTAATGTTTTAGCAGGTGTTCCACAGGGCTCAGTTCTTGGCCCGCTATTGTTTTTGATATATATCAATGACTTGCCTCTGTCACTTTCACATTCTACTGCCGACATATTTGCTGATGATACCACCTTATCAACTCACAGCAAGTCTTTAGATCATGTAATATTTTCACTTACCAGAGATTTATTGCATGCTGATCAGTGGTGTAAACTTAATCAAATGTCTACTAATTCTAAAAAATCCAAGGTTTTATTTATAACAAGTAAACGAAATAAACATCAAATTGTTGAATCCAATATCAACATTCCTTTTCAAGGTAATTCAATTGAAGCAACTTCATCAGCAAAGCTATTAGGTATCACAATTAACGATAGCCTATCTTGGGCAGACCATATCAATAATGTGATAAAGAAATGTAATTCCTATTTGTACCTCTTATCTAGAATTAAAAACTTTCTTTCGATTGAAACTAGAAAACGTTTTTATAATGCATACATTCTTCCCCATTTTGACTTTTGCTGTATTATATGGGGAAATTGTACTAGCAGTCTTGAAGATAAACTTATAAAATTCCAAAAAAGAGCGGCTAGAGTAATTCTTGATAGCGATTATTCTACTCCTTCAACTGCTCTTTTTTCAAAACTTAAATGGATGACATTTCATGAGCGTGTTATTTATCAGAAAGCTATCCAAATGTACAAGACTCTCAGAGGAGATGCACCAGATTATCTTCAGAATGCATTTACATTTACTACAGATATTCATTCACGACTGTTACGTTCTTCTTCTACATACCAATTGTACAGTCCAAAACCCAACACCGAGTTATTTCGCCATACTTTTGTTTTCTCTGACACCTCAATATGGAATTCTATCCCTCTTTACATCAAAAACTCTAGTTCTATTCAACATTTTAAAACTTTATATCTACGCTGGGTGAAGCCATCATACTTTGAAACATCCCATGCTATTGCTACAACCTAATGACTGGCTAGCAAACTTCATGTAAACATTACTATTGCAGGTATAATAATCTATATATCCGTCTGCATAATTATTCCTTTGTGTATTATGTTTTTAAAATGCCATTGCTTTAAGTATATTGATTATGTCGTTCACATGTATAATGATACGCTGGCTCCTATGGTGTGTCTATATCGGATTAAGCGTTTTTGTTTAATTACAGCTGTAGATATTGTCTTGATAAAGTTTCTATAATTATGCATAGGTATACCTTCTTTTTTTTCAAATCCTTTCACTGACACTCTTTTATGAATTTTTCAACTTATATTGTGAGACATCATAGGGGCCAAAATATCAAAATATCAAAATATCAAAATATCAAATATCATTGTTTTCTTGGCATAGTTATTTTTCTAGTTCATTGTTCATTGTTCATTGTTGAGGATCTTATGGAAGATTGATTGTTTCGTATATTGTCAAGTAAAATAAAGTCTTTATTATTATTATTATAATTAAGTGAATACCTGCCAACCAAGTCTTTAAGATCAGACAGTGCTACTTGTATTCATTGCTTGAGTAAGAACCAAGAATTACGGGAAAGGCGGTTCGACAAATAAAAAAGTTACCAATTTTCTAGGGCTCTTTTCAGCTGTTTAGGCCGCTCAAGCACCCTTTGACATTTCAACTTCCCCTGGTCATTGGGCTACATATGGAAACCTACACTTGTGTCTCCCTGGGGAGACTATTTCTCTCCTGTGGTGTGGCAGCCAACATCGATCTGCGGCGCCCAGGAATAGACAATGCCCTCACAGGTACCATTTTACACCATGGTGGAGTGGAGCTGTGGGTCTTGCTCAGAGAAATTAACCAGTGGTCCAGAGGGGGGTCGAACCCGGGATCTCTCGATCCTGAAGCGAGCGCCCTACCTCTAGGCCACCGCTCCCCCAAATGTGCTGCCCCCTTATGGAACGGTCTTCCTGTCCATAATAATGAGACACTTTGACTCGGTCTTCAAAAAGACTTTGAAAACACATCTGTTTTTGCATTTCAGTGATAATCAAGTTAAATTGTTTAGACTTTTAATGTACTGTCAACTAGTTGACTTTTGTGTGTTAAGCGGTTTAGATGCTTGTTATATAAAGCGCTATATAAATATTTTCGATCAATCAATACAGACACTACCCTCACTGATACCAATTTACACCATGAAACATGTTGGTAAGAATTTGCTCAGTGGTCCAGATGGGATTGAACCCGGACCTGTCGATCCAAAGATGCACTTACTACCTCTAGACAACCACTCTGTCATGAAATGGAGTGCAAGTAGTTATTCACAAAATAAGATGCTACATACTAGATCTATCAAATGCCTGATAATATTGCACTAAAGTGGACGACGGAAATCTATTTTATTTTGTCATTTTGTATATTTTCACAAAGAATTAAAGGTAAATTACCTAAAACAATACTATTTTAGGCCGAAAATGATGAATTTGGTCTGACTTATAGGTAGGATCAAACGATATGTTCTACCCCCTGTCCTTGCATTGGGAGGCCTGCCCCCTCCCCGGACCCGGCTCCTATGTCCATGAAGACTAGCGTTATCACCGGCGGTCTCACAGTATCTATTGGTGGTCTATCCATGCTGAGGAAGAATATAATTCTTCTTCTTCTTCTTATATAGACTGCACTCCTTCAAAACTCTGAAGATTATGTGCAGGCGCCAGTTAAAGTTTAAAAACAATTTTGAATACAAGTGTATAATACACATAATAATTATTATAATACATGTGCAGGATAAAAGATTGATTTTCCAATCAAGAATTTACGTTAAAACTTTGTACATTGGTTGTAGATTTAGTTGGCATATGTGGACACCAAGACGGGCACAGTGACAATGGTCTTAAAAACGTCAACTGTGTCTGCTTGTTGTGCAATTAAGGGCAACATATTCCACTGGCTAATTGTTCTGGGATAGAAAGAATACTTGTATTGATCATGTGATGTACTGACATGTTTGTAGCCATACCCATTACTGTATCGTGTTCGGGGGTCAGATGAGATTAACAAATTATTTTCTGGGTATATAGCAACAGTATGAAGGATAATTTTATAAAACATTATTAAGCGAGCTCTGGTTCTTCTAACTTCTAAGAATGGCCAGTTTAAGTTGTTAATCATGCTTGTTACTGAGCTGGTATTATGGAAGCGATTGGTTGTAAACCTGGCAGCCCTTCTTTGCACTTTTTCAATTTGGTTTATTGGGCATTTGGTATGTGGCTCCCAGACAGAAGAGGAATATTCTAATTTTGGTCTCACAATGGCTTTATAAGCGTGTTCTTTGACCTTTGATGAGTTTATTTTTAGATTTCTACGTAGGAAGCCAAGGCATTGATTAGCTTTGTTGGTGATAGAATTTATATGTTTGTCCCATTTTAGGTTGCTTTGTAATGTTATGCCTAAATATTAAGCGGATTCAACTTTTTCAAGAATGTGGTTGTGCAGTTTGTATTGAAAATTTATTGGGGACTTTTTCTTTGTTACAGTGAGGATGTTACATTTATCGGGATGGAAATGCATAAGCCAGTCCTGTTCCCACCTGCCAGCAGCCTCCAGGTCGGACTGAAGAAGTTTGGCATCATTAGTACTTTTGATTTCTTTGTATATAATGCTATCATCGGCAAAAAGTCTGAGTGTGCTATGTTGAATGTAGTCTGCAAAGTCCTGCGTGATGTGCATTTCAATTCAATTGTGTATTTTGATAAAGTTTGTTTATATAATTATAACATTCTGTTTGTCATTTAAAATGCCTATTTTACTTTACTGTTATACTAGTCCTTAGTTAATTGTTTTACTACTAATCAGAATTAAGCCTGTGTTACTTTACATATCTTATGTTCTTGAACATTGTTCATCTGTTTTTGTGTGATTTATATGCCCGAGAGGGCCCATGATTGGTAATAAAATTTATTCTATTCTATTCTATTGATATAGATAAAGAATAGGATTGGACCCATGACTGTGCCCTGGGGTACACCTGAAGTAACTGGTTCTTTAATATACTTATTATAATTAACCAGGACCTTTTCTATAAATATCTAGATTCCCTGAAATAACTTAAGTGTGACTGTTCTATCAAATACATATTCCTATATTGCTACAGGGCGAAACTTGAATACTTATATTTTTATAATATAAACACTCGTCTATTTCTAAAGGCTAATCAAATTGTGCGAACTTGTTTTGTGTAAATAATCACAAGTCATGATTGTATTTACTCGAATATAATCGTGAAAAAGGCTTAACATTGTGTACAAAACACAATCACGTGCTGCTAAGCATAATGACCGAGGTGATCAGAATAGTATGTGTTGAGAAATCACGTGACGTCACTATGCAGGAGAAAGTTTTGAAACAAGTCTCGTTTTCAGTGAATATGATGAAATTCTCTATTTTTTGTTGGAATTTGTTAAATTTCGAACCTTGGATGGGGATTATTGATGTAAGTAAAGCATATTACATACAATAACGATATTTCTTACTGTATTAGGTGTATAATTTGTTGCAAAATCAAGACTACACGTTCCAGCCAGCCCGCCCAAGAAACCACAGGTTCTCAGTATGGGTGGAGGGTCCGGAAACTCCGTACAAGCTTGTTCTCCCAGTTAGTGTGGCAGCCAAAGATGATTATGTTTGGCAGCTTTTTTATTTCTTTCTTTCTTCTATGTAATTTGCAGGGCCCACTCTTAACGTATGTTAAATACGTACTACTTGGGTCACCATAGGCAGATAGGGTCTGCACACTGCAGTGACTACAACAACATGTGAGCGATCAGCCTATTTATTCATAAAGGTTGTTTTAGTCATGACTCAACAAACATTTCGAAATTGATATTTAAAGTGAGTTTGTTAAAAATAGTTTAGGAGCCTGAATCACAGAAAGGTAACACAACTTTATAAACTTCAACTTGTATGAATTTTTTTGTGGATTTACAGTAAATTGGGGGGGGGGGCTGAAATTTAAGTCACCAGCACAGGCACACGGTGTCATCGATTTAATAAACTTGCATGAAAAATGCGGTTACACGCGGGGAACTGTTCTTGATTTAAATATTGTTCAAAGTAAACAGTTCGCGATTTAGTTATTATTCCAAGTATTTGGTTCCCAGAGCATAAGCGTATTGGAGCGCGCAGTCAGGGTACCACTTAATCGATATAAGGATTGCATCACTTCCGTTGGTTGAGATTATGCATTGTAAGCTGAGCGACCTCCTTATTATAATTAGTTATCTACAAGGACAATAGTTTCTTTTTTTCATGCAAGTTTATTAAATCAATTCATTTTAATTGTCAATTTTTGTGTCAAAATCCTGAAAAAGGTGCTCACTTAAATTCAATATAAATCACTTTGCTATCAAAGTATCATGCTATATTCTTCAATCTTATTATCGAGTCGATAGACTATAGAATTATTTTATATTAATTATATTTTATCTATAAATCACTGAAATCACTTACCCATGTAAAACTTATAAATCTGCAAAAATCTATTAAACATTTCGATGGCTTAGAGCAAGAAGGTCCTAACTACCAAATCGATATATTGAGAAAACATGGAAAAACTGTCTCAGTGTCTGACATTTACTCTTAACTTATGGTAAAACAAACTTTTACAACTTCATTTTGGTCAACATGACGTGTTCAGATTTTCATGAAAATGCTTATTCTAAATATGTATGAATCTTAAAAGGTCGTAAGTGGCACTTACGACCTTCTAATTCTAAGCCATCGATTTGAAGATGACATATGTGTAGAATTCTTCTATTCATTGGATTAGTTGCTATTAAAACTAGTCCTGGTCAAATTTATTGATTTTAGATGGTCATCATTTTGTTTCTATTGAACATTAGAAAAACATATACTTACACACTTATAATAATCAGTTATTGTCGATTCAAAGATGTCTGTCAAAACCGCCATAATGTTCCATTTCTAAAAAGCTAATTGCAAGAAGTATAACCACTACTCTATAGGACCATTAGATTTTAAATCATTCAAGTGTAGTATTGATGGTAGAATTTAATCCTTACACATCTTTAATAATCGACCGGGGTGAATGTTTGTTTTCGCGGTTGTGACAGAGATCTTTGAATCAACTATATGTGTAAATGTTATTTGACAAATTTGGTAATAAAGTGACCCAACATTTTGATTCGATATGTACATGTCATAATCAAATTGATTATGGACTAGTTTAGTTCAATCACCTGGATAATAGATTGTAGAACACAATTATGGGTTTTATGTTGAATTTGAGTGAGTACTTTTTACAGGATTTTGATAAAAAATGGATAAATTTCAATTGTAGATAAAAACACTTTTTTGTAAAATATTTCTTTTTTTTTAATAATCAATTTCATAAATGTATATGAATAATTTAGTATAACAAATTCAGTAAAAAACATGCTGTTGCAGACTTGAAAAGTCATATTCCTTTATGACACAGTTTTGATTTTCCAAAATATTGACTTTGAAATATTGCATATTTTTCATTTTTTTAAATTAATAAAATGCATATTTTTTGACGAAATAATTATACATGCTAATTAATATGTCTAAGTCTGATACATAACATCACAATTTAAAAATGCACAAATCAGTGTTAATATCTTAACAGATGCAATTTTGATTTCCATAATTTGTAAATTTACAGAATACAAAATCTATGATTTAACAGAATCTGATGATAAATTTTTTACAATTTTTTTATTTATTTATTTCTGTCTCATCCATGTATACATGATACATTACATACAAAACATTTTATCACAGTTAAAGCATGCACATGGCCATTCTATATAGAATTATAAGAGACATTATATACACACAGTAAACACATATCAATGAATTCCAATAATTTATATATAACAATATACACAAACGTATACATTGCACACGCAATAAAAGTATAAAACTGAAACATCCTTGTTAATCGTTCAATTAAAATATGCAATAAAATTAATTTTAACTTAAAAAACTGAGAAAGAAAAAGAGCACTATTGCGCATAATTAAAAAATGAGTAAAAAAAATCATAAACACGATGATCAGATCATCGCGAGCTGGATTAAATGTAAATATAACACTTACTTAGACCTGTCAATTACACACTGATAGGTTCAATTTCAGCAGGGCAATTACTGTACAGTTTGTACCTTACCAGTAGAAAGAGGGTTTTGAATGTTTTTTCTTACAAGTTTTTAAAATTGATGGAACTTAAAAAATGATTTATATTATGCGTCACAATGTAGCTTAGTTGTAAGTGGGTTTATTGCATGCAGACTTGTTTCAATGGATGTCATTTTAAGCTCAACATAATTTGCCTGAGGACACAAATTTCTACGGTCCATTCAATAAGTAATACTAATGAGGGAAGTTCAGGGAACTATCCCACTTAAAAGAATAGTTGGGATAACGGTTAACTCAGGTATACACAGTTAAACCTATATAAACATAGTTTACCTGAAGGACAAGCTTATGTTTACAACCGTTATCATTTAACTTTGAACAGACTGTAGTTATTAAACATTTTTGTCTTAAGAAATTAATTGTTTTCATGCTTTACAGATGATGGTGGACGTTTGGATACAGAATGATGAGATGAACCACTATACCAGTATGTAAGTATGGACGAGTGAGGAACATCTATATTTCCTTATATGGACGGAATTCAACAGCATGAAAGATAAGTACTTAACTTTATAGATTTGGTAATGTTTTTAATTAGTAGTTTGTGCTGAATATTATTTTTATCATTATTATTATTATTATTATTATTATTATTATTATTATTATTATTATTATACATGGTGAATGCCCGAGTGTCATGAATAACATACCAAACAATTGGTAAAGTTGAAAAAAACATCGCTGCACAAGGAAGCAGCCTGTGGGCAAGGCCTTTAAGTTGGATGTGTTACGTCCCATATAATTGTCATCACGTGAATTGTGTTTAGTGTGTACATGCTAATATCATCACTCGGTAGGTGAACAATGGAATATGATTTTCTTGTTGTGTCATCAAAGGGATGACAGGGTTTCGGTGAACTTTGATAGGAATTACGCGATGCTATTCACCATCTCTTGTACATACAGTCAGCCCTTGTTATAACAATACCATTCTCGTTCAACCAGCGTGTTTTTCATCCGTAATACACTCTGGTATAAAACTATCAAATCCCAGCGTGGTGAACGAACGTCTCAACCAATCAAATCCATTTCATTCATTTCCTTATAAGGCAATTGATTAAATTAAGTCAAGGGTGTTTTCCAAGGATCCCTCTTCAATTGTCCAATCAAAATCGAAGTTACATACAGAATATAAATCGACATTGTTTGAATTTTATTTCCGACTATTAAATTTAAATTGACGTATGAAAAAAAGATATTGTGATATTTTTGCATCGATGATCAGAAGAAGACTTTACTATCATTGCACGAACATAACTGGTTATTTGGATTAGAACTAGCGGTGATTCTTCATACAAAAACAGAATTTACCTTTAACGTCAGAATTCCATTCGACTCGCCGTTTTTTAAAATTTTTATTTCCGATAAATATTTTTCGAATCACTGGTAGATCTACATTTCCATTTGATAACCGATATCAGGTTATTCTCTTATTCTTCATACTTTTTATATGCTGAATTCGATTCAATAGGTTTCAACAAACAACTCTGCATTTAATTTCAATCACTGTTCGCTAATTAAATAAATTAATCCATGTTCACAATTGTGTTAGTTTATAGAAATATTCCCGCGGCTATCGTAACGCGCGTTTTGATTGGACAATAGCGGGAATCACGCTAGTGACGAAATACGAGCTATTTTTAGATTTGCGAACAATATAACGGGTCTTGTATCAGAGTATAGTCTAGAGACTTGACTATACACTGATTCATGAGAATGAACAATACGTATATAAGTCATATTCATATTCGGACACAAATAACCGATTTATAGTTTACCCAGTAATTCATTTTTAAAATGCTCAATTTCATATAATATAAAAAAAAGTCTGCATCATTATAATTGACTTCTATGAAACAATCTCTCCACCAAAATTCTAGTCATCCTGTGAGTGAATATCCTAGCAAAATTCAGTATACTGACAAATTTTTTAAAGTTTTAAACCAACATTTTGCTTGGGAACAAACAGTGTCATAACGAGAGCTGACTGTACACTTAACATAGGTTATAAGAACACATTTTTTAATTGTTTACAATTTACAGTTTGAACTTGATAAGATAGTTGCTCTTTGACATAATTAAGTGAAAGTTGCTGTCATTAAATTTGTGTGAGATGTCACATGACGGCCTGTAGCATGTGCTCAGGTTATGAGTTGAGCAATGGAATAAATGCGAACTGTGCATGATATCTTTCTTTAAAAAAGACTTGAGGCTAATACTGTGTAAGGCTATATAAACCAATTAAAATTAGTTCATAATATTATTGATGGGTCCTCGTATTTTATCAATTTTGATGGGAATTTGCATGGAAGTAGTTTTAGCAACGCTTTGTATGAATGTAATATCATAAGTCATTTCTGGTGTTGGATATGTTGTGATTGTTTAGAATTTGAATGCCTAATGCTACTGTGAATTTTGTTGGGCACATAGAATAGAATAATTTTATTGAGCCAATCAATGGTCATACAATATGACATGTATACTCATTAATCAATGGATAAAACATAATGTTATGAATATAATATAACTTCCTTCAATAAAGCATGGTATAATTTTTTGATAAAGACATAGAAGAAACTAAAGTTTAATATGCTGACCACAATGAGGTGTGTGTCAGGGGCGTAGCTGGGCATTTTTTCAGTGTACGCACATGATAAATGCAGAGTTGCTAGGGGGGGATTTTTTTATTTCTACGAAGTCGTACGTGCATTCTGGAGTAGTTTCAGACCATAGTATAGCGTAATAAAAGTCAAAACCAATTCTTTGTGGTGTTATATACAGACCACCTAACCAATCTAACTTTTATAACATTTTAGACAGTGTGTGTTCTTCATCTAGTCATTTTTCGGAGTATGAAACTATATTATTAGGGGATTTTAATACTGATGTTTCAAAATGTTCAAGATCAGCCATTCTATATACAGCTTTTAGCTCTTATATTGATATGTTTAACTTTACACAATTGATTAATGATTTTACTAGAATTTGTAGTACAACATCGACTACTATTGATTTGATTTTAGTGTCGGATTCAGATAATGTCTCACAATCTGGTGTCATTGAAACCAGTTTCAGTGACCACCACATGATTTATTGTACTCGCAAGGTATCTAAGTCCATTATTGGTTCACATAATAACATCACTACACGTTCTATGAAAAACTATACACGTGAAGATTTTCATGCTAGCTTGTTAGCTGCTGATTGGTCTAGTGTCACTCTTTCTGACAATGCATGTGACGCTTGGAATCTTTTTAAAAATATATTTATGTCAGTTGTTGACAATATTGCCCCAGTTAAGCAACTTCGCATTAAACAAAGAACTGAGCCATGGATTAATAATGATATTCTTACTGCTATAGAACAGAGAGACCTGGCTTTTAAACAATATAAAAATAATAGAAGTGAAGACAACTACAGTACTTTTAAATCTTTGAGAAATAAAACACAATATTTGATTGATCTAAGAAAAGCTTTTTTACTGAATCTCTCGAAGACAATAAGAATGATTCCAAGTCACTCTGGTCTATTCTGAAAAATCTTGGCTTACCTTCTAAAAAAGCGCTATCATCTTCATGTTCAAATATATGTCTCAATATTGAGGGTGCCATTTGTTTTGATAAGAAGATTATAGCTGACTCATTTAACTCATTTTATACAACAGTTGCATCAAAACTTGTTGAAAAATTACCAGCTTGTGTCAATATGTTTGGAAAATATTTTGTTACAAATTTTTATGCAAGTTTAGGTGTATTGCCAAATAGCTATTCATTTTCACTAGTGTCAGAAAGTCAGGTTTTAAAATATTTAACTCAGCTTGGTGCTAACAAAGCTACTGGATTAGATGGTATTCCATCCCGTTTTATTAAAGATGGTGCTTCCATAATTGCTGAACCACTTGCCCATTTCATAAACTTGTCACTCATTCAGGGTGTGGTACCAGAGGATCTAAAATCAGCTAGAGTTGTTCCTATTTTTAAGAAAAATGACAAAACGTCTGTTGGTAATTACCGCCCAGTTTCAATTCTTAGTATTGTGTCAAAAATCTATGAAAAGGTGGTATATGATCAAATTGAGTCCTACTTTAGGGAAAACAAATTATTGTATAAATTTCAGTCCGGATTTAGAAGTGGATTCTCCACAGATACATGTTTAATTCATTTAACAGATTATATTAGAATGGAGATGGACAAAGGCCACCTTATAGGCATGATTTTGTTGGACTTTCAAAAAGCTTTCGATACTGTAGACCACTCCATTCTCCTTATGAAACTGAGAGCTGCAGGGCTTAGTGATGATATTTTAAGATGGTTTAAATCCTATTTGACTGATAGACAACAATTAGTTGATGTCTCTGGTACCCACTCTGCTACTGCACCAATCGATCACATGTGGAGTTCCACAGGGATCCATTCTTGGTCCACTGTTATTTTTGATTTATGTTAATGATATGTCAGCTGTGGTTAAAAACAAGCTTTTGTTATATGCAGATGATTCTGGCATTCTTGTATCAGGCAAATGTAAGTCCTCTGTGGAAACATCCTTGAAAGATGACTTACATCTTGTTAGTCAATGGTTGGTTGATAACAAGTTGTCACTTCACCTTGGTAAAACTGAGTCAATTTTATTTGGATCTAAACATAGACTTAGGTCAAACTCTTCCCTAAACATAACATGTAATGGTACAAATATTGAACCAACTACTGCAGTAAAATATCTTGGTGCTACTATTGACCAGACCCTATCTTTTGATTCCATGGCCCGATCAATATTAAAGAAAGCTAATGCCCGGTTAAAATATCTATACCGTAAAAAAGGTTACCTCACTCAACACACCAAGAAACTTCTTGTTATGGCCCTTATCCAATGCCACTTTGATTATGCATGTTCTATATGGTACCATGGGCTCACCCAGTCACTTAAATCCAAGCTTCAAACCACCCAAAATAAGTTAATAAGATTTGTGCTTGATTTAGATGCTAGGTCGCACATAGGAAGTCAGCATTTTAATCAACTTAATTGGTTACCGGTCAATAAGCGTGTAGACCAGATCATTCTGTGTCATGTTTTCAAAATAAAAAATGGTACAGCCCCAGACTATATGGGTGATAATTTCATTTCACAGGATTCTATTCATTCATACAGAACAAGATTGAGTGATCAGGGAGGATATTCTGTTCCTAAGGTCAAAGGTTTTGGGAAACAATCTTTTTTCTACTCTGGCATTAATCAATGGAACCAGCTGCCTGCTAGTATAGCACTGACTGAGAAATTGCCTGTTTTTAAAGCAAAAGTCAAGAAACATTTTTTAGACAATTTGGTACAAATTTTTAAGGTAGTTAAATGACATTTATTTATTAGTATTTATTAAATTACAAGATGATTTGATAAAATTTCAAAAGAGGGCAGTTAGAATAATTTTAGACAAACCATATGATACACCTTCCTATGATCTCTTTAAGCAACTTAAATGGATGACATTTCCAGAACGTGTTGATTACAAAAAAGTTATGACAATTTACAAATCTCTAGATATTAACAATCCAAAATGTCCCACATATATCTCGAATAAATTTAAATATGTTAAAGATTCAGGCCTAAGGTCTTCCAGTCAAAAATTACTACAAAAACCAAAACCAAAAAAGGAATTCTTTCGAAAGTCATTAAATTATTCTGGACCAAGACTCTGGGAAAATATACCTTTCAATATAAGAACTGCAAACACTCTAGAGCAATTCAAAAGAATGTACATAAGATGGAAGTTTCCAGATTGGAACTACCAATAGAATCTTTTAGAATCATTGTAAATATTATACTTAATATCAAGTTACCTGTATACAGTATATATATAAATCATGTATTTTGTCTTGTTACCATAGCGTTTATTTTAATAATTAAGCTATGGATTTATACAACATTATCTTTTCTCATCTCTCATGTCTAATAATTATGTTTTATTTACTGCATTTCATTTGTTAAGTTAACTGTGTATGTTTGTTTTATATTTATGTTGAGGTCCGCATGGAAGATTGTGTTTTTATGCAAATGTGTTAACCTCGTAAAATAAAGTCATTATTATTATTATTATTAAATAATTAATTTATTTATTTATGCATAGAAGTTTTAAGTAATTTATATCTACATCATTTAATATTTAAGTAAATTCATTATATTTTTTTATTTATGTCAGAGTTATTTACTATTTTTATAGTTTCATTTATTTATTACTGTAATGTATGCCAGGTAGAGTCTTTCAGTATTGGTAAATTCTTAACTTTAACTTGTTTTTTTTTAAAATATCATTTGACTGTTGACACATATTATCTGTGATATAAATGATGTATAGAATGTCCAATTTAAAGCTTTAAAGTAACTGTGATGAATTAATATGCTTATGCATTAATGTTATTATATCTGTGCAATAGTCTATAATACATTATACTTAATGCCTCTCTATGTCATGCCATCAACACTAAAGGACCACAATGGAAATAAGAGATATCTCTTTTTTGTGTTATCCTTAATTAGTGTTGGTGTGCCTGTCATGGGTACTTTTGAATGCATGTACGTATAATTTGTTTTATTATGTATACATGTTTTTAATTATCCATGTAATATGTACCTCAATACTGAATAAAATCTATCTATCTATCTAATATATGGCATGATAAACATTGATTCTATACCATTTTCTATATTTTTAAAAGATACTTGTATGATTTCGTTTTGTACTCGAGTATATTACTGAGTATATTTCTTGGCATTAAATAGGACACTAATGGACACTTCTTGATAAAAGTGGCTAAAGCTTAATTAGTAGCGTTAAAATGCTAATTTTAAAAATATACGTTATAAGGTACCCCCATCCCCGAGATTTTGACTTGTGGGTTGTGAAAACCCCGCCCTTCCCAGCTTAGCACACACATTAAGGTTAAAACGTTAAAAATAGATACATGTAGTGAGGAACGTTGCTGCTTTGGAATATTCTCAAACTAGCCTACATGTATCCATGGAATGGATAGACACAAGTACGTATGTTCGACCATGATGTATCACACAAACTTAATCTCTAATTCATACTGTTCACCAGTAAATGTATTGTGCGAGCGAAGCGAGCTAGAAAAAAATGCATTATTTTTACCGCAGATGCTTGTAACGCAAATACGTTTTCTACTTGATTAATTTTGTATTTAAGCTACTTAAGTGATTTAAAATTCAAATCAAAACACTTTTGATAGTTTCTATATCAATTACGTTTTATCACATGGAAAATATGCCTCACCCGGGTTAGGCATTGCATTTTATTTCATTTTTATATCACTTAAATTTTGTCAGTTTTTCAAACAGCGTACGCACGTGTGTATTTGCGTATGGGCAGCTACGTCCCTGTGTGTCATCTGAAAAAAGGCACCATGGTATCAGTATCTTATAGTTCAAGTTCACAGGTGACTTAATGTTCAAAGATCATAAAAGTCATAATTTACTTTAACCAGACTGTAACTTGGTTGTATACTTTTATATCAACACTTCTAATGCAACACCAGTAGATTTGATTCATTTTTTATGTTTCATAAAGAAAACTTTATATTTTCAAATTGAGTTATATGTTTAATGTGTTATCATTTATTCACATTGCCCTACTGCATAAACACTGAATTGCTCAATTATGAATAAGAAAGTATGAGAGTTCATTCTGTGGTCAAAACACTTAAATTGGCACCTTCAATGTCTGGTATGACAACCCCTTGCATGAATCACTGTAACACATGAATTGTGCAATGCATAGAATTAATTAGTGTGGATCACTACCATTGGAATGTTGTTCCACTCGTGGATCAAAGCTGCCTATAGTTCTATGAAGTCTTAAGTGTGGCAAAACTGCTGGTCATTCCTGGCACATCATTTTGTTGGAGGAACTGATGTGTGATCCTAGGGGCATGTGGTCTAGAGGTGTCGTCCTGTTGATAAATTATTGGTCATGGCTGGATGTTGATCAATGTCGGAATTACGTCATCAGGGATTTCCCTGATGCAGGTTTTCTGCGTCCTTGACGCAACTTTGTGGCTTGGGACCCTCATTTCTGCATTACTGTGCATCATTGGGACCCCCAATAGGACCCATCGAATGGACATTTTTGTCTCTGCTAGAACATTTTTCTTTCTGCTATTATTTCACTTGTTGTTCACTGAGCAATCTATATCGTCTACATGCTATACTTTTTATTAATAATAAGTTTGATACTGTAAAATGAACTTGAAATGCATACCCACATTTGATACCCCAAAATTTCTCAAGGACTCCCTAAATATAAAACTCAAGGGTCCTGGGACCCTCATATAAAAATTCCTAGGGAAAACCCTGGTCATTCAATACAGTGTAAATGTAACAAACAGCTTTGAGGTTTCCGTGTATTATCATAATTTGCTGGCTTAGAATTAAAAGGTCCTAACTACTACTTACAGCCTTTTAAGGCTAATGCATATTTGACATCTGCATCATAAGGTGCTTCTTATTAGCCTATCTTCATGAAAATCGGAACTTGTCATGTTGACCAAACTGAATTTGAAACAGCTTTTTCACCATAAGTAAAGAGCAATTTTCAGACAGTTTTTGCTTGTTTTCTCAAAATATTGATTTTGTAGAACTTTATGACCTCGCCATTCTAAGCCAGCGATGTCCGAGCTTGTTGGTTGGATTAATAACTGCCCATACCATGATGTTCATACAACACCCTTAAGCCGACAATACAAGCTCACCATACCATCGTTGTTTCGTGGGAAATCTTGACTCATTATGAAGATAACATTGGCCCTCTGTTAATGCATTCAATTTGTTTAGTTAAGACACAAATTTTCTCTTGCCTGTCACGGCCAAAGTTACATAAGAGGTACACGATAAAAAAGTTAAATTGTCAATTTTCGAGGACCGTTTTCAGCTGTTCAGCCTTTCAACCACCCTTTGAGATTTTAACTCACCCCCCCCCCCCTCGGGCATTTGGCTGCCAAATGAAATATACATTTCAGTCTCCCTGGCGAGACTATTTCTCTTCTGTGGGTGTCACCATGATAACTTCTGTAATGACACAACATTGAGTGGATATCAATGGTGAGTCCAGTATAGCAATTAAATAATTTCAACTCCCTCAATTTTTTCATGCATTGTAAAAAAATGAGATTTTATCACAAAGAGCTATTGTTTACCCAAACCATGTAAACAGAGTTGTGTTTTGATTCACTTGAAAGCTTTTGGGTAAAATTTTTAGAGTAATGTGTTGAAGAATAAGGTTGCAAATTATATAATAAATGGTGCATTGGTAGAGTTCAATTTTGAACCCTGGGCCATGACCTATCGGATGAGTCCATTTGAGTGTGTAGCCTGTGCTTGATTATGTTCAGCATTCATGGTTTAAAGATACGACACTTATTATTGAATGAATAAGGTGTCAATTGACAGATTTGCGCAATTTTTTATGTTCAAGAACCCCACCCTGAAGTTTGTGGGTTTGAATCCCATAATCCCTGTTTCTTTATTTATGATTTTGTGTAATATTTAGAAAGGATTATATTTTTTTATTAAACACAGATCTTTTTATAAAATATATGGCACATTCCTGATTTTCCTAGGTGCATGAGGCCTAACATGAGATATCATATTTATTTGAAAACATACTTTGTGTTTGAGTGACATTTAGTGAACGCTACAGTAGAGCTCACAACAGAAAAAAGTTGAAGATTGTAAGCTCTGAATATCACTTCAAGATACCTAACAACGGAATTTTCATTCCTGACTTTCTCATAGTAAAACATAATTCAACACTTTGTACCATCTCTCAGGACAGTGCATGAATAGATTGACACAGTAATCGTTTCAATGTAGCCGCATTTTAGTTAATTATTAATGACCACATAAGGTTGTTTTCAGTATATATTAAAGTATTACTTTGATTTATGCACTATTATTTTTTTGCGAGATTCCTGAATTAGTGGTCATAAGCACAACGTAAAAACAATATTACTGTGTGGCTTACTGGGATACCATAAAAAATTACTTGTATTTATGACTTATTGCAATTAAAAGTATGTCTCAATGTGATTCCTGTATGACTTATTGCCATATTTTATAATCCAATGTGTATGCCTTATTGCAATTGCAGGAAATTTCCTTGTTTTTATGCAGTGAAATTTTTTGTCTATATATCACCATGGTCAATATCCCAATTTGAGTTCATATAGAATTGTGTATGATGTAATTTTCCTACCTTTCCAAATATTTGTACGATAAAGTTTCTGGAAGCGATAATAATAGCGATAAAGTATTATTGGTGATTTAAAATATTTTTGACATTATAGAGATATATTTGACACACTTTTTTCTGACAAATTATGATAATTGATAGTGCTTTGTACATTTAGCTCATTTAATGTGATAGTAGAGAAAAATATACTAGTAATGGGGAATGCCTCTTTAAGCATCCAATCTTCTATATCTAGCAAGTGAAAACTTCAAACAGCCGCCATTTTTGACCTCGCTTTGATAACCTTATTTGGATTTTCAGTTAGGATTTTTGTTAAGGCATGGAGTTTAAAAACAATGAAGTTTAATCAATAAACAAAATTTAATATAGGGTCCTTTAATTTCATAGAAATATATTTGGAAATATAAATTAAAATGATGATTTTTGGAATGGGTTTACTACAAAGGCATCAATCACATTATTTTGTTATAAATCACTAAGACAGACATATGCAGTTTTTCCTCTTAAGATATTATATATAATCTAGTTTCAAAATGACTGGCATCTTGGGATATATTTGGGGTGAAACAGTCCAAATTATAAATAAAAGATAGGATTTTGGAATCTAAGGATCACAATGTCATAATGCCACAAACTGTTCTATTTTATAATTAATCACTGTGATAGGCACATATGTTGTCTTTTTGCATAAGAAATTAATAATCTGTTCTAAAAGTTGTTCATATGTTAACTTTTTTGGGTAAAACATTACTAACTATGAACAGAAATTAAATATTTTTGGAATCAGAAGACCACAAAATTATTAATCATCGTATTTGTTAATAACTCACTGCATTTGGTTGGTAGTAACAATTTGCTTAATACATCAAAACATTTATGTATGAAATAACTTGTGTAAAATGCAATTCTTTGGAATAAAACACAAAAAATATAAATGAAACAACCTTCTCCAAGCAAATATGTATCAGGCAATGATGTGTGCCACAAGGAGCCGTTATCTACCAAAACATTACTAAGACAGGAATAAAACACAAGGTGTCACCAATTTTAAGAAAGGAATTTCTGACGAGGAATTGCTGTGCCCGACCAAACTAGGTATCTAGGATAAAAATGTTCAGTGAGACCTAGGTATAATGATGAATACCACACAGGCATGGAATCTCTGCATATTGTATTTTGAGTAGATCATATTGTTTGAGATGGCTTTACCTGGTCATATTTTCAAATACTAGTACCTGGTGTGGCCTGGACATTTTCGAAAATATGCAGGGCTTCAAGTCTGCTAATCAAATGAGGTTAACGCTACAAGTGGGCCCCATTTCTTTGATTACTGTTGCAAAATGTGTTAAGTGTTACACTCTAAGGTCACCATCTCATATATTTTTGTTAACGTTGCATTGTTTGAAATATACTACAAGAAACTATGAAATTCCATGAATAGTTGAAAATCATGTTTAATTTCATGTCAGCCAAATAATCTGGCGCAAAATACCCTATATATTCTTAAGACAAGCTACATTTACAGCAATTGCCGTCATAATATCTCTGTAAACTGAGACTCTTTTAAAGTAACTGTGACGTTGACCCTTTATGCTCCACTTATATATGAGCCGTAATCCAGGAAAACCTGCTGACTTGACATCATGTAATTACTGTATACAACAAGGTTTTGAAAAGGCTCTAAAAAAGGGAAAAAGGTATATATTTGTTGATTCTATTTTAAGTAATTTATCCATATAGTACTATATCTTAGCTTTAAATTTCCTCATAAGTTATGTTAAAATTATATACTCGCTGTTGCCATGGTTACCAATTTTGGAAAAATACTTCAAATAAGAAAAACTGAGAGTAAGCTCTTTAAAACAACACTAGCCTTTCTCTAAATGCAACATGTTTCTATTATGATATATATAATTTAAAAATCAGAACATAATTCTAAAATGTGACACTATTTTGAACCATTTTATGTCAAAAATTAATCATGCAGTGTAATTATGAAATACTTTTTACAGTCAAATGACGTTCGAATGACGTTCGCAACGTCAGGCAAAAAACTCGGAATATGGACAAAATCAGCTGTAACTTCCTCAAAACTCCAGATATTTACACAATTACTTTTGAATTATGCTTCATTGGCATTAGTCTTTATAATTATGAAATATCACTAAAATATGTTTCTTGTCAAAATAGCAGGTTTTCCTTGAGACTATATACAGACCACGTTTCATTCATATATGTCACTCCGGACTAAATATAGTCAGCGGAAACTGATTTTCTATTTTTAGTAACAGTGACCTTGACCCCTAATGTCCAATTTTTTATCCAAACGTGTGTCATCATACAAGCAACGTATATAGCAAGTTTCATCCAAATATCTCGTTCTTAACGGAAGTTATTGATCAAAAACCGATTTTCTATTTTTAGTAACAGTGACCTAGATATTATTTTCAGCGCTATTTCTCTGAAATTATTGGTCAGATTTCAAAGATGTCCCATTTGTATTTGAAAATCATTTGCACTCTATTGTCAGAATGGTTTTTAGAGAGTTATTGTTCTTTAATATTTTCACTTATGATTGTGACAGTAGTATTGCCACTTGACTAGGAATATATGAATATCACTAATTTAGACTTCTGATACTACCGCTCTGTGACAAGCAGTGTTTGGGGGTGTTCATGTGATATTTTCTTGTTGTTTTAAGTCCAATGAGTTGTGAAGAATATTTTTGTCTCTATAGTGTAGTGGTACCATACTGGATCAGCCAATCCAGTGACCTGGGTTCGATTCCCAGTAGAGGCAGCTAATTTTTCACTGTTTCTTTGGTACAGAAATATCGCTGAATGAGATGAATACCCACAGACACTGCTTGACTTGATGTGGTTGCTTGAGATGTCTAAATTATTATAATATTCATATCTGCCTAGTCTAGTGGCAATATTAAATTATTAATTGATAGTACAGTCACAATCATAAGTGAAAATATCAAAGGACACTTACTCCCTAAATCTGATCTGCCTATTGAGTGCAAATGATATTTAAATACTAATGAGAATTCTTTGAAATCAGTGACCATTAATTTCAGAGAAATTGTGCAAAGAAAATCATTGTTTCGTCTTTGTTTCTCTGACTATGTACACGTGTTTATTGGTGAATGGTGATTTACACACGGCATGAACTTTACTTTTACGGAAACAAACAATGTCATATCCTCTCCAGAGTAACCCTCTCTTCAGCAATTATCTTCTGCAGAGTGACCCTCTCTTCAGCAATAACCTCTGTAAAGTGACCCTCTCTTCAGCAATAACCTCTGCAGAATGATCCACTCTTCAGCAACTTTCTTCTGCAGAGTGACCCTCTCTTCAGCAATAACCTCTGCAGAGTGACCCTCTCTTCAGCAATAACCTCTGCAGAGTGACCCTCTCTTCAACAATAACCTCTGTAAAGTGACCCTCTCTTCAGCAATAACCTCTGCAGAATGATCCACTCTTCAGCCACTTTCTTCTGCAGAGTGACCCTCTCTTCAGCAATAACCTCTGCAGAGTGACCCTCTCTTCAGCAATAACCTCTGCAGAGTGACCCTCTCTTCAACAATAACCTCTGCAGAGTGACCCTCTCTTCAGCAACATCCTTTGTAAAGTGGTGACCCTGTTTTCAGCAATAATCTCTCCAGAGTGGCCCTCTCTCCAGCAATAACCTCTGCAGAATGACCCTCTCTTCTGCAATTACCTCTGTAGAGTGACCCTCTCTTCTGCAATGACCTCTCCAGAGTGATCCTCTCTTCAGCAATTTTCTTTCCAGAGTGACCCTCTCTTCAGCAATAACCTCTGCAGTGTGACCCTCTCTTCAACAATAACCTCTGCAGAGTGACCCTCTCTTCAACAATAACCTCTGCAGAGTGACCCTCTCTGCAGCAACATCCTTTGCAGAGTGATGACCCTGTTTTCAGCAATAATCTCTTAAGAGTGACCCTCTCTTCAATTATTACCTCTCCAGAGTGTCCCTCTCTGCAGCAATTTTCTTTCCAGAGTGACCCTCTCTTCAGCAACAATCCCCTGCAGAGTGACCCTCTCTTCATCAATAACCTCTCCAGAGTGAACGTCTCTTTAGTCACAATCATATATGAAAATATCAAAGGACTCTTACTCCCTTACATCTGATCTGCCTATTGAGTGCAAATAATATTTAAAAACTAATTCAGAATTCTTTGAAATCTGAAAAAAAATGCAGAGACATGGTACAAAGAAAATCATTGTCCGTTTTTGAAGCTTTGTAAACGTGTAATTCGGCAGTCGGTGAGTTACACATGTAGTGAATATAACTTTTACTGAAACAAATGTTTCATTGCAGTCTATTTGTGTATCATTTACTACACATATTGTTTTGTGTCTTTTTCTCTGACTTTTTTAACGTTTATATCGGCGATCCATGAGTTTCACAAAGTCATGGCATGAATATTACTTTTACTGAACTAACCATTGGTGTTTCAGTCTATTTGTGTTGATTAACTACCATTAAATGATAAAAAAATCATTTTTTTGTGTTTTTACTCTTGAGTTGGTGAAAGTTTATATCTGCGATCAGTGAGAATTGATTGCGACAGTAGTCTATCTTTATAACTTAGTATTGACACTTGACTAGGAATATATGAATATTAATATAATTTTGACTTCTGATACTTCCACTCTGTGACAAGCAGTGTTTGGGGGGGGGGGGGCTGTTCATGTGATATTTCTTGTTGTTTTAAGTCCAATGAGATGTGAATAATACTATTGTCTCTATACACCCATACTGGATCAGCCAATTCAGTGACCTGGGTTCAATTCCCAGTGGAGACAGCTAATTTTTCACTGTTTCTTTGGTACAGAAATATCGCTGAATGAGATGAATACCCACAGACACTGCTTGAATTAGTGTAGTTGCTTTAGACATCTATATTATCATAATATTCATATCTGCCTTAAGTATAGTGGCAATATTAAATTATTTAATTAATAGTACAGTCGCAATAATAAATTAAAATATCAAAGGAAACTATCTCCTTAACATCAGATCTTCCTATTGAGTGCAAATGATACTATAGAATTTTTTTTGAAAATTGAGTGACAAAAAATGGAAGAGATTGTGCAAACTAAAACATTGTTTCGTGCTTTGTAAACATTTGATCGGTGTGGCATTAACATTAGTTTCACTGAAACAAACGTAATGGTTTCAGTCTATTTGTGTTGATTAAACAACATTCAATGATTAAAAAATACATTAAAAAAAATCATTGTTTTGTGTTTGTTTCTCTGACTTTGTGAACATTTATATCGGCGATTTGTGAGTTACACATGGCGTGAACAATACTTTCACTGAAACGTACGTTGTGGTTTCATTCTATTTGATTTGTGTTGATTTACTACCATTAAATGAAAAAAAAACATTAAAAAAATCATTGTTTTGTGTTTGTTTCTCTGACTTTCTAAACGTTTATATCGGCGATCGGTGAGTTACACGTGGCGTGAACATTAATTTTACTGAAACCAACGTTATGGTTTCAGTCTATTTGTGTTGATTTACTACCATTAAATGATTAAAAAAATACATTAAAAAAATCATTGTTTTTTGTTTGTTTCTCTGACTTTGTAAACGTTTATTTCGGCGATCGGTGAGTAACACGTGGCGTGAACATTAATTTCACTGAAACCAACGTTATGGTTTCAGTCTATTTGTATTTATTTACCACCATTAAATGATTAAAAAAATACATTAAAAAAATCATTGTTTTGTGTTTGTTTCTCTAACTTTGTGAACATTAATATCGGCGATTTGTGAGTTACACATGGCGTGAACATTAATTTCACTGAAACCAACGTTATGGTTTCTGTCTATTTGTGTTGATTTACTACCATTAAATGTTAGAAAAAATTTGTGTTTGTTGCTTTGACTTTGTGAATGTATATATCGGCTATCGGTGAGTTACACATGGCGTGAACTTACTGAAACAAACGTTGTGGTTTCAGTCTATTTGTGTTGATTAACTACCACAAAAAATTGTGTTTGTTGCTTTGACTTTGTGAGCATTTATATCGGCAATGGATGAGTTACACAGAGTGAATAATACTTTCACTGAAACTGAGTCAAACCATACTCAGATCAAATAGACATTATGTCGGAGGTCCATCAAGTTAATGCAAAAAAACATGCTTGCGATCTAAGCCTTCGATATACTCATTTTATTGACAAAATTTAACTGTATAAGACTGTGATATTTGCAAGCTTGATATAATTTGATGTACATGATAATATTGCTAGATCTTCTTAATTCAGCATAAGGAAGATCTAGTTTGAAAACTTCTGGTTGAACATTTTATGAAAACGTGTATCAATAACAATAAATATACCAACACACTAATAGTATGATCCTTTATGATAATATAACATAATACATTGTATAAGGATGACATGCTCTCAAGTAAAAATATATAATGTACACAAACATAATTTCTTTCCCCCATCACTGCTTGTTCTTAAGTAATAATAATTAATGTACACAAATATAATTTCTTTCCCCCATCACTGCTTTTCTTCAGTAATAATAATTAATGTACACAAATATAATTCCCCCCCCCAGCACTGCTAATATCAACATTGCAGCAGCGGACAATATTTTTGATCAATTAGTTATGATTCGTTGATTTTGAATGTTTGATTTCTACATGAGTCCTTTTAAACAAGCTGCTGAGTGATTTGATATAAACAAGCTTCTGAGTGATTTGATATAAAGATGAATGAACTATTCTACTAAACACAGCGTAAAGCCTTGTCATTATTGCTGTCCGGTCATTGCTTGCATGCCAGTAACCGTTGCTGAGTGACCCTCTCTCCAGCAATAACCTCTACAGAGTGACCCTCTCCAGCAGTAACCTCTACAGGGTGACCCTCTCCAGCAGTAACCTCTACAGAGTGACCCTCTCCAGCAGTAACCTCTACAGGGTGACCCTCTCCAGCAGTAACCTCTACAGAGTGACCCTCTCCAGCAGTAACCTCTACAGGGTGACTCTCTCCAGCAGTAACCTCTACAGAGTGACCCTCTCCAGCAGTAACCTCTACAGGGTGACCCTCTCCAGCAGTAACCTCTACAGGGTGACCCTCTCCAGCAGTAACCTCTACAGGGTGACTCTCTCCAGCAGTAACCTCTACAGAGTGACCCTCTCCAGCAGTAACCTCTACAGGGTGACCCTCTCCAGCAGTAACCTCTACAGAGTGACCCTCTCCAGCAGTAACCTCTGCATAGTGGCGCTCTCCAGCAGTAACCTCTGCAGAGTGACCCTCTCTTCAGCAATAACCTCTGCATAGTGGCGCTCTCCAGCAGTAACCTCTGCAAAGTGACCCTCTCCAGCAGTAACCTCTGCAGAGTGACCCTCTCCAGCAGTAACCTCTGCAGAGTGACCCTCTCTTCAGCAATAACCTCTGCAGAGTGACCCTCTCCAGCAGTAACCTCTACAGGGTGACCCTCTCTTCAGCAATAACCTCTGCATAGTGGCGCTCTCCAGCAGTAACCTCTGCAGAGTGACCCTCTCCAACAGTAACCTCTGCAGAGTGACCCTCTCCAGCAGTAACCTCTGCAGAGTGACCCTCTCTTCAGCAATAACCTCTGCATAGTGGCGCTCTCCAGCAGTAACCTCTGCAAAGTGACCCTCTCCAGCAGTAACCTCTGCAGAGTGACCCTCTCTTCAGCAATAACCTCTGCATAGTGGCCCTCTCCAGCAGTAACCTCTGCAGAGTGACCCTCTCCAGCAGTAACCTCTGCAGAGTGACCCTCTCCAGCAGTAACCTCTGCAGAGTGACCCTCTCTTCAGCAATAACCTCTGCATAGTGGCCCTCTCCAGCAGTAACCTCTGCATAGTGACCCTCATTTCAACAATAACCTCTGCATAGTGGCCCTCTCCAGCAGTAACCTCTGCAGAGTGACCCTCTCTTCAGCAATAACCTCTGCAGAGTGACCCTCTCCAGCAGTAACCTCTGCAAAGTGACCCTCTCTTTAGCAATAACCTCTGCATAGTGGCCCTCTCTTCAGCAATAACATCTCCAATGTGACCCTCTCTAAAACAATAACCTCTCCAGAGTGACCCTCTTTTCGGCAATTACCTCTACAGAGTGACCCTCTCTTAAACAATAACCTCTCAAGAGTGACCCTTTCTTAAACAATAACCTCTTTAGAGTGACCCTCTCTTAAACAATAACGTCTCCAGAGTGACCGTCTCAGCAATAACCTCTGCAGGATGACCCTCTCTTCAGCAATATCCTCTCAAGATTGACCCTCTCTTCGGCAACTACCTCTACAGAGTGACCCTCTCTTAAACAATAACCTCTCCAGAGTGAACCTCTCAGCAATAACCTCTGCAGGGTGACCCTCTCTTCAGCATTAACCTCTGCAGAATGACCCTCTCTTCAGTAATAACCTCTCCAGAGTGACCATCTCTTCAGCATCAACCTCTCTAGAGTGACCCTCACTTCAGTAATAACCTAATATGGTGCTGTGAACTTATCCTTTTGTCTTCGAGTCCCATTTGCTAATGTTTCTCCCTCCTCAAATTTTGATGTAAAGAAAAGTAATTGTAATGATATAGTTTATAGCTTCGCTACATGCAAGCTGATTGGTCATCTTTGATTTAATGTGTAGTTATTTATTTTATTAGTGTTGTCTTTTTAAACTGTCAGTCAATTAGGCTTGATATGCAGATTTGATCTAAATGTCAACTTGTAAAAATAATCATTCAATATTACCCTACCCTTTATGGCTAAATATGAAATTCAAAGTTAGCAATGTCGCTGTAACTGTGTAGCTTTGGGTTGTTTTTGCACTTCAGTATTTATTTATTTATGTCTGTCTTTTGTTTTTGTCATAAAATAGAAACAAAAATATACATTGCTTTTGTGTGCTTTGCAGTTTCCTTTGAATGTCATTGTCTATGTCTGATCTAATTCACTTATATTGTATATGTCATGACTATCATTTAACATCTTTTGAGAATTAATTGCTTCTTGAAAGTTTTGATGTCATGGAATGAATAACGTGTGAAAATGCACATCTTAATTAGTGTACTTAGACGTTGTGCACTAATTACAGCTAGTCATCTCCACAAATGCATCTGTTAGTTTCATTCAGTGCAATACAATCTAGGTCACCCTATGCCAGGTCACAATGATGTCTCCATACAATCTAGGTCACCCTATGTCAGGTCACAATGATGTCTCCATACAATCTAGGTCACCCTATGTCAGGTCACAATGATCATCTCCATAAAATTTAGGTCTCCTTGTGTCAGGTCACAATGATCATCTCCATAAAATTTAGGTCACCTTGTGTCAGGTCACAATGATCATCTCCATAAAATTTAGGTCACCTTGTGTCAGGTCACAATGATCATCTCCGTAAAATTTAGGTCTCCTTGTGTCAGGTCACAATGATCATCTCCATAAAATTTAGGTCACCTTGTGTCAGGTCACAATGATCATCTCCATAAAATTTAGGTCTCCTTGTGTCAGGTCACAATGATCATCTCCATAAAATTTAGGTCACCTTGTGTCAGGTCACAATGATCATCTCCATAAAATTTAGGTTATTTTGTGTCAGGTCACAATGATCATCTCCATACAATCTAGGTCACCTTGTGTCAGGTCACAATCAGCATCTCCATACAATCTAGGTCACCTTGTGTCAGGTCAGGTCACCTTACGTAGACACTCAGTAAGAACAGCTGAGAAACATGTCCAAATGAATTAATAGTTTTAATAAAGAATGAGTGAAAGACTGGAAAGTACTGATAACTAGGATTTTCATGGTAATTGTATACATAATTGTCGTTAGAAAATTTAATATTTGCTAGAATGCATCCTCTTTTTGTGTAATATTTGCTAGAATGCATCCTCTTTTTGTGTAATATTTGCTAGAATGCATCCTCTTTTGTGTAATATTTGCTAGAATGCATCCTCTTTTGTGTAATATTTGCTAGAATGCATCCTCTTTTGTGTAATATTTGCTAGAATGCATCCTCTTTTGTGTAATATTTCTACTTCTATAGTAATATTATTGATCTTATTTACTTGGAGTACAGGGATATTCAATCATATTGCCTGTTACAGACCAATAGTTTAATTTGGTGGGATCTGTTTGAAATTTATGAGCATGCTATTAGCTTTTACAAAAATAATTTGGTAATCGGGAATGCTTGTTGGTAAAATGTCTTGTCTTCGAAAACCATTTGTATTGTTGGTAAATCATAATTACTTTTGACTATTGTAATCAAAGTTAAAATTAAATTATTATACTCTTTGTATCATTCCTAAGTTCAATATTAGCACAATGATATTCAGTGCACCTGGGCCAGTATTTATAAAGCATCTAAGGTAAAAACTTAAATATTTTGACTTAAGTTAAAATATTGAGCTGCCCATATTTCACAAGATATGAAAAATAACCCATTGTTTCTATATGACTATTGTAGCTTTTTACATAATGCTTCTAAACAATGTAAGTAATTGTTAATATTACTTTTCCTGTTTAGCTGATACACTAAAGGAAAATTTGATAATTTTAAGAAAATTCTAAGTTTTCACTTAATATGCTTTATAAATACCGGCCCAGGCCAGTATGTAGGCCGATTATTATATCAAATACACCACTGTGATTTAATTAATTCACATTTATGGTTTCTGAAAATCTGAAACTCTGAAACTATTGGTCCAACCAAGCATCAGGCCAGCATGTGTGC
The DNA here is from genome assembly GCA_963678985.1 of Spisula subtruncata. NCBI lineage: Eukaryota > Metazoa > Mollusca > Bivalvia > Venerida > Mactridae > Spisula > Spisula subtruncata. The sequence continues at coordinate 59,415,220 of OY787663.1, forward strand.
ATTTCATTATGTACACCACTGTGGTTTAAGTGCTTCACATGAGTTTCTGAAATTGCTTGTTCATGCCCAACACCAGGCCAGCATGTGTGCATTTAAGTATGTACACCACTGTGGTTTAAGTGTTTCACATGAGTTTCTGAAATTGCTTGTCCATGCCCAACACCAGGCCAGCATGTGTGCATTTCATTATGTACACCACTGTGGTTAAAGTGCTTCACATGAGTTTCTGAAATTGCTTTTCCATGCCCAACACCAGGCCAGCATGTGTGCATTTCAGTATGTACACCACTGTGGTTAAAGTGCTTCACATGAGTTTCTGAAATTGCTTGTTCATGCCCAACACCAGGCCAGCATGTGTGCATTTAAGTATGTACACCACTGTGGTTTAAGTGTTTCACATGAGTTTCTGAAATTGCTTGTCCATGCCCAACACCAGGCCAGCATGTGTGCATTTAAGTATGTACACCACTGTGGTTTAAGTGTTTCACATGAGTTTCTGAAATTGCTTTTCCATGCCCAACACCAGGCCAGCATGTGTGCATTTAAGTATGTACACCACTGTGGTTTAAGTGTTTCACATGAGTTTCTGAAATTGCTTTTCCATGCCCAACACCAGGCCAGCATGTGTGCATTTAAGTATGTACACCACTGTGGTTTAAGTGTTTCACATGAGTTTCTGAAATTGCTTTTCCATGCCCAACACCAGGCCAGCATGTGTGCATTTCAGTATGTACACCACTGTGGTTAAAGTGCTTCACATGAGTTTCTGAAATTGCTTGTCCATACCCAACACCAGGCCAGCATGTGTGCATTTCAGTATGTACACCACTGTGGTTTAAGTGTAGGTTGAAGCTTTATGAATTTTAGGTAACAACTTTTACCCTTTTTTTACAAATGATTGAAAAATAAAATTTGAATACACTTTAAAATGTTTGATTATGTACATGCAAAACAAATAGTTTTCTGTGGTGAGACAGTTTACTGGCCAGTATTGTTAATTATTAGCTGATTTGCTAATAAATTTGAATCCTATCTCACCATATTAAACTATATACATGTACGTACAAAAGCGATAAGATTTGATATCCTTATTCTTCAATTAAATAAGATTAATAACACAAATATGGAAGAAGTCATAATATATGAAAGACACTGCATTTGAATAACCATGTGCTTACGTTCTACATAATTATCAGTATAATTGCTTCAAAATTGCTTTTTTTGCCATTTACCTTTCCATTCTTTCATGTCGATTACACAAATTAAATTCCCTTTCACCCATAAATATATCCATTTCTACAAAGTGTGATGTTTCCATGGTCACATACATGTTTTACTTATAGTATCAAATTAAAGAGCATATAGGTGAAAATGCAGTTTATTGACATTTTCCATATTTCAAACCCAAACAAATTCAGTGCTTTCAGCACTTTGATTCTGTATGGTACTTGCATTACAGTAATAGGAGACGTTCTTTAGAACCTCATGCTTAATACTGCACAACGTCTAAATACAATACTGATGTAATATAGAGTGCATTTGCATACTCTGTTGAACTGTTTATGTGTATTAGATGAACATGTTTTGGTATTTGTTAATCATATAAAACTTCTGGAACTAATTTCAAAATTTCAAAAGATGATATTTATAATACTGGAATGTGACAATAGCATGCAGCTGACAACAGCAATGCACACAAAAGCATACCAAGCTAAGACATGAAAATTAAACTTTAAATAATTTTAAGATATACCATGTCCCTCAGCTTTGTGGCTTCATGTATCTACCTTTAGAGCAGTAGGGTGAAGGTTTGAACCCTGGCAGGGCCCAGCTAGGGTTCTTTCTGATATTGCCAATGTTGAGCCACTAGCTTGATACATAAATAAGGTAATTCTATGATACATGCCTTAATTCCTAAATCTGGTGACTGGCATTAAAGTTTAGGAGTCATGTAGATGTGTTCAGAAAATATAGGTGTTTCATCTCATACCGGTACTAAGGTAAATTGGCTGGACGTTTAAATGAGTTGACACTTTTTTTACGCAGTTGTATGTGGTGTTTTTTTCTGTATATATGTTCTACCGTTGGACCGATATGCTGTACGGTTAATTTGACCCTTTATTTTCTGCAAATAATAATAGATGACAGATGTATGGTTTCAAATATCCTTTATTGCAAGTCACTGGTAAGAATCATATAAAATAATGTGTAACAAGAAATATATCATAAAACATTCATGTAATATATGACAATATTTCATAAAAATAATAACCAGTCAAATATTTAAAATAAGTATACATAATATTTGACACAAATGATAGTTTCATTTATTACCTATTTATTATAATATCTGATTTTGAAAACGAATCATTAATGTTTCAAACTTCAATAAATAATCAGATAATTAATCATACTTGAATAACTTGCAATACTTATTTAATTTACCTTAGAATGGCATTGGATTAGAAAATTCAATGAGCAATTATTCATTATTTGAAATATACTGAATTGCAATAAGATTGCAGATTTATAGAATAATCTTCAGTTTGGAAATTCAATGAACAATTACTAAAAATTTACAATAAACTGCATTGCAATTAAAATTGCAAACAATAATATTGAATTGGGGGAAATTCAATAATTACTCATTAATTAAATTTACTAAATTACGATAGAAAATAGCATATTAATAAAATATTTATAAAATACATTGAATTGGGGAAATTCAATAATTACTCGCTTAGCAAATGTAAGAGTGACCGGGGATAGTCAACTTTACTACATTATATTAAAGATATCTCTATTCTTATTCTTTTAACCACAACTGCATAAAAATGTAATCAAAATTATGTACTAAGATATTTAATTAAAATGTTCAACAACTTAGAAATCACTTAGAATTTGACCATAACCTATACATGTCACAAGTACTACAACTGTAATGAAATGTCTTAAATGCATATTAAACCTAATATTTAGTTTCAACATAGAACATCTTAAAAACTCACATCAGAATATATATATGAGTACAAACAAGCTTAAAATGTAAGAACAAAGAAAATTACATTCAATTGAAAATAATTAAAAATACACATACCTGCAAATAATAATAGATGACAGATGTATGGTTTCAAATATCCTTTATTGCAAGTCACTGGTAAGAATCATATAGAATAATGTGACTTTGCAACTTCTGTCCATAGGTTTTATTAGCAGGGTATGATCTCAGGTGTTAATCTCAGTAAAAACTGTCAGGCAAACAGAGAAGCTATGTAATCAGTTGTTACTTTGATGTTCAATTTATGAAGCACTTAAAAGGGATGAAGAAGTGATGACATTTTGTACTATAACAATTTGTTAGCTTTCTAATGTTTGCATAATGTGGCTAGCCATATGTTTTGAACAAAAGAAGTGTAAAAACTACATTACCACAAGGAAGCCTGTTTGTTAAGTACCAATTCTTTATAGATGGTTTGTTTATTTAGAAATTATAAAAAATATGCCAAATATACTTAATCACTTAATACTGAGACATTAGTGTAGTTATAACTATTTAATCCAAGTTTGAGAAAATCTTACAACAATGAACAAAGTGTATATTTAAACATTCAACTATTTAATACAATTCTAAACCCTAAATTGTAAAATGCAAAACATGTTAAAAATACAGCAAAATGTAGCATGATGTAATATCATGCAAAATACTCAAAAATAGGGTTGTAATACTTTGAATAAAACACTTCTACGTTGAAGTAAGGTTGACCTTTTAGACTTCTCATTTCTTTTGTATCACTGGACATACATTTCATTTCTTTAAATTCCCATGCTTCCTACTATCATCTACAAATATTTGACATCTGCTAAAATTCCTGTTTCTTAATTTCTATTTATGATCTGATGATGTATTTTGTTGACCACTGATAATACAATCCTTCTTGCATTGCATGACGATAGCTATGTTACAGCTAATGCATTGATCCTTTCAAAATTTTATACAGTTAAGTGATGGAAAACTTCTCCAAATCCATTCTCCCATTTAATAAACTGGTAAAGTTTGTCGGAATAAACTGGTAGAGTTTGTTGGAATAAACTGGTAGAGTTTGTCGGCTGTTAATAGAATTTTTCACTAGCAAACCCTTCCCATCTATCATTTTAAATAGGTGTGTCTTTTCTTCAAACTTAATGTTTTGTTGATTGGATTCATGTTATATTTGTCAGGAAATAATGGTTGCTCTCATTTAGTTATAAACTTTCACTCTTTGATAAAGTACAGGTGATAATAAAGACCATGCAGCAGTACTAGTAGTATGGTATGTACCCACTGTAGAAAAGATCAAGAAATAAGACCTGATAATTTTCTTCATCTAAATACATGTAAAAAAATGTCTCACTCAGAACGAGTAAAAAAATGTCTCACTCAGAACGATTAATATGATATTTGCAACACAACTCAAACAAAATGATGAATATTGAATATATGTCATTTAATATTTTCGTTTGGCTATTAAACATCCAAAATAGATACATACATGACTTTCTATAATTATGTATTTTAATTTGCATAACACATTCAAGTTTTTTTGTACTGCTGACATAAAGTACAAGGTGTGACATATACATTATACAACCATTGTGAATTCTGTTCTCTCAAATTGGGGTTTTTAGGCCGAAGAATCTACTGATGCACCTAGCTGTCAGCCTGTCTGTTGATCTGTTACAAAATGCTGAAACATAAAAAATTAAGTCCCCTAAGTCATTACTTTCAAATTTGGCATACTTGTTAACCACCATAAACCCATTATATTATCAAAACCGTGTAACACTATCAATAATTCAAACAGAATTTTGGTCCCTGAATGACTAAGCTATTTCGTTATGGACAAGTGTTGTCTGATTGCAGTCTTGTTTATTTGAAAATTAAAACCACAAGGACGTAATCTATTTGCACATTGCTGAGTTTTGACCAAAAAAATATTTTATTTGTTGAGAGGGTATATTGCTTTGCTTATGAAGATCCTAGGGCTTAGAGTTATTGTATGGAAACCGTAGATTTGGTCTACTGATAGACAGACAGATATACTTCCCATGGAAGAATCAAAGAATATCTTTAAAACTAGCCGAGCCAAACTGTTGGGATTTTCGAAAATGATTACTGTTTGATTGTACCTTTTACAAGAAAATCCAACACTTGTGAATCATCTTAAATATGATAATCTTTCATAAGTTTAAATCTATTAGTACAGGATCAGCCAAAATATCATGTTCAACACATTACTGTAAAATCATTTAATTTCGTCGGGACGAAACTTCGTGGTTTTGGTAAAAAAGATAATTTCGTTGGCATTTGAATTCGTGGATTTTGCATTTCAGGTAACAAAACAAGGGTCAAAATCAATGTTCGTTGGGATTAAAGTTCGTGGTTGAAGTGAACCACGAAATCCACGAAATTAATCCCCCACGAAAATTAATGATTTTACAGTATTTGTGCAACTGTTTATTGCAGATGTTGGAAAATAACTGTTTTCATAGTCACTGTGTATAAATGAGTCAATTTCCAGCAATTGCAATAATGAGTACACATTGAATTATATGGTTGGGCAATAATAAGTACTGTAATCGGATTTTACATGTGTGTTCAATTGCAATAAATGATACAAGTTGAATTTTATAGTAACCCAATAAATCATACAGTGATTTGGTTTATACACTGTGGTAGTTTGGGAAGGAATTTTCATAAATCCTATATTTTTTACCCTTCAAAACCAAATTGTGATCTTGGAGATAGGGACACCATATTAGGGTGTATGAACTGATATTGATAACATGGATTTAATGGAGCATTACATTCAAAGTGTAAAGAGGAACATGTTTTGTTATCGGATTAGAGCAAAAAATGCACCTACATGTATTTACTATTAATTTATTGTATTAAATAAGTATAGCAACATGTTATATTCAGTAGCCTATATGGCTCAGTGGATATGCCCGTTGATTTGAACTGTTTTATTTTTGCGTTCAAGCCCTACAGAAGTTGTCATTTTTTCTCACTATACTTTCATATAGAATAGAAATATTCTATTTTGTTAATTGACCGCATGAATTATAATATATTCATAAACTGGTGCATCTGGTTTGAAACTGAAACTGCCTGCCCTATGTGTGTGTCTTCTGTTTGTACAGTCCTTTCAAAGTCAAATGAGAAATGTTTGTAAATACACTATCACCCGGCTGGTCAACTATGTTTATCTAGGTTAAATGGATATAACCTGAGTTCATGATATTAAACACTATTCTTTCTAATGGGATAGTTCCCTCATAAGTATTACTTATTGAATCCACTATACATTTATTTTAATTCTTAGTCAATGCTTTTATTGGCTTTCCTTTCTAATTATCATAAATTTACTTGATTACGGACCATAAAACAAAATAGAACTAAACAGCAATTATCAAACTTTAGGCTTTCCGCATGATTTTTGAAAATAAAAACAAATTAATTGAGCGAGTGGGGGGATGAATATGAATGTTTTTCCTTCGTGTCTGCAATTAACAGCTCTGACAACTGCGCTATTAAGAGGCAATAGAGAATTTTGTGCATTTCACATTATATAAACAGACAGAATAAAGATTGTGTATACTGTTATCAAAGCTGGATTACCTTTTCCATGTTTATGTTATTGTCTTAGTACATAAACAAAGGGTCAGATTATTGAAATTGGAATACATACAGTCCTTTCAAAGTTAAATGAGAATGGTTAGTAAACTTTGAGTTGTCTGTCAGGTAAACTACGTATGTTTATCTATATACTAGGTTTAACTGTATATACCTGTGTTTACGGTAGTTCCGGCTATTCTTTCTGAATGTTCCCTCATTAGTATTATAACTCGAACCCAATAAACTGCAATGTCAATATAAACAGAAATCAATAACCATTACATCAATTTAGGGAGAGCAGAAGTTAGTTTTATCTATTAATAACATTTTTTCCAAATCGGCCAATAATTTTCCAATACTCTTATGTTTTTACTTTCTGAATTAACAAGTCTGTCGGTAATAATGCTTTGTTTACAAATGAAGATGAAAATAATAATAAATGCATTTTTAATGTCCATTTTTTGTGCAATGTTGCGCATAATTACTTAAAATGCATGTACTCATTCAATCTGCACTAAAGGGGCCAGCATAATAGAACTTTGCTTGAAAACAGGCTTGAGTTATGATCGTTGGTGTATTTGATCTTTGAACTTGAATGTAATCAGGTAATTGTTTGATACATTATCCAGTTAAAACAAAGTAATACTGGCAACAACCAGATGACAATTGTTATTGTAGCAATGGATGGGCATTCAAATTCTAATCAATCCTACCAAGAGATGTTGAATAGCAATGCTAAATACCTATCAAAATTTACCTGAACTCTGCATTCACTTCGATAACACACAAGAAATATAATTCCATTGTTGACCTACCAATTGATGATATTTGCAAGTGCATACTAAACACAATTTACATGATGACTATTATATGGGTATTAACACACTCAACTTGAAGGGCTTGCTAACACACAGGTTGCCCTTGTGCAGTGGGGGAGGGGGGTGGGGAAGGGGGGAAGGGGGGTATGGGTGGGGGTGGTGGTGGTGTTGTTTTGTTTTTCATGTGTAGTTAGTTAGTTAGTTAGTTAGTTAGATAAGTAGTTAGATAGTTATCCATCTTGTCTGTACAGCTGTTTTAAGTGTGTTTTTTTTTCTTCTGTATTTTCAGGTTTGAAGAGACGAGGAGTGCAGATGTTCAATTTCAAGAATTCATTCACAGACGGCTTCAATTTCCTGTGTGGTTCCCGGGTGGTAGATTAAATGGGAGAGCCCATGTTATTGGGCAAAAGACCATATACACTCAGGGTGCCTCTAACAGTGTGTGTATGGTGCTCTTAGGATGTGTCCATAGGGATGTCTCTTCTAGGGAATACTGTAAAATCATTAATTTTTGTGGGGGATTAAATTTTGTGGATTTTGTTGTTCACCACAAAATTAAATCCCATAAACAATAATTTTGACCCATGAATTTATTACCTGAATTTCAAAATCCACAAATTAACTTCCCATCGAAATTAAATGATTTTACAGTATAATATGCATGTTGTATCTATCACTATGAGCTCGCTGGCTTAGAATGAGAAGGTCTTATAAGTACAGAATCAAAATTTGAAGAAAAAAAAAACACAAAAAAACAGTCTGCAATTTACTCTTTACTTTTGGAAAACAAGCTTTTACTACTTCATTTTGGTTAGCATGACACGTTCCCATTTTCATCACAATAAGAAGTCCTAATGATGCAGATTTTAATAGTAAAAATATATATCAGTCTTATAAGCTCAGCCTTATAAGTTTGCTCCAATGTAGTAGTAGTTATAACCTTCTCATACTAAGCCAGCCAGCTGTAGCAAAAAGTTTGAATTTACTGGGTGTATCTCTTATGTATCACATGTTATGCTGACAGCTACTGTAAAATCTTTGATTTTTGTGGGGGATTAAATTTCACGGATTTCTTGGTTCACCTTTCGCCACTAGTTCAAATCAAACACTAATTTTGGCTGTTAATGTATCCATTACCTGAAATGCAAAATCCACAAAATTTTTTACCAAAACATTGAAATTTTGTCTCATCGAAATTAATGATTTTACAGTATTTTGAAAATTTGTGATGTCATAGATATGTTTACACTAAGCCATGGTGAATGAACAGTTGAAGAATTGTTTATGAACCAATTGATGAACTGCTCATGTACAAAAGTTCATGAGCCATGTTCAAGAATTGTTCATGAATGGTTCTTGAACATGGTGAAGTGTTCATAATTTCATGAATAATACTCTGAATAAGTTGTAGCATACACGATGAACCTAGAATAGTTGTCGCTAACATGGAATGTAATACATAGGATGTTTTTAAAAGGTAGATCTCTTACAGGGGATGAGATTCACCTTGCTGATACATCCTGTGTACTGCATTTCATGTTAGAGACACCCATTCTAGGTCCATAGTGTAGGCTATGACTTATTCAGAGAAATATCATGTGAAGTCAGACTGTGTGATACATCCCTTGTAAGAGATAAACCCTTTAAATTTAACCTGTGATAGTGACACAACCTGTGATAGTGACACAACCTGTGATAGTGACACAACCTGTGATAGTGACACAACCTGTGTTCTACATTATGTATAAGAGACACACCTGTGGAAACATCCAATACGCTCCATACTCCCCTAGTAAGAGTCACACTCTGTGACCTATGGTCTCAAGTATCTTCTAACTTCCACCATAATGACATCTGATCTGAAACGGTGAGATTTGTGATCATTCTTTGTCTGCATGCCGTAAGATGCGACTAAAAGGAGGCTATTTTAACTTTGGTACTAGACTGTTTTAGGCCAAAATGAAACAGTCTGGTACAAGAAGTTAAAATAGCCGGGATTTTTATCGGAATTTTTTATCGGAATTTTTATCGGGATTTTTTCAGGATTTTCGTGTTCTTTTGTCGGGATTTATGTGTTCTTTTGTTGGAGCTTCTGTGATATGGAAATTTACCAACTATTTATCAAGTGCAGCACTTCGGTCATTTCCACGGAGATAGAGTTTGCTGTGTAAGTATATTTAATTATACACATTTAATTTTCTGTATTTGAATGGCCTAACTTCAAACCTCTTACAAGGTGTGCACACCTGCTTTACTTAATGATTACCGTTGTCATCAGCATTAAAAGCAAGAAAAGATTGAGTTACATAGTCTAGTGTGAGGCCCTGACCCACTACAGCTGCTATCATTGTTTGATTATTAATAATAATAATAATAATAATAATAATAATGACTTTATGCAGCTCTTCAAATCTACCAGTTGTAGGAGTACTTAATAATTAATTTAAAATGAAATAAATTTAATTTATACCCTTATGTCTTATTGTTTTAGGTGATGTACCTCACTTTAATGGACACATGAAGACTATAGCAATTTAGCATGCGTAAGACAGTTTTATTCCTTAATATAGTGAAGTTACTCAATCGGTCAAAAATTCTAATGAAAAGTTAATCCTAAGAATATTGTTTGTTTGCCCTAACTTGTCCGAAGTGATGCGTTTTCAAATCCGCTCAGTGTAGAATGGAATTTTAAATTAGTATATTGGAATCACACAATACTCGTATTTCCTGTTCAGACAAACTAAAACAATTAAGCTGCATTATTATTTTTGTAACTCCTGTAAAACATACATTATCTCATTTCTATAAAGTGTGATGTTTCCATAGTAACAAATTTACGCTACTTAGTATCCAAGTAAAGAGCATTTGGTTGAGAACTGCAAATTATTCACATTTTCAATATTTCCAACCCAAACAAATTCAGTGCCTTCAGCACTTTGATTCTTCTTCTGTCAATTACCAAATAATGGTATATAAAAAGTTTGAACCAGTTGTCACTGATTTATTCTAGGCCTAAAAGTGTGTACTTAAAACATTCGGCAAGTGTAGTTGTACTGTAAAATCATTAATTTTCATTAGGGATTAAATTTTATCGTTTGTGGTTCAACTTTAACCTCGAAATCAAATCCCAAAGAACACTAATTTTGGCCCTTGTATTTATTATCTGAAATGCTAAATCCACAAAGGTCCTATCGAAGCGGTCTTTTTTACCAAAACCTCGAAATTTTGTCTAGGACTGGAACATTTTCAAGATTTCAAATCGAATCGGTTAACTGGCTGCCATTTTGTTTCCTTTTTGGCGACCATATCAAAGTACTTTCAACAGCTGAACTTTTTTACTTTTATTTTATTATCCGATGTAAAAAGTATAGTTTTTAAAATTACTATGTTAAGTAAGATCACAAGCAAATTGATGTTTCATAGATTATTCCCGCACATCCAGCTTTTGTACCTGTTGTGTGTCAATAACTACATTCTAGTTTGAAGTGTCTAAAGTATAATTTATACATTCAGTAGTACACATCATATTGACAAAATATTGCAAAATTGAAACCGATTACCGTGTCCGATTAACTGAGTAATCGTTCCGGTCCTAATTTTGTCCCATGGAAATGAAATGATTTTACCGTATAAGGGAATAGGCTCAAAAAAATTTAGAACCAAGAGGGGATTTTGATGTGTTGGTAACTTTAGGGCAAATAAACAATTTTTTTAGGATAGCCAAGGTTGTCTGGATTTGAATAATTAAGGACCTCTATAAAGTGTGTATATAATTCTACTTATAATACTGCAACCATACACTGGAACCTCTATATAGTGACCATACACTGGAACCTCTATATAGTGACCATACACTGGAACCTCTATATAGCAACCATACACTGGAACCTATATATAGTGACCATACACTGGAACCTCTATATAGTGACCATACACTGGAACCTCTATATAGCGACCATACACTGGGACCTCTATATAGTGACCATACACTGGAACCTCTATATAGCGACCATACACTGGAACCTCTATATAGTGACCATACACTGGAACCTCTATATAGTGACCATACCCTGGAACCTCTATATAGTGACCATACACTGGAACCTCTATATAGTGACCATACACTGGAACCTCTATATAGTGTTCATACACTGGAACCTCTATATAGTGACCATACACTGGAACCTCTATATAGTGACCATACACTGGAACCTCTATATAGTGACCATACACTGGAACCTCTATATAGTGACCATACACTGGAACCTCTATATAGCGACCATACACTTGAACCTCTATATAGTGACCATACATTACAACATCAGTTTTGGATATACAGTATAACTTCTATAGTGACTGTACTATGAAACCTCTATATTTAGACCATAGTTTTATACAATGAGCCTCTGTTTTGAACACTCAGTGGGACCTCTATCAATTGACAATACAGTACAAGCTCTAAAAAATTGGCCATACAGTACATACTCTATATAGTGACCATACATTGCAACCTCTACATAGTGACCAAACTGTTATATTTTGACTAGTTTTTACAATGAGCCTGTTTTGAACATTGAGTGGGACCTCTATAAATTAACCATACAGTACAACCTCCATATAGTGACCATACATTACCACCTCCATATAGCGACCATACAGTACAACCTCCATATAGTGACCATACAGTACAACCTCCATATAGTGACCATGAATAACATGTTCTATATAGTGACCATACAGTACAACCTCCATATAGTGACCATGAATTACATGTTCTATATAGTGACCATACAATACAACCTCCATTAAGTGACCATGAATTACATACTCTACATAGTGACCATACAGTACACCCTCTATATAGTGACCATACAGTACAACCTCTATATAGTGACCATGAATAACATACTATATATAGTGACCATACAGTACAACCTCCATATAGTGACCATGAATTACATACTCTATATAGTCTGCACAATTTAATTAATTGTATTTTGCTTTTAATGCAGATGTCAAGAGAGGCAGGCATTTTATGAGGACATATCAAGAGATGCACACATGATATGAGGACATATCAAGAGAGGCAGGCATTATATGAGGACATATCAAGAGAGGCAGGCTTTATATGAGGACATATCAAGACATGCACACATTTTATAAGGACATATCAAGAGATGCACACATTATATGAGGACATATCAAGACAGGCACACATTTTATGAGGACATATCAAGAGATGCACACATTATATGACGACATATCAAGAGATGCACACATTTTATGACGACATATCAAGAGATGCACACATTTTATGAGGATATATCAAGAGAGGCATGCATTATATGAGGACAAATCAAGAGATGCACACATTTTATGAGGACATATCAAGAGATGCACACATTTTATGATGACATGTCAAGAGAGGCACACATTATATGAGGACATATCAAGAGAGGCAGGCATTTTATGAGAAAATATCAAGAGATGCACACATTTTATGAGGACATATCAAGTGAGACAGGCATTATATGAAGACATATCAAGAGATGCACACATTGTATGATGACATATCAAGTGAGGCATGCATTATATGATGACATATCAAGAGAGGCACACATTATATGAGGACATATCAAGTGAGACAGGCATTATATGATGACATATCAAGAGATGCACACATTTTATGATGACATATCAAGAGATGCACACATTGTATGATGACATATCAAGTGAGGCATGCATTATATGAAGATATATCAAGAGAGGCATGCATTATATGAGGACATATCAAGGCACACATTTTATGATGACATATCAAGAGATGCACACATTATATGAGGACATATCAAGAGAGGAAGGCATTATATGATGACATATAAAGAGAGGCACACATTATATGAGGACATATCAAGAGAGGCACACATTATATGAGGACATATCAAGAGAGGCATGCATTATATGAGGACATATCAAAAGATGCACACATTTTATGATGACATATCAAGAGATGCACACATTATATGAGGACATATCAAGAGAGGCAGGCATTATATGATGACATATAAAGAGAGGCACGCATTATATGAGGACATATCAAGAGAGGCATGCATTATATGAGGACATCTCAAGAGATGCACACATTTTATGATGACATATCAAGAGATGCACACATTTTATGAGGACATATCAATTGAGGCATGCATTATATGAGGACATATCAAGCGATGCAGGCATTATATGAGGACATACCAAGAGAGGCACGCATTATTTCAGGCACACATCAAGTGAGACAGGCATTATTTCAGGCACACATCAAGTGAGACAGGCATATTTTAAGATATTTTAACATATCTATAACATATTTTAAAAGCTGCTTATTATAAAAACACTAAGACTTTTAATAATTATGTTTAACTAAGTACTATGACTAAGATCAAGTTATGTGATATACATGTAAAGAAAAATATAGGATTATCTTTTTTTGTAATTGATTTATCTAAATTAATAAAATAAAAATTTAAACTTAAAGCAGTTTAAGCACTGAGATTTTTCAAATGGTGGAGAAGGGATGGCTATAAGGGGAGATTGGAGGCCATAATTTAAAACATGTTTTGCAAATAAAGCAAATGTTATACAGAATGAAAGCCATGCTTAAATCATGGAAAATGAAGTAATATTGTTGGTCTTAAAAGTGAGGTTGCATTTTAAGTTCAAACTGTAAATAGACATATAATTACTAAGTTGCATAAAGTGCACAATTTTAAGACCACCCTACAACTCAAACATCTGATATGGCTGGTCTTAAAAGCGAGGTTTTAAAAAGTTAAAAGGAGTTATTTAGAATATTGGTTGATATGTAGTTTGCCCGTGTGGTTCCCGGGAAGTAGAATTGGACCTCTGTCTTACTCCCTGCATGGCATGTCGTAAGAGGCGACTAATGGGAGACTATTTTAACTTTAGTACCCGAGTGTTTTATTTTGGCATAAAACTATCTTGTACCTGTCAGGTACTAAAGTTAAAATTACTGTGACGTTTTATTTAGATATGCAAGTGATGTTACATACCTATATAAAGTGCTGTGTATAAATGTCTAAAGTCTAAATTTTGTTGTGAATTTTTTAGAAATACAATACAACCTCTAGATAGTGACCATATTAAGGTCAAATTGGTTTAAGACAAAGTATTACTGATTTTACCATAAAAGTGTCATTGTATGATATGCAAATTGAAAAAGGAAACTTTAGGAAAAATAAATAATTGTATGAGTTTAGTTGGAGTTTGAATGGGAAGTGGAATTGGACCTATGTATTCTCCCTTGCATGTTGTAAGAGGCAACTAAACGGGAGACTATTTCAACTTTAGCACCAAGTGTTTTATTTTGGCATAAAACTATCTAGTACCAGTCAGGTACTAAAGTTAAAATTACTGTGACTTTTTATTTAGATATGCAAGTGATTGTGCAATAGTCTAACCTTTGTTGTGAATATCAAATTCCTGTTGATTTATTATTGCATTAAAATTCAATAAGAAACCAACACTCATTCAATACCCAGCAGATATCACCACGATTATGATGTTGATTTAGTCACTAAATAACAGTAAACCCTCAATTGTAAGACCAGCCTTATAACTCCGTCTAGTTAAAGCGTGCAATGGTCTTAAAAGCAAGGTTGTTTATTTAGTGCAAATTTTTAAGACCACCCTTATAACTTAAAATCAGTAATATGGCTGGTCTTAAAAGTGGGGTTGTTTGTGAAGTTGAAATTGGTAAATGACTTATAATTCCTGAGTAAAATTGGTCATCAACGATTGACATGATATGAAAATTGAAATAAAAAAAAACTATATGAGAAGTAAATACTAATATTACTTTAGAGAGAGTTGACAAGAGTGGTGGTTAATTTGAGGTTTTAACTTCGTGGTTCCCAAGGAATACAAATGTACCTATGTCTTACTTCCTTGCATATTATAAGAGGAGACTCGATGGGTAACTATTTTAACTTTATTACCCGAGTGTTTTAGGTTAGTTAAAAGGAGTTGTTTATGGTGGTTTGATAAGTGGTTTACCTGCATGGTTCCCGGGAAGTAGAATTGGACCTCTGTCTTACTCCCTGCATGGCATGTCGTAAGAGACGACTAATGGTAGACTATTTTAACTTTAGTACCATAGTGTTTTATTTTGGCATAAAACTATCTTGTACCAGTCTGGTACTAAAGTTAAAATAGCCATGACTTTTTATTTAGATATATAAATGATGTCATATGACATTCTTTGTATATTGTGTTGATGTCACAGACATTTAATACCTAATATAAAATGCTGTTTATTAGAAAATCAAGTAAAAATGTCTGAATTGTCTTACTTATGTTGTAAATATTAAGTAACTGTTGATTTTGTATAAACTATAACTTATTTTCCTATAACCTATTATAAAGCAACTTAAATGAGCCGCGTCAAGCATAAAAGGTCCTTATCGTAAATTACGTCATAAGCCACAAATGACGTCAGAAGAAATCGTGACGTTTCAAGATGTTTGCGCCCATTGTAAACACGTAGTGTAAATATTGAGGACTAAACCATGGAAAGTTCATCACTATATTTAACAATTTCAAAATACGTAGATTGTTTTATTCACATTAAATAAAAATAACGAACGTTTTTTGAAAAGTTTATGAGTCTGGATGTATAGTATAATTAATAGATCTAATAGATCAACTTCTCTATAAATAGTTAAACTTCAGGTGCGTAGCGGGAGGGGTGTGTTCAAAGCCCCGTCTGTACATGTTCAAAACGAGCTGCATAGAGCTGTACATACATTTGAAATAAGTAGATTTGTATGTTAAAACATAGTGTGAATCTATGCATATCATTAAAATCGTTGCCTTATTCACTGGCAATATGAATAATTAATTATTTGTTGTAAACAATAGATCTAGACCTAGATCTAGAATGCGTACTGAAAAGAATGACGAGTCGATATAAGTTATTTCCTGATTGACAGACAAAATAAACTGTCAATCAACAATCTCACAAAGAATTAACCAGGTTAGATTAATGCACATTTCAAGTAGGTTAATCCTGAAAAAAACGCATTGAAAAGTTGATTTCCGGAACTCATTGCAAGGTGGTTTTCCCCTTAATTTACATGTAGGTACAAACAAATCTGGCCTAGTTAGACTGGTTTTGTATTCATATGCAAACACAACTGACCCCCGTTCTATTGTCCAGATATGAATATTCAAGCCTCAAAAGGATTATAACGGTAAAACTGCATTTGTACCTACATATAAGTGGAGATCCGGAGTAGGTCTATTCAGACCGAGTTGCGATCTAGATTTGGATCTTTCCCGCACAAATTAGAATAGATCTAGACTTACAGTAGGTCCTATTATTTTAGATTTCTATTGAGACGCAAATAGAATTTTCGTGTAGATCCAGCTCTGCAACAATAAATCAAATCACTAAATTTAGAGTACAATAACCAAACTCGGTTCCCGATTTAAAACACGGACACGTAGGGCCCTATTAATTTAATAGCGATACATTTTAATGGCAACAATAATATTTATGCACCAGTCAGTTGCATCAACGCCCCCTACCCCGGAGATGGGTCGGGACTTTAACATTTGGGTTGAAAAATCCCCGCCCTCCACGGCCCTGCCGGAGACATCTGAGGGTAAATGTCTGGTATTTCCCCGGGCCCCTGGCAACTAAATACTGTCCCCGGGGTATTGATTCGGAGGAAAAAACTTCCACATTTCCCTGGCAGTACGGGGGAAGCTGGAAGGTAAATATTCGGTTGAGGATCCCAGGGATGTGCCGGTGCCGTGGATGCAACTGACTGCATTTATTCCGTGATATATTGTTAGAGATGACGGTCTGTGAAAGCTAAGGTTCCTGGTTCGAGGCGTGGCCATGAAACTTTCTTTACTTTATATTATTAAAATGATATTTATACTATTTTTAGGGTTTCTATGGAGTCTAATTATTTACACCTATTACTTTTATTATATAGTTTTGCGGACGTTAGACGATTTACGTAATTAGGACTTAGCGACCCTTTACTAAGTAGATCAACTTTTAGTGCAAATCTGCAATCTGTGTTTTCAAACGACACAGAGCTAATATATCAGTCATTTGCATTCACAGCCCCACACCCGGGGATGGGCTGGGCTTTTTACTTTTTAGGGTATCAAACCACCGCCCTTCCACGTCCCGAGGGGGACAGCTGATGGTAAAATATTCGGTATTTCCATGGCCCATGACAACTAAATATTGTCCCCGGGGTATTGGTTCAGAGAAAAAAAACATTTCTCGGCAGTGCGGGGTAGCTGGAAGGTTCAACACGATCGTTTCCCCGGCCCCTGAAAACTAAATAATGTTTCCGGGGTATTGTTTCGACAACAAAATCCCAAAACATTTCCCCGGCGGTTCGAGAGAAGCCAGAATGTAAATTCACGACCATCTCCCCAGAACAGAGATTGCGTGGAATCTATTAGCTGATGCATTAACATTCTTCAAATGGTTATAATTGATAAATGTCGACGCCGGACATATCATACGGCAATGAGAGCCCTATCAAATTGCATTTGTTATTCCTTTTTGTACGAGTAATGATCAACGGCAAATAAATAAATCCTAATTACCACAAATATCGGTGAAAATATAGACTTACATACTAGTAATCATCATATAAGTGTACCATCCTATTTAAATTTGGCATGTAGGCATACACGTGGAATAGCAACTGTTGTACAAATCTTGGAAAACACCTGTCCAACCCATGTCGATCTTAGGATGTGTCGGTCTCTTTGGCATCTTTTATCGGCAACCATTAAACGTCTTCGTTGGTACCTTCAAATAACTCATAATGCTACGCTTCGTTTGTGAACTGCTTTCTTTTTATTTAATACCCTACTCACACTGGCGCACAGCTTCCATTACGATATATATTTGTAATATCGGGGTATCATGATGACGAGATCTATATGGTTCATATCACAATTGACATTACGCCAGTAGTCAGTAACGGTAAATCGTAGTCGCATGGTCCAACGGATTAACTTGAAAACCTTTGACAAGCAGCCTTCGACATACAACCAGGAGGAGTGATCTCTGCTCTGGTGTGATATCAATTGCTCAAGTATCAGTTAAGCATCAACTGACAGTATTATAAAGTTGCCGTTGTTGCGATGGTGGTTGTCGCAGTAACATCGAAGTAAATTCGGCAACGAATGTGTGTTGTTTATATGTGTGGGGGTTTTATATGGAAAACATGAATCAAAATGACCAGAAACGTTGTACATAGTCGTAGAGAAATCGTAGAACAAACGTAGATCAGCACGTATTTGATTGCAGGTCGATGAACGTTTGTCGTACGTGACGTCATTTTTACAGTTTATCTTTTCAACTTACGTCTTCAACTCTGTATTAAACATGTATAAACGATCATGCACTACCCGACAATGTATATATTTTAGAAACCTTAAATAACGAAGATTATTTTGATATCAAACACGAAAGTGTTGAAAAATTACCATAAGGTACATCTTTGCTGGAAAAATAAGGTTGTATAATAAATTATGCTAGACTTTTGCACGGGGTCTCTTTAAAGTTAATTTAGATATGTAGCATTTACTATGATTGGAGAAAATAATGTATTTCAATTCAATAGTTTTAGAATAATCAATTCATAATGACTTAATAATTTTGTTTGGTCTTTGACTGTTCCTGCATTTCATCATTGTTGTAAAAAAATGAAACGACGTCGACTGAAAAAACCGTGACGTCATTTAACCTTTTTGCTATCAAACTTAACGTCTTTAATGCTTTATAGTGGTAAACATTGTCATCTTATACCCGATAATGTATATATTTTTGGAAAGATGAAAGAATGAAGATTATTTTAATATCAAAACATGAAAATGTCAAAAAAGTACCATAAGGACCTTTTATGCTTGACGCGGCTCAAATAGATAACATTTTAAGACTTTTGATAATAATGTTTGACTAAGGTCTACAACTAAAATCAAATTATATATTACACATGTAAAGCATTATATTGGATTATCTTATTTCTAATTGATTTAATGTTCCGTCATTAATATGAATTGATAAATTTCTAAAGTTTGAATTTTATTTTAGCACTTAGATTTTAAAATGGTGGTGAAGGTATGGCTATAAGGGGAAGTCGGAGGCCATGATTTAAAACAGTTAACTTCTTCAAGTTTTAGAGTGTGATGGTCTCACAAGCGAGGTTGTATATTTAGTGCAAATTTTTAAGACCAACCTTATAACTTAAAATCAGTGACATGGCTGGTTTTAAAAGTGGGGTTGTTTGTGAAGTTGAACTTGTTAAATGACTTGTACTCTAAAATCATATAGTTTTGTTGGGACGAAATCTCGTGGTTTTGGCTAAAATGACCATTTCATTGGGACTTAAATTCATTGAATTTGCGTTTCAGAAAAAAAAATCAGGATCAAATTACAATAATAAGCCTGATTGCACATTTCGTAATTATTTTAGAAATGTCCAAACAAAAAACCAAATGGCGGCCAAGGGAAACATTGACTTACCTGTTGAATGGTATTATTGTTTGTTGGGATTTGATTTCGTTTTTCAGGTCAACCACAAAATCCAGGAACTTATCATAAGTCTGTGTATAAACACTATGCCAGGGTCATGACTACACAACTTGAAACCCAATAATTGAACACTATGCCAGGGTCATGACTACACAACTTGAAACCCAATAATTGAACGCTATGCCAGGGTCATGACTACACAACTTGAAACCCAATAATTGAACGCTATGCCAGGGTCATGACTACACAACTTGAAACCCAATAATTGAACGCTATGCCAGGGTCATGACTACACAACTTGAAACCTAATAATTGAACGCTATGCCAGGGTCATGACTACACAACTTGAAACCCAATAATTGAACACTATGCCAGGGTCATGACTACACAACTTGAAACCCAATAATTGAACGCTATGCCCGGCCCATGACTACACAACTTGAAACCCAATAATTGAACGCTATGCCCGGCCCATGACTACACAACTTGAAACCCAATAATTGAATGCTATGCCAGGGTCATGACTACACAACTTGAAACCCAATAATTGAACGCTATGCTCGGCCCATGACTACACAACTTGAAACCCAATAATTGAACGCTATGCCCGGCCCATGACTACACAACTTGAAACCCAATAATTGAACGCTATGCCCGGCCCATGACTACACAACTTGAAACCCAATAATTGAACGCTATGCCAGGGTCATGACTACACAACTTGAAACCAAATAATTGAATGCTATGCCCGGGTCATGACTACACAACTTGAAACCCAATAATTGAACGCTATGCCAGGGTCATGACTACACAACTTGAAACCCAATAATTGAACGCTATGCCAGGGTCATGACTACACAACTTGATACCCAATAATTGAACGCTATGCCAGGGTCATGACTACACAACTTGAAACCCAATAATTGAACACTATGCCAGGGTCATGACTACACAACTTGAAACCCAATAATTGAACACTATGCCAGGGTCATGACTACACAACTTGAAACCCAATAATTGAACGCTTTGCCCGGCCCATGACTACACAACTTGAAACCCAATAATTGAACGCTATGCCTGGGTCATGACTACACAACTTGAAACCCAATAATTGAACGCTATGCCAGGGTCATGACTACACAACTTGAAACCCAATAATTGAATGCTATGCCCGGCCCATGACTACGTGACTGTCATAAGATTCCATTTTTAGCTCTTAAAGTTAAGTAACAAACACTATTAAACATTCACGACCCAGCAAACTGTACATTTGCACAGGGGAAAATGTACAGGTTGTCTAGTTGTGAATGTAGCGATAGGTTGTTGTCTTGTATATCTTATATTGCGTCCTAAACAACCACAAAATTGTAACAACACGGCTATATGATTCATTTTCACTACTTTAATCCAGTTTCTGACTGTTTGATTAGTGATGTTGTATTTTGCCAGCAAAACTGCCTATCATAAGTATGTGTAAAAACACTATGCCAGGGGCATGACTACATGACTGTCATAAGATTCCATCTTTAGCCCTTGAAACCTAATAATTGAATGCTATGACTTAAGGCAACAGTCATAAGAGTCCATCTTTTGCTATTGAAACCCAATAATGTAAAATCATTTATTTTCGTGGGGGATTTAATTTCGTGGATTTTGTGGTTAATCTTTAATCATGAATCTAATCTGGTTTCATGAAACTAACTTAGTATTGAGTATATGGTTAATGTATGGGTGATTTATATATAATTTTAATGGATTGACTTGTTTGTGATGATGATTAAATTATGTTGCAATGAATGTAAATGTTTAAACTATAGTCTACATATATATCTACATACTTCAATAATCAACATGCTTCAATAATCAACATACTTTTAAAAAAAGAAACAACTCTTTATATAGACTACTTGAGTGTCTCTGACTTTCGTGTGCTAGGCATTTGGTGATTAGTAGCCGACACCCTATTTATTATGACCATACTGAACAACCTCAACATGGTGACCACACAATACAGTTGCTATGTGGTGACAATATAGTACAACCTCTATGTTAGCAACTATAGGCGAAATCAATATTGGTACCGGTATTAGTTAGAGGGAGTTGTTTGGAATGGTTGTTTATTTGAGGGTTTCCCCGTGTGTTCCCGGGAAGTAGAATTAAGGACCTCTGTCTTTCTCCCTTGCATGTAACGTAAGAGGCGACTAAATGGGAGACTATTTTAACTTTGGTACTTGATTGTTTTATTTTGGCGTATAACAATCCGGTACTAAGGTTAAAATAGCCATGATGTTTTCAATATGGAAATAATGTCATTTGACATTCTTTGTATATTGTGATGACATCTGCTACATTTTTAAGACCACCCTTATAACTCAATCATGTTATAGAGCTGGTCTTAAAAACAAAGCGAAGTGGACCATTGGGAGTTATTCTTGAACTAAGAAATTAATTCTAAAGCCTGCGCCCTTCCTATAAGCCTAACTGTTTGGGGGATCAGTCGTCTAGAAGTTGGGCACAGGCTGCCGGATCAAGAGGTCCCGGGTTCTCAAGAATTTAGCAAAACAGTAGTTCTTATTGCATTTATTAAGTTCAATAAGAAACCGCAACACTCATTTGATAGCCAGTTGATGTCAATAAGTTGTTGATGTTGAGTCACTAAATAACTGTAAACCCTCAATTGTAAGACTGGCCGTATAACTCTGTCAAGTTATAAAGTGCAATGGTCTTAAAAGCGAGGTAGTTTATTTAGTGAAATTTTTTAAGACCACCCTTATAACTCACTCAAGTTATACAGCTGGTCTTAAAAACAAGGTTGAATATAAAGTAGAAATGGGTACAAGACGGTTAATGAATAAGTCGAAATTTAACAGTATGATGTATAATAGACAAATTAGAAAGAGGAAATGAGAAATATAATATAGATTATAGTTTAGTGGCAGCTGATTAGTTTGGTGGGTGGAATATTAGGTTTTCGACATTTGGTTCATTGAACCTCTGCCTTACTCACTCGCATATTGTAGGAGGGACTAAATCTGATGCTTTACAAGGCTGTCTTAGGCCAAAATAATACAGCCTGACACTAAAGCTATATGAGCTGTAATTGTTTTAGGGGACTAAATCAGAGGCTTTGGTACAAGGCTGTGTTAGGCCAAAATAATGCAGCCTGACACTAAAGCTATATGAGCCGTAATTGATTTAGGGGGCTTAATCGGAGGCTTTGATACAAGGCTGTGTTAGGCCAAAATAATACAGCCTGACACTAAAGTTATTTGAGCCGTAATTGTTTTAGGGGGCTAAATCGGAGGCTTTGGTACAAGGATGTCTTAGGCCAAAATAATGCAGCCTGACACTAAAGCTATATGAGCCGTGATTTTTTAGGGACTAAATCGGAGGCTTTGGTACCAATCTGTATTAGGCCAAAATAAAACAGTTGGGTACTAACATTAAAAGAGCCATTTTTCTCAGGAGACTTTCTTAACCTTGGTACAAGTACTTAGTAGGCCAAAATAAAACAGTGGGATACTAACATTAAAAGAGCCATTTTTTTCAGGAGCTTTTTTAACCTTGGTACCAGTCTGTATTAGGCCAAAATAAAACAGTCACATACTAATGTTAAAAGAGCCATTTTTTTTCAGGAGACTTTTTTAACCTTGGTACCAGTCTGCATTTGGCAAAAAAAAACAGTCGGGTACTTACATTAAAAGAGCCATGTTTTTTTTCTCTGGATACGTTTTGAACAGGGTGCTTAACCCTGTTCTGTGTTAGCTCTAAAAATACACTAGACATGATAACGAGCTAAAAATAGCTCCATCTGCGCATTCCGCGGGATGACTTCGGACTTTATCACCTAATATTTAGCCGAGACAGTGTTTATAATGTTGCATGATAACTTAGCACTTTATTGCAGGAAGCTTGGTAAATATATCGAGAATGTATTACGTTATGTAAGCTAGGTTACCATCTGGTCATTGATAAACGCTCAACGTTAAAATACTGCGAGTAGTATAGGCAGTAGAGGTAATAATGTATTAACTTGATGCTGGAACATACATATGACGTTGGGGTGGCATATGCCCTCACATGCTTCGTGACTGGAAAAATATTTTTCTGACGACAGGCACAATCCCTGTTCTTCCAGTGCCATCGGCGCTTTGATTTACCTTGGTACCAGTCTGTATTAGGCCAAAATAAAACAGTCGGGTACTAACGTTAAAAGAGCCATTTTTTTCAGGAGACTTTTATCCTTGGTACCAGTCTGTATTAGGCCAAATAAAACAGTCGGTACTAACGTTAAAGGGCCATGTTTTTTTCTCGAGGACTTTTCCTTTAACATATTTTAAAAGCTGCTTAGACAGATAGTGCTGTTGGACTTTTAATAATTATGTTGGACTTAGTATTTTAACTAAAATAAAATGATGTAAAATACGTATCAAGCTTATTTTATGATTATCTTATTTTATAATTGATTTAATTTTCAGTCATGCATATGAATTAATAAATGTCTAGAGTTTGATTTGTTAATTTCAAGCACTGAGATTTTTAAATGGTGGTGAAGGAATGGCTATAAGGGGGAGGATGGAGGCCATATTTAACATTTTCTATAAATAATGCAAATTTTATACAGAATGAAAGTGATGCTGAAATCCAGAAAATGAAGTAATAGAGTTGGTCTTAAAAGCATGTTGCATATAAACCTCTGTCTTACTCCCTGCATGGCATGTCGTAAGAGGCGACTAATGGGAGACTATTTTAACTTTAGTACCCGAGTGTTTTATTTTGGCATAAAACTATCTTGTACCTGTCAGGTACTAAAGTTAAAATTGCTGTGACTTTTTATTTAGATATGCAAGTAATGTTACATATCTATATAAAGTGCTGTGTATAAATGTCAAAATTGTTTTAGTTTTGTTGTGAAAATTTTAAATCTGAGGCTTTGGTACAAGGCTATGTTAGGCCAAAATAAGTCAGCCTGACACTAAAGCTATATGAGCCGTAATTTTTTTAGGGGACTTAATCTGAGGCTTCGGTACAAGGCTGTCTTTGGCCAAAATAATACAGCCTGACACTAAAGCTATATGAGCCCTGATGTTTTAGGGGACTAAATCCGAGGCTTTGGTACAAGGCTGTCTTTGGCCAAAATAAAACAGTCAGGTACTATAATTAAAATAGCCATTTTTTTCTCGGGAGACTTTTGTAACCTTGGTACCAGTCTGTATTAGGCCAAAATAAAACAGTCAGGTACTAACGTTAAAAGAGCCATGTTGTTTTTCTCGGGAGACTTTTTTCACCTTGGTACCATTCAGTATTAGGCCAAAATAAAAACTTTGGGCAACTTACGTTACACGAGCCATTTTTTTCTTGGGAGACTTTTAAGACCTTGGTACATGTATCTATGTATACATGCATGCTTGGTACCAGTCTGTATCAGGCCAAAATAAAACAGTTGGGTACTAATGTTAAAAGAGCCATGTTTTTCAGGAGACTTTTTTAACCTTGGTACCAGTCTGTATTAGGCCAAAATAAAACAGTCGGGTACTAACGTTAAAAGAGCCATTTTTTTTCAGGAGACTTTTTAACCTTGGTACCAGTCTGTATTAAGCCAAAATAAAACAGTCGGGTACTAACGTTAAAAGAGCCATTTTTGTTCAGGAGACTTTTTTAACCTTGGTACCAGCCTGTATTAGGCCAAAATAAAACAGTCGGGTACTAATGTTAAAAGAGCCATTTTTTTTAGGAGACTTTTTTAACCTTGGTACCAGCCTGTATTAGGCCAAAATAAAACAGTCGGGTACTAATGTTAAAAGAGCCATTTTTTTCAGGAGACTTTTAACCTTGGTACCAGTCTGTATTAGGCCAAAATAAAACAGTCGGGTACTAACGTTAAAAGAGGCATTTTTTTCTCGGGAGACTTTTTCACCTTGGTACCAGTCTGTATTAGGCCAAAAAAAACAGTCGAGTACTAACGTTAAAAGGGCCATGTTTTTTTCTCTGAGGACTTTTTCCTGTAACATATTTTAAAAGCTGCTTAAACAGGTAATTCTGTAGGACTTTTAATAATTATGTTTGACTTAGTATTAGAACTAAAATATAATAATTATGTAATATACATATCAACCATAATATATGATTATCTTATTTTATAATTGATTTAATTTTCAGTCATGAATATGAATCGATAAATGTCTTAAGTTTGATTTGTTAATTTTAAGCACTGGTGGTGAAGGAATGGCTATAAGGGGAAGGATGGAGGCCATATTTTAAAACATTTTCTATAAATAATGCAAATATTATACAGAATGCAATTGATGCTTAAATCAAGAAAATGAAGTAATAGAGTTGGTCTTTAAAGCGAGGTTGCATATACAATTCTAACTGTTAATAGACATATAATTACTAAGTTGTATTTAGTGCAAAATTTAAAGACCAACCTATAATTTAAACACCTGATATGGCTGGTCTTAAAAGCGAGGTTTTCAAGAGTTAAAAGGAGTTGTTTATGGTGGTTTGATAAGTGGTTTACCTGCGTGGTTCCCGGGAAGTAGAATTGGACCTCTGTCTTACTCCCTGCATGGCATGTCGTAAGAGGCGACTAATGGTAGACTATTTTAACTTTAGTACCCAAGTGTTTTATTTTGGCATAAAACTATCTTGTACAAGTCTGGTACTAAAGTTAAAATAGCCATGACTTTTTATTTAGATATGTAAATGATGTCATTTGACATTCTTTGTATATTGTGTTGATGTCACAGACATTTAATACCTAATATAAAATGTTGTTTTTTAGCAAAATCAAGTAAAAATGTCTGAATTGTCTTACTTGTGTTGTAAATATTAAATAACTGTTGATTTTGTATAAACTATAACTTATTTTCCTATAACCTATTATAAAGCAACTTAAATAGATAACATTTTAAGACTTTTGATAATAATGTTTGACTGAGGTCTATAACTAAAATAAAATTATACATTACACGTGTAAAGCGTTATATTGGATTATCTTATTTTTAATTGATTTAGTGTTCCGTCATTAATATGATTTGATAAATTTCTAAAGTTTGAATTTTATTTAAGCACTTAGATTTTAAAATGATGGTGAAGGTATGGCTATAAGGGGAGGTCAGACGCCATAATTTAAAACAGTTAACTTATTCAAGTTTTGGAGTACAATGGTCTTGTTGCGACTTGTCTTGCGAGGTTGTATATTTAGCGCAAATTTTTAAGACCAACCTTATAACTTAAATTCAGTGACATGGCTGGTTTGAAAAGTGGGGTTGTTTGTGAAGTTGAAATTGTTAAATGACTCATAAAATCAGGGTCAAATTACAATAAATAGCCTGATCACACATTTCGTAATTATTTTAGAAATGTCCAAACAAATAACAAAATGGCGGCCAAGGGAAACTTTGACTTACCTGTTGAATGGTATTATTGTTTGTTTGGATTTGATTCGTTGTTCAGGTCAACCACAAAATCCAGGAACTTATCATAAGTCTGTGTATTAACACTATGCCCGGGTCATAACTACGCAACTGTCATAAGATTCCATCTTTTGCTCTTGAAACCTAATAATTGAACGCTATGCCAGGGTCATAACTACGCAACTGTCATAAGATTCCATCTTTTGCTCTTGAAACCTAATAATTGAACGCTATGCCAGGGTCATGACTACGCGACTGTCATAAGATTCCATCTTTTGCTCTTTAAGTTAAGTAACAAACACTATTAAACATTCACGACCCAGCAAACTGTACATTTGCACAGGGGAAAATGTACAGGTTGTCTAGTTGTGAATGTAGCGATAGGTTGTTGTATTGTATATCTTATATTGCGTTCTAAACAACCGCTAAATTGTAAGAACACGGCCACATGATTCATTTCAACCTAATAATTGAACCCTATGCCTGGGTCAAGACTACGCGACTGTCATTAGATTCCATCTTTAGCTCTAGAAACCTAATAGCTGAACCCGAACCCGGGCCATGACTACGGGACTGTCATAAGATTTATCTATAGCTCTTGAAACCCAATAATTGAACGTTATGCCCGGGCCATGACTACGCGACTGTCGTAAGATTCCATCTTTTGTTCTTGAAATTAAGTAACAAGCCATATTAAACATTCACGACCCAGCAAACTGTACATATGCACAGGGGAAAATGTACAGGTTGTCTAGTTGTGAATGTAGCGATAGGTAGCGGTCTTGTATATATCTTATATTGCGTCCAAAACAACTTAAAAATTCTAAGAACACAGCCACATGATTAACTTCAACCTAATAATTGAATCCTATGCCCGAGTCAAGACTACGCGACTGTCATAAGATTCCATCTTAAGCTCTAGAAACCTAATAGTTAACCCTTAGCCCGGCCATGACTAGGTGACTAATAATTGAACCCTATGCCCGGTCCATGACTACGCGACTGTCATAAGATTCCATCTTTAGCTACTGAAACCTAATAAGTTAACCCTATGCCTGGATCTAGACTACGGAACTGTCATAAGATTCCATCTTTAGTTCTAGAAACCTAATAATTTATCCCTATGCCTGAGTCAAGACTATGGGACTGTCATAAGATTCCATCTTTTGTTGCTATTGACATCCAATAATGTAAAATCATTAATTTTCGTGGGGGATTTAGTTTTGTGGATTAAGTGTTTCTCCTTTAATTATGAATCTAATCTGGTTTCATGAATTTATAGTTAAATAATCCACATACTTTTAAGAAGGGAAACAACTCCCTAATAAAAACCTCTACATAGCGACCATACAATAGTTCCTCTACATAGTAACAATACAATACAATACAACCTCTACATAGTGACCAGTCAGTACTAATTTACTACTATATATTGACTTAATTTTATGGTGCTGGTTCACGACCACAAAATAATTTTTTCTTTAACTAAATTTATGTAAATTAAGTAAAAATACATGGACCTATCAAAGAAAATTAGCTTACAGCTTCAAGGATATGAAAAAGTAGTGTGTTGCATATCATTTTAGAAAAAAATTGGAACCTCAAAGCGGTGAACATACACAGATGGATAACATGTCTTTTAGCTGCAACCTTACTTTCACTTTCATATTTAAGCCAAAATGTCAAACATTGTAAATAGAACAGTTTCATTTCACCAAATACATGTTTACAAAGCATTTAAACCCAAGTTCAGGATTATAATGCAGATTTGTCAAGACATACCACCATTTCCAATCAAACCAATAATTATTTACCGAACTACTTGAGTGTATCTAGCTGACTTTCGTCTGCATAGGCATTTGGTGATAAGTAACCTACACCCTATCTATTATGACCATTATACTGAGTGTAACAACCTCAACATGGTGACCTGTGACGCAATACAGTTGCTATGTGGTGACAATAAAGTACAGCCTCTATGTAAGCAACTATAGGCAAAATCAATATTGGTATTAGTTAAGAGGAAGTTGTTTGGAATGGTTGTTTATTTGAGGCTTTGCCCGTGTGGTTCCCGGGAAGTAGAATTAAGGACCTCTGTCTTTCTCCCTTGCATGTAACGTAAGAGGCGACTAAATGGGAGACTATTTTAACTTTGGTACTTGATTGTTTTATTTTGGCGTATAACAATCTGGTACTAAGGTTAAAATAGCCATGATGTTTTCAATATGGAAATGATGTCATTTGACATGATGACATCTGCGACATTTTTAAGACCACCCTTATAACTCAATCACGTAATAGAGCTGGTCTTAAAAAACGAAGCCAAGTGGACCATTGGAGTTATTCTTGAACCTTGAAATTAAGCGGTGGCACTGGCCTATGGATTAAACAAGGACATCTCAATTCTAAAGTCTGCGCCCTTCCTATAAGCCTAACTGTTTCGGGGGATCAGTCGTATAGAAGTTGGGCACAGACTGCAGGATCTAGAGGTCCCGAGTTCTCAAGAATTTAGCAAAACAGTAGTTCTTATTGCATTTATTAAGTTCAATAAGAAACCGCAACACTCATTCAATAGCCAGTAGATGTCAATATGTTGTTGATGTTGAGTCACTAAATAACTGTAAACCCTCAATTGTCAGACTGGCCGTATAACTTCGTCAAGTTATAGAGTGCAATGGTCTTAAAAGCGAGGTAGTTTATTTAGTGAAAAGTTTTAAGACCACCCTTATAACTTACTCAAGTTATACAGCTGGTCTTAAAAACAAGGTGGAATACAAAGTAGAAATGTGTACAAATTGGTTAATGAATGAGTAAAAAATAAAAGTGTGATGCATAATAGGCAAATTAGAAAGATGGAATGAGAAATATAATATTGATTTTAGCTTAGAGGCAGCTGATTGGTCTGGTGGGTGGGATATGAGGTTTTTGGCGTTTGGTTCATTGGACCTCTGCCTTACTTACTTGCATGCTGTAAGAGGCGACTAAATCGGAGGCGATGGTACAAGTCTGTGTTAGGCCAAAATAATACAGCCTGACACTAAAACTATGAGTCGTGATTTTTTTTTCGTGAATTTTCTATTTGTTTTGTCATCTGAGCATAACAGCTTTATTTTCGGTTATTTTTCAAAACGTATTCGCTATCTTATCAAGTGCAGCCGTTCGGTCATTTCCATGAAGAAAGAGTTTTCCATGTAAGTAGCATTTATTGAACACTTTAAGATCTTTGTGCTTGAGTGCCCCAAACTTACTGCATATTAGCAACCAGTATTACTAACTGCTTACATGTATGGTTGTCATCAGCATTAAGGCAAGGCAAGTTGAAGTGTCAACGTCTAGTGAGAGGCCCTGACCCACTATAGACATTAGCATCGTTAGTTTGGCTATGCAAAGTCAGCTCTTCATATCAACTTCAAACAGCTTACAGGATGTGTGTAACCAGTATTATCAACTTCTAATGGTCGTTATCAGCGTTACCGGCAAGGGAAGATGGAGCTACAACGTCTAGTGAATGAGAGGCCCTGACAACACAATGGTCGCAATCATCGTTAGATCGGAGATGCACGTCAGCACTGCATATCGACATGTTCCATCTTACCCCTCGTTTCTCGCTACAGTCGTCTGAGAGATTGTTGGTAGTTACTAATTCATTTAAAGTCAAACACATTTTATTAATTAAAACCCTTCTGTCTTGTTCTAGATGTAGCCATGAGGACTCAATTTACATGCAGATTTCTACAGACATCATCCAGATCGAGAAAAACTAGAGAGACATTTAGATACTACTCTGAGAATATAGCAAGGGTAAGCCAGTTTTATTTCTTATTACCAACTACTGTAAAATCATTTAATTCTAACGGGACAAAATTTCGTGGTTTTGGTAAAAAACACCATTTCAATGTGACGTTAAGTTGTGGACTTTGCATTTCAGCAAATAAATACTAGAATCAAAATCATTGTTTCGTGGATTTAATACCACCAAATGCACAAAATTTAATCCCGATGAAAATTTATGATTTTACAGTATATGGTTGAAAATTCCAATGATAGTTTTTTTCTGGATATGCAAAGCTTGAATAATGCTGGACCTCTTTAAAATGACCAAACATCAGTACCTCCATACAACTTTCATATATTGACTATACTTTACCACCTCTATATAGTGACCATACTGTACAACCTCTATATAGTGACCATGCAGTACCACGGTTATATATAGCGACCATGCAGTACAACAACTAGTTCTTGAAATGCAGTGAAATCTTGAATCATACAGAACGACCTCTGTTTACTGACCATGCAATACAAACGCTACAAAATGCCTACAATAACCTCCATTGCCTATCCATACGTTAAAAGCTTGACAAGGTGACCAAACAGTATACATACAGCAACGCTGTAGAAACCATACAGTACAAAATTTGTGTAGTTACGTTATGAAATGTCCAATCTCTTTATAGTGACTGTGCAGTTTAACCTCTTTATAGCGACAATACAAAACAACCACTTCATAGTGACCATACATTTCAACCTCTATTTAGTGACAACATGGAAAAACCTCTATGGGTACTGTTTGGTTCAACCTCTATATAGTGACCATACAGTACACCCTGTACAGAGTGACCACACCGGCCGAACACAATAAAGTGATAGTGCATTCCAACCTCTATGTACTGGCCATATTTTACAACCTCTACACAGTGACCATACTGTACAACCTCTATTTAGTGACAACATTGCATAACCTCTATATAGTGACCATACAGTAAAATCTGTATATAAGGACTGTGAAATTTAAAGTCTATAGTGACCGCTTATAGCAACCTCTATATAGTGACCATGCAAAACAACCTCTATTTAGTGACCACACAACATAACCTCTATATAGTGACCATACAGTACAATCTGTAGAAAGGGACTGTGCAGCTTAAACTCTACATGGTGACCGCTTATAACAACTTCCGTATAGTGACCATACAAAACAACCTCTATTTAGTGACCGCACAGCATAACCTGTATATAGTGACCATACAGTTCAAGCTGTATATAGGGACTGGGCAGTTTAAACTCTATATAATGACCGCTTATAGCAACCTCTGTATAGTGACCATACAGTACACCCTGTAGAGAGTGACCACACAGGTCGAACACAATAAAGTGACAGTGCATTCAAACCTCTATATACTGGACATATTTTACAACCTCTACAAAGTGACCATACTGTACAACCTCTATTTAGTGACCACACTGCATAACCTCTATATAGCATTTGTACAGTTCAATCTGTATATAGGGACTGTGGAGTTTAAACTCTATGTAATGACCGCTTATATTCTTTTGTTTTCTAGATAGTGGTGGATCCGACTGGACAGATGTTGGCACTGGTGATGGGAATGATACAATTATGCTTAACTTCACATACAGGCTCCCATATTTCAAACAGCTGCTGCCTTGATCACTAAGGTTAAACTGGTTTTAAATCGGACCAATGGTTAAAGCATATAGCACAGGGAAAATTATAATACAATATTACCTCTACATAGTAACAACACAATAAAATACAACCTCTGCATAGTGACCAGTCAGTACTAATTTACTACTATATATTGACATAATGTTTTATAGTGCTGGTTCAAAACCACACAATAATTTTTTCTTTAACTCAATTAATGTAAATTGAGTTGAAATAGCGGAGCAAAAAATGGCAATTTTTTTTTTCCCACACGGACATATCAGAAAAACAAAATTCAATAGAATTAGCTTACAGCTTTAAGGATATGAAAAAGTAGTGGGTTGCGTATCATTTTAGAAAAATAATTTGGTGCCTCAAAGCGGTGAACATACGCAGATGGATTACATGTCTTTTAGCCGCAACCTTACTTTCACTTTTATATTTAAGCTAAAATGTCAAATATTGTAAATAGAACAGTTTCATTTCACCAAATACATGTTTACAAAGCATTTAAACCCAAGTTCAGGATTATAATGCAGATTTGTCAAGACATACATGTACCACCATTTCCAGTCAAACCAATAATTTTTACCGGACTACTTGAGTGTATCTGACTTTCGTCTGAGTAGGCATTTGGTGATAAGTAACCTACACCCTATCTATTATGACCATTATACTGAGTGTAACAACCTCAACATGGTGACCTGTGACGCAATACAGTTGCTATGTGGTGACAATAAAGTACAGCCTCTATGTAAGCAACTTTAGGCAAAATCAATATTGGTATTAGTTAAGAGGAAGTTGTTTGGAATGGTTGTTTATTTGAGGCTTTGCCCGTGTGGTTCCCGGGAAGTAGAATTAAGGACCTCTGTCTTTCTCCCTTGCATGTAACGTAAGAGGCGACTAAATGGGAGACTATTTTAACTTTGGTACTTGATTGTTTTATTTTGGCGTATAACAATCTGGTACTAAGGTTAAAATAGCCATGATGTTTTCAATATGGAAATGATGTCATTTGACATTCTTTGTATATTGTGATGACATCTGCGACATTTTTAAGACCACCCTTATAACTCAATCACGTAATAGAGCTGGTCTTAAAAAACGAAGCCAAGTGGACCATTGGAGTTATTCTTGAACCTTGAAATTAAGCGGTGGCACTGGCCTATGGATTAAACAAGGACATCTCAATTCTAAAGTCTGCGCCCTTCCTATAAGCCTAACTGTTTCGGGGGATCAGTCGTATAGAAGTTGGGCACAGACTGCAGGATCTAGAGGTCCCGAGTTCTCAAGAATTTAGCAAAACAGTAGTTCTTATTGCATTTATTAAGTTCAATAAGAAACCGCAACACTCATTCAATAGCCAGTAGATGTCAATATGTTGTTGATGTTGAGTCACTAAATAACTGTAAACCCTCAATTGTCAGACTGGCCGTATAACTTCGTCAAGTTATAGAGTGCAATGGTCTTAAAAGCGAGGTAGTTTATTTAGTGAAAAGTTTTAAGACCACCCTTATAACTTACTCAAGTTATACAGCTGGTCTTAAAAACAAGGTGGAATACAAAGTAGAAATGTGTACAAATTGGTTAATGAATGAGTAAAAAATAAAAGTGTGATGCATAATAGGCAAATTAGAAAGATGGAATGAGAAATATAATATTGATTTTAGCTTAGAGGCAGCTGATTGGTCTGGTGGGTGGGATATGAGGTTTTTGGCGTTTGGTTCATTGGACCTCTGCCTTACTTACTTGCATGCTGTAAGAGGCGACTAAATCGGAGGCGATGGTACAAGTCTGTGTTAGGCCAAAATAATACAGCCTGACACTAAAACTATGAGTCGTGATTTTTTTTTCGTGAATTTTCTATTTGTTTTGTCATCTGAGCATAACAGCTTTATTTTCGGTTATTTTTCAAAACGTATTCGCTATCTTATCAAGTGCAGCCGTTCGGTCATTTCCATGAAGAAAGAGTTTTCCATGTAAGTAGCATTTATTGAACACTTTAAGATCTTTGTGCTTGAGTGCCCCAAACTTACTGCATATTAGCAACCAGTATTACTAACTGCTTACATGTATGGTTGTCATCAGCATTAAGGCAAGGCAAGTTGAAGTGTCAACGTCTAGTGAGAGGCCCTGACCCACTATAGACATTAGCATCGTTAGTTTGGCTATGCAAAGTCAGCTCTTCATATCAACTTCAAACAGCTTACAGGATGTGTGTAACCAGTATTATCAACTTCTAATGGTCGTTATCAGCGTTACCGGCAAGGGAAGATGGAGCTACAACGTCTAGTGAATGAGAGGCCCTGACAACACAATGGTCGCAATCATCGTTAGATCGGAGATGCACGTCAGCACTGCATATCGACATGTTCCATCTTACCCCTCGTTTCTCGCTACAGTCGTCTGAGAGATTGTTGGTAGTTACTAATTCATTTAAAGTCAAACACATTTTATTAATTAAAACCCTTCTGTCTTGTTCTAGATGTAG
Source organism: Spisula subtruncata (assembly GCA_963678985.1). NCBI lineage: Eukaryota > Metazoa > Mollusca > Bivalvia > Venerida > Mactridae > Spisula > Spisula subtruncata. The sequence goes on from OY787663.1 coordinate 59,450,640, forward strand.
CCATGAGGACTCAATTTACATGCAGATTTCTACAGACATCATCCAGATCGAGAAAAACTAGAGAGACATTTAGATACTACTCTGAGAATATAGCAAGGGTAAGCCAGTTTTATTTCTTATTACCAACTACTGTAAAATCATTTAATTCTAACGGGACAAAATTTCGTGGTTTTGGTAAAAAACACCATTTCAATGTGACGTTAAGTTGTGGACTTTGCATTTCAGCAAATAAATACTAGAATCAAAATCATTGTTTCGTGGATTTAATACCACCAAATGCACAAAATTTAATCCCGATGAAAATTTATGATTTTACAGTATATGGTTGAAAATTCCAATGATAGTTTTTTTCTGGATATGCAAAGCTTGAATAATGCTGGACCTCTTTAAAATGACCAAACATCAGTACCTCCATACAACTTTCATATATTGACTATACTTTACCACCTCTATATAGTGACCATACTGTACAACCTCTATATAGTGACCATGCAGTACCACGGTTATATATAGCGACCATGCAGTACAACAACAAGTTCTTGAAATGCAGTGAAATCTTGAATCATACAGAACGACCTCTGTTTACTGACCATGCAATACAAACGCTACAAAATGCCTACAATAACCTCCATTGCCTATCCATACGTTAAAAGCTTGACAAGGTGACCAAACAGTATACATACAGCAACGCTGTAGAAACCATACAGTACAAAATTTGTGTAGTTACGTTATGAAATGTCCAATCTCTTTATAGTGACTGTGCAGTTTAACCTCTTTATAGCGACAATACAAAACAACCACTTCATAGTGACCATACATTTCAACCTCTATTTAGTGACAACATGGAAAAACCTCTATGGGTACTGTTTGGTTCAACCTCTATATAGTGACCATACAGTACACCCTGTACAGAGTGACCACACCGGCCGAACACAATAAAGTGATAGTGCATTCCAACCTCTATGTACTGGCCATATTTTACAACCTCTACACAGTGACCATACTGTACAACCTCTATTTAGTGACAACATTGCATAACCTCTATATAGTGACCATACAGTAAAATCTGTATATAAGGACTGTGAAATTTAAAGTCTATAGTGACCGCTTATAGCAACCTCTATATAGTGACCATGCAAAACAACCTCTATTTAGTGACCACACAACATAACCTCTATATAGTGACCATACAGTACAATCTGTAGAAAGGGACTGTGCAGCTTAAACTCTACATGGTGACCGCTTATAACAACTTCCGTATAGTGACCATACAAAACAACCTCTATTTAGTGACCGCACAGCATAACCTGTATATAGTGACCATACAGTTCAAGCTGTATATAGGGACTGGGCAGTTTAAACTCTATATAATGACCGCTTATAGCAACCTCTGTATAGTGACCATACAGTACACCCTGTAGAGAGTGACCACACAGGTCGAACACAATAAAGTGACAGTGCATTCAAACCTCTATATACTGGACATATTTTACAACCTCTACAAAGTGACCATACTGTACAACCTCTATTTAGTGACCACACTGCATAACCTCTATATAGCATTTGTACAGTTCAATCTGTATATAGGGACTGTGGAGTTTAAACTCTATGTAATGACCGCTTATATTCTTTTGTTTTCTAGATAGTGGTGGATCCGACTGGACAGATGTTGGCACTGGTGATGGGAATGATACAATTATGCTTAACTTCACATACAGGCTCCCATATTTCAAACAGCTGCTGCCTTGATCACTAAGGTTAAACTGGTTTTAAATCGGACCAATGGTTAAAGCATATAGCACAGGGAAAATTATAATACAATATTACCTCTACATAGTAACAACACAATAAAATACAACCTCTGCATAGTGACCAGTCAGTACTAATTTACTACTATATATTGACATAATGTTTTATAGTGCTGGTTCAAAACCACACAATAATTTTTTCTTTAACTCAATTAATGTAAATTGAGTTGAAATAGCGGAGCAAAAAATGGCAATTTTTTTTTCCCACACGGACATATCAGAAAAACAAAATTCAATAGAATTAGCTTACAGCTTTAAGGATATGAAAAAGTAGTGGGTTGCGTATCATTTTAGAAAAATAATTTGGTGCCTCAAAGCGGTGAACATACGCAGATGGATTACATGTCTTTTAGCCGCAACCTTACTTTCACTTTTATATTTAAGCTAAAATGTCAAATATTGTAAATAGAACAGTTTCATTTCACCAAATACATGTTTACAAAGCATTTAAACCCAAGTTCAGGATTATAATGCAGATTTGTCAAGACATACCACCATTTCCAGTCAAACCAATAATTTTTACCGGACTACTTGAGTGTATCTGACTTTCGTCTGAGTAGGCATTTGGTGATAAGTAACCTACACCCTATCTATTATGACCATTATACTGAGTGTTACAACCTCAACATGGTGACCCGTGACGCAATACAGTCGCTATGTGGCGACAATAAAGTACAGCGTCTATGTAAGCAACTATAGGCGAAATCAATATTGGTATTAATTAAGAGGGAGTTGTTTGGAATGGTTGTTTATTCGAGGCTTTCCCCGTGTGGTTCCCGGGAAGTAGAATTAAGGACCTCTGTCTTTCTCCCTTGCATGTAACGTAAGAGGCGACTAAATGGGAGACTATTTTAACTTTGGTACTTGATTGTTTTATTTTGGCGTATAACAATCCGGTACTTAGGTTAAAATAGCCATGATGTTTTCAATATGGAAATGATGTCATTTGACATTCTTTGTATATTGTGATGACATCTGCGACATTTTTAAGGCCACCCTTATAACTCAATCAAGTAATCGAGCTGGTCTTAAAAAACGAAGCCAATTGGACAATTGGAGTTTTTTATTCTTGAACTAAGAAATTAAGCGGTGGCACTGGCATATAGATTGAACCAAGGACATCTCAATTCTAAAGTCTGCGCCCTTCCTATAAGCCTAACTGTTTTGGGGGATCAGTTGTCTAGAAGTTGGGCACCGACTGCGGGATCTAGAGGTCCCGGTTTTTCAAGAATTTAGCAAAACAGTAGTTCTTATCGCATTTATTAAGTTCAATAAGAAACCGCAACACTCATTCAATAGCCAGTAGATGTCAATAAGTTGTTGATGTTGAGTCACTAAATAACTGTAAACCCTCAATTGTAAGACTGGCCGTATAACTTCGTCAAGTTATAGAGTGCAATGGTTTTAAAAGCGAGGTAGTTTATTTAGTGAAAAGTTTTAAGACCACCCTTATAACTTACTCAAGTTATACAGCTGGTCTAAAAAACAAGGTGGAATACAAAGTAGAAATGTGTACAAGAGGGTTAATGAATGAGTAAAAAATAAATGTGTTATGTATAATAGGCAAATTAGAAAGATGGAATGAGAAATATAATATTGATTTTAGCTTAGAGGCAGCTGATTTGTCTGGTGGGTGGGATATGAGGTTTTCGGCGTTTGGTTCATTGGACCTCTGCCTTACTCACTTGCATGCTGTAAGAGGCCACTTAATCAGAGGCTTTGGTACAAGGCTGTGTTAGGCCAAAATAATACAGCCTGACACTAAAGCTATATGAGTCGTGATTTTTTTTCGTGAATTTTCTATTTGTTTTGTCATCTGAGCATAACAGCTTAATTTTCGGTTATTTTTCAAAACGTATTCGCTATCTTATCAAGTGCAGCCGTTCGGTCATTTCCATGAAGAAAGAGTTTTCCATGTAAGTAGCATTTATTGAACACTTTAAAGTCTTTGTGCTTGAGTTCCCCAAACTTACTGCATATTAGCAACCAGTATTACTAACTGCGTATGGTCGTCATCAGCATTAAGGCAAGGCAAGTTGAAGTGTCAACGTCTAGTGAGAGGCCCTGACCCACTATAGACATTATCATCGTTAGTTTGGCTATGCAAAGTCAGCTCTTCATATCAACTTCAAACAGCTTACAGGATGTGTTAAACCAGTATTATCAACTTCTCATGGTCGTCATCAGCGTTACCGGCAAGGAAAGATGGAGCTACAACGTCTAGTGAATGAGAGGCCCTGACAACACAATGGTCGCAATCATCGTTAGATCGGAGATGCACGTCAGCACTGCATATCGACATGTTCCATCTTACCCCTCGTTTCTCGCTACAGTCGTCTGAGAGATTGTTGGTAGTTACTAATTCATTTAAAGTCAAACACATTTAATTAATTAAAACCCTTCTGTCTTGTTCTAGATGTAGCCATGAGGACTCAATTTACATGCAGATTTCTACAGACATCATCCAGATCGAGAAAAACTAGAGAGACATTTAGCTACTACTCTAAGAATATAGCAAGGGTAAGCCAGTTTTATTTCTTATTACCAACTACTGTAAAATCATTTAATTTTGACGGGACAAAATTTCGTGGTTTTGGTAAAAAACACCATTTCAATGTGACGTTAAGTCGTGGACTTTGCATTTCAGCAAATAAATACTAGAATCAAAATCATTGTTCGGTGGATTTAATACCACCAAATCCACGAAATTTAATCCCGATGAAAATTTATGATTTTACAGTATATGGTTGAAAATTCCAATGATAGTTTTTTTCTGGATATGCAAAGCTTGAATAATGCTGGACCTCTTTAAAATGACCAAACATCAGTACCTCCATACAACTTTCATATATTGACTATACTATACCACCTCTATATAGTGACCATACTGTACAACCTCTATATAGTGACCATGCAGTACCACGGTTATATATAGCGACCATGCAGTACAACAACTAGTTCTTGAAATACAGTGAAATCTTGAATCATACAGAACGACCTCTGTTTACTGACCATGCAATACAAACGCTACAAAATGACTACAATAACCTCCATTGCCTATCCATACGTTAAAACCTTGACAAGGTGACCATGCAGTATACATACAGCAACGCTGTAGAAACCATACAGTACAAAATTTGTGTAGTTACGTTATGAAATGTCCAATCTCTTTATAGTGACTGTGCAGTTTAACCTCTTTATAGCGACAATACAAAACAACAACTTCATAGTGACCATACATTTCAACCTCTATTTAGTGACAACACAGAAAAACCTCTATGTGGGTACTGTTTGGTTCAACCTCTATATAGTGACCATACAGTACACCCTGTACAGAGTGACCACACAGGCCGAACACAATAAAGTGACAGTGCATTCCAACCTCTATGTACTGGCCATATTTTACAACCTCTACACAGTGACCATACTGTACAACCTCTATTTAGTGACAACACTGCATAACCTCTATATAGTGACCATACAGTAAAATCTGTATATAATGACTGTGAAATTTAAAGTCTATAGCGACCGCTTATAGCAACCTCTATATAGTGACCATGCAAAACAACCTCTATTAAGTGACCACACAACATAACCTCTATATAGTGACCATACAGTACAATCTGTAGAAAGGGACTGTGCAGCTTAAACTCTACATGGTGACCGCTTATAACAACTTCCGTATAGTGACCATACAAAACAACCTCTATTTAGTGACCACACAGCATAACCTGTATATAGTGACCATACAGTTCAAGCTGTATATAGGGACTGGGCAGTTTAAACTATATAATGACCGCTTATAGCAACCTCTGTATAGTGACCATACAGTACACCCTGTAGAGAGTGACCACACAGGTCGAACACAATAAAGTGACAGTGCATTCAAACCTCTATATACTGGACATATTTAACAACCTCTACAAAGTGACCATACTGTACAACCTCTATTTAGTGACCACACTGCATAACCTCTATATAGCATTTGTACAGTTCAATCTGTATATAGGGACTGTGGAGTTTAAACTCTATGTAATGACCGCTTATATTCTTTTGTTTTCTAGATAGTGGTGGATCCGACTGGACAGATGTTGGCACTGGTGATGGGAATGATACAATTATGCTTAACTTCACATACAGGCTCCCATATTTCAAACAGCTGCTGCCTTGATCACTAAGGTTAAACTGGTTTTAAATCGGACCAATGGTTAAAGCACATAGCACAGGGAAAATTATAATACAATATTACCTCTACATAGTAACAATACAATACAATACAACCTCTGCATAGTGACCAGTCAGTACTAATTTACTACTATATATTGACATAATGTTTTATAGTGCTGGTTCAAAACCACACAATATTTTTTTCTCTAACTCAATTAATGTAAATTGAGTTGAAATAGCGGAGCAAAAAATGGCAATTTTTTTCCCACACGGACATATCAGAAAAACAAAATTCAATAGAATTAGCTTACAGCTTCAAGGATATGAAAAAGTAGTGGGTTGCGTATCGTTTTAGAAAAATAATTTGGTGCCTCAAAGCGGTGAACATACGCAGATGGATTACATGTCTTTTAGCCGCAACCTTACTTTACTTTCATATTTAAGCTAAAATGTCAAATATTGTAAATAGAACAGTTTCATTTCACCAAATACATGTTTACAAAGCATTTAAACCCAAGTTCAGGATTATAATGCAGATTTGTCAAGACATACCACCATTTCCAATCAAACCAATAATTTTTACCGGACTACTTGAGTGTATCTGACTTTCGTCTGCGTAGGCATTTGGTGATAAGTAACCTACACCCTATCTATTATGACCATTATACTGAGTGTTACAACCTCAACATGGTGACCCGTGACGCAATACAGTCGCTCTGTGGCGACAATAAAGTACAGCCTCTATGTAAGCAACTATAGGCAAAATCAATATTGGTATTAGTTAAGAGGGAGTTGTTTGGAATGGTTGTTTATTTGAGGCTTTCCCCGTGTGGTTCCCGGGAAGTAGAATTAAGGACCTCTGTCTTTCTCCCTTGCATGTAACGTAAGAGGCGACTAAATGGGAGACTATTTTAACTTTGGTACTTGATTGTTTTATTTTGGCGTATAACAATCGGGTACTAAGGTTTAAATAGCCATGATGTTTTCAATATGGAAAGGATGTCATTTGACATTCTTTGTATATTGTGATGGCATCTGCGACATTTTTAAGGCCACCCTTATAACTCAATCAAGTAATAGAGCTGGTCTTAAAAAACGAAGCCAAGTGGACAATTGGAGTTATTCTTGAACTAAGAAATTAGGCGGTGGCACTGGCATATGGATTGAACCAAGGACATCTCAATTCTAAAGTCTGCACCCTTCCTATAAGCCTAACTGTTTTGGGGGATCAGTTGTCTAGAAGTTGGGCACAGACGGCGGGATCGAGAGGTCCCGGGTTTTCAAGAATTTAGCAAAACAGTAGTTCTTATCGCATTTATTAAGTTCAATAAGAAACCGCAACACTCATTCAATAGCCAGTAGATGTCAATAAGTTGTTGATGTTGAGTCACTAAATAACTGTAAACCCTCAATTGTAAGACTGGCCGTATAACTTCGTCAAGTTATAGAGTGCAATGGTCTTAAAAGCGAGGTAGTTTATTTAGTGAAAAGATTTAAGACCACCCTTATAACTTACACTAGTTATACAGCTGGTCTTAAAAACAAGGTGGAATACAAAGTAGAAATGTGTACAAGTCGGTTAATGAATGAGTAAAAAATAAATGTGTAATGTATAATAGGCAAATTAGAAAGATGGAATGAGAAATATAATATTGATTTTAGCTTAGAGGCAGCTTATTAGTCTGGTGGGTGGGATATGAGGTTTTTGGCGTTTGGTTCATTGGACCTCTGCCTTACTCTCTTGCATGCTGTAAGAGGCCACTAAATCAGAGGCTTTGGTACAAGGCTGTGTTAGGCCAAAAAAATACAGCCTGACACTAAAGCTATATGAGTCGTGATTTCTTTTTCGTGAATTTTCTATTTGTTTTGTCATCTGAGCATAACAGCTTAATTTTCGGTTATTTTTCAAAACGTATTCGCTATCTTATCAAGTGCAGCTGTTCGGTCATTTCCATGAAGAAAGAGTTTTCCATGTAAGTAGCATTTATTGAACACTTTAAAGTCTTTGTGCTTGAGTGCCCCAAACTTACTGCATATTAGCAACCAGTATTACTAACTGCTTATGGTCGTCATCAGCATTAAGGCAAGGCAAGTTGAAGTGTCAACGTCTAGTGAGAGGCCCTGACCGCCTATAGACATTAGCATCGTTAGTTTGGCTATGCAAAGTCAGCTCTTCATATCAACTTCAAACAGCTTACAGGATGTGTGAAACCAGTATTATCAACTTCTCATGGTCGTCATCAGCGTTACCGGCAAGGAAAGATGGAGCTACAACGTCTAGTGAATGAGAGGCCCTGACAACACAATGGTCGCAATCATCGTTAGATCGGAGATGCACGTCAGCACTGCATATCGACATGTTCCATCTTACACCTCGTTTCTCGCTACCGTCGTCTGAGAGATTGTTGGTAGTTACTAATTCATTTAAAGTCAAACACATTTTATTAATTAAAACCCTTCTGTCTTGTTCTAGATGTAGCCATGAGGACTCAATTTACATGCAGATTTCTACAGACATCATCCAGATCGAGAAAAACTAGAGAGACATTCAGATACTACTTTGAGAATATAGCAAGGGTAAGCCAGTTTTATTTCTTATATAACCAACTACTGTAAAATCATTTAATTTTAACGGGACAAAATTTCGTGGTTTTGGTAAAAAAACACCATTTCAATTGGACGTTAAGTCGTGGACTTTGCATTTCAGCAAATAAATACTAGAATCAAAATCATCGTTCGGTGGATTTAATACCACCAAATCCACGAAATTTAATCCCGATGAAAATTTATGATTTTACAGTATATGGTTGAAATTTCCACTGATAGTTTTTTTCTGGATATGCAAAGCTTGAATAATGCTGGACCTCTTTAAAATGACCAAACATCAGTACCTCCATACAACTTTCATATAGTGACTGTACTGTACCACCTCTATATAGTGACCATACTGTACAACCTCTATATAGTGACCATGCAGTACAACTGTTATATATAGCGACCATGCAGTACAACCACTAGTTCTTGAAATACAGTGAAATCTTGAATCATACAGAACGACCTCTGTTTACTGACCATGCAATACAAACGCTACAAAATGCCTACAATAACCTCCATTGCCTATCCATACGTTAAAAGCTTGACAAGGTGACCAAACAGTATACATACAGCAACGCTGTAGAAACCATACAGTACAAAATTTGTGTAGTTACGTTATGAAATGTCCAATCTCTTTATAGTGACTGTGCAGTTTAACCTCTTTATAGCGACAATACAAAACAACCACTTCATAGTGACCATACATTTCAACCTCTATTTAGTGACAACATGGAAAAACCTCTATGGGTACTGTTTGGTTCAACCTCTATATAGTGACCATACAGTACACCCTGTACAGAGTGACCACACCGGCCGAACACAATAAAGTGATAGTGCATTCCAACCTCTATGTACTGGCCATATTTTACAACCTCTACACAGTGACCATACTGTACAACCTCTATTTAGTGACAACATTGCATAACCTCTATATAGTGACCATACAGTAAAATCTGTATATAAGGACTGTGAAATTTAAAGTCTATAGTGACCGCTTATAGCAACCTCTATATAGTGACCATGCAAAACAACCTCTATTTAGTGACCACACAACATAACCTCTATATAGTGACCATACAGTACAATCTGTAGAAAGGGACTGTGCAGCTTAAACTCTACATGGTGACCGCTTATAACAACTTCCGTATAGTGACCATACAAAACAACCTCTATTTAGTGACCGCACAGCATAACCTGTATATAGTGACCATACAGTTCAAGCTGTATATAGGGACTGGGCAGTTTAAACTCTATATAATGACCGCTTATAGCAACCTCTGTATAGTGACCATACAGTACACCCTGTAGAGAGTGACCACACAGGTCGAACACAATAAAGTGACAGTGCATTCAAACCTCTATATACTGGACATATTTTACAACCTCTACAAAGTGACCATACTGTACAACCTCTATTTAGTGACCACACTGCATAACCTCTATATAGCATTTGTACAGTTCAATCTGTATATAGGGACTGTGGAGTTTAAACTCTATGTAATGACCGCTTATATTCTTTTGTTTTCTAGATAGTGGTGGATCCGACTGGACAGATGTTGGCACTGGTGATGGGAATGATACAATTATGCTTAACTTCACATACAGGCTCCCATATTTCAAACAGCTGCTGCCTTGATCACTAAGGTTAAACTGGTTTTAAATCGGACCAATGGTTAAAGCATATAGCACAGGGAAAATTATAATACAATATTACCTCTACATAGTAACAACACAATAAAATACAACCTCTGCATAGTGACCAGTCAGTACTAATTTACTACTATATATTGACATAATGTTTTATAGTGCTGGTTCAAAACCACACAATAATTTTTTCTTTAACTCAATTAATGTAAATTGAGTTGAAATAGCGGAGCAAAAAATGGCAATTTTTTTTTTCCCACACGGACATATCAGAAAAACAAAATTCAATAGAATTAGCTTACAGCTTTAAGGATATGAAAAAGTAGTGGGTTGCGTATCATTTTAGAAAAATAATTTGGTGCCTCAAAGCGGTGAACATACGCAGATGGATTACATGTCTTTTAGCCGCAACCTTACTTTCACTTTTATATTTAAGCTAAAATGTCAAATATTGTAAATAGAACAGTTTCATTTCACCAAATACATGTTTACAAAGCATTTAAACCCAAGTTCAGGATTATAATGCAGATTTGTCAAGACATACATGTACCACCATTTCCAGTCAAACCAATAATTTTTACCGGACTACTTGAGTGTATCTGACTTTCGTCTGAGTAGGCATTTGGTGATAAGTAACCTACACCCTATCTATTATGACCATTATACTGAGTGTAACAACCTCAACATGGTGACCTGTGACGCAATACAGTTGCTATGTGGTGACAATAAAGTACAGCCTCTATGTAAGCAACTTTAGGCAAAATCAATATTGGTATTAGTTAAGAGGAAGTTGTTTGGAATGGTTGTTTATTTGAGGCTTTGCCCGTGTGGTTCCCGGGAAGTAGAATTAAGGACCTCTGTCTTTCTCCCTTGCATGTAACGTAAGAGGCGACTAAATGGGAGACTATTTTAACTTTGGTACTTGATTGTTTTATTTTGGCGTATAACAATCTGGTACTAAGGTTAAAATAGCCATGATGTTTTCAATATGGAAATGATGTCATTTGACATTCTTTGTATATTGTGATGACATCTGCGACATTTTTAAGACCACCCTTATAACTCAATCACGTAATAGAGCTGGTCTTAAAAAACGAAGCCAAGTGGACCATTGGAGTTATTCTTGAACCTTGAAATTAAGCGGTGGCACTGGCCTATGGATTAAACAAGGACATCTCAATTCTAAAGTCTGCGCCCTTCCTATAAGCCTAACTGTTTCGGGGGATCAGTCGTATAGAAGTTGGGCACAGACTGCAGGATCTAGAGGTCCCGAGTTCTCAAGAATTTAGCAAAACAGTAGTTCTTATTGCATTTATTAAGTTCAATAAGAAACCGCAACACTCATTCAATAGCCAGTAGATGTCAATATGTTGTTGATGTTGAGTCACTAAATAACTGTAAACCCTCAATTGTCAGACTGGCCGTATAACTTCGTCAAGTTATAGAGTGCAATGGTCTTAAAAGCGAGGTAGTTTATTTAGTGAAAAGTTTTAAGACCACCCTTATAACTTACTCAAGTTATACAGCTGGTCTTAAAAACAAGGTGGAATACAAAGTAGAAATGTGTACAAATTGGTTAATGAATGAGTAAAAAATAAAAGTGTGATGCATAATAGGCAAATTAGAAAGATGGAATGAGAAATATAATATTGATTTTAGCTTAGAGGCAGCTGATTGGTCTGGTGGGTGGGATATGAGGTTTTTGGCGTTTGGTTCATTGGACCTCTGCCTTACTTACTTGCATGCTGTAAGAGGCGACTAAATCGGAGGCGATGGTACAAGTCTGTGTTAGGCCAAAATAATACAGCCTGACACTAAAACTATGAGTCGTGATTTTTTTTTCGTGAATTTTCTATTTGTTTTGTCATCTGAGCATAACAGCTTTATTTTCGGTTATTTTTCAAAACGTATTCGCTATCTTATCAAGTGCAGCCGTTCGGTCATTTCCATGAAGAAAGAGTTTTCCATGTAAGTAGCATTTATTGAACACTTTAAGATCTTTGTGCTTGAGTGCCCCAAACTTACTGCATATTAGCAACCAGTATTACTAACTGCTTACATGTATGGTTGTCATCAGCATTAAGGCAAGGCAAGTTGAAGTGTCAACGTCTAGTGAGAGGCCCTGACCCACTATAGACATTAGCATCGTTAGTTTGGCTATGCAAAGTCAGCTCTTCATATCAACTTCAAACAGCTTACAGGATGTGTGTAACCAGTATTATCAACTTCTAATGGTCGTTATCAGCGTTACCGGCAAGGGAAGATGGAGCTACAACGTCTAGTGAATGAGAGGCCCTGACAACACAATGGTCGCAATCATCGTTAGATCGGAGATGCACGTCAGCACTGCATATCGACATGTTCCATCTTACCCCTCGTTTCTCGCTACAGTCGTCTGAGAGATTGTTGGTAGTTACTAATTCATTTAAAGTCAAACACATTTTATTAATTAAAACCCTTCTGTCTTGTTCTAGGACTCAATTTACATGCAGATTTCTACAGACATCATCCAGATCGAGAAAAACTAGAGAGACATTTAGATACTACTCTGAGAATATAGCAAGGGTAAGCCAGTTTTATTTCTTATTACCAACTACTGTAAAATCATTTAATTCTAACGGGACAAAATTTCGTGGTTTTGGTAAAAAACACCATTTCAATGTGACGTTAAGTTGTGGACTTTGCATTTCAGCAAATAAATACTAGAATCAAAATCATTGTTTCGTGGATTTAATACCACCAAATGCACAAAATTTAATCCCGATGAAAATTTATGATTTTACAGTATATGGTTGAAAATTCCAATGATAGTTTTTTTCTGGATATGCAAAGCTTGAATAATGCTGGACCTCTTTAAAATGACCAAACATCAGTACCTCCATACAACTTTCATATATTGACTATACTTTACCACCTCTATATAGTGACCATACTGTACAACCTCTATATAGTGACCATGCAGTACCACGGTTATATATAGCGACCATGCAGTACAACAACAAGTTCTTGAAATGCAGTGAAATCTTGAATCATACAGAACGACCTCTGTTTACTGACCATGCAATACAAACGCTACAAAATGCCTACAATAACCTCCATTGCCTATCCATACGTTAAAAGCTTGACAAGGTGACCAAACAGTATACATACAGCAACGCTGTAGAAACCATACAGTACAAAATTTGTGTAGTTACGTTATGAAATGTCCAATCTCTTTATAGTGACTGTGCAGTTTAACCTCTTTATAGCGACAATACAAAACAACCACTTCATAGTGACCATACATTTCAACCTCTATTTAGTGACAACATGGAAAAACCTCTATGGGTACTGTTTGGTTCAACCTCTATATAGTGACCATACAGTACACCCTGTACAGAGTGACCACACCGGCCGAACACAATAAAGTGATAGTGCATTCCAACCTCTATGTACTGGCCATATTTTACAACCTCTACACAGTGACCATACTGTACAACCTCTATTTAGTGACAACATTGCATAACCTCTATATAGTGACCATACAGTAAAATCTGTATATAAGGACTGTGAAATTTAAAGTCTATAGTGACCGCTTATAGCAACCTCTATATAGTGACCATGCAAAACAACCTCTATTTAGTGACCACACAACATAACCTCTATATAGTGACCATACAGTACAATCTGTAGAAAGGGACTGTGCAGCTTAAACTCTACATGGTGACCGCTTATAACAACTTCCGTATAGTGACCATACAAAACAACCTCTATTTAGTGACCGCACAGCATAACCTGTATATAGTGACCATACAGTTCAAGCTGTATATAGGGACTGGGCAGTTTAAACTCTATATAATGACCGCTTATAGCAACCTCTGTATAGTGACCATACAGTACACCCTGTAGAGAGTGACCACACAGGTCGAACACAATAAAGTGACAGTGCATTCAAACCTCTATATACTGGACATATTTTACAACCTCTACAAAGTGACCATACTGTACAACCTCTATTTAGTGACCACACTGCATAACCTCTATATAGCATTTGTACAGTTCAATCTGTATATAGGGACTGTGGAGTTTAAACTCTATGTAATGACCGCTTATATTCTTTTGTTTTCTAGATAGTGGTGGATCCGACTGGACAGATGTTGGCACTGGTGATGGGAATGATACAATTATGCTTAACTTCACATACAGGCTCCCATATTTCAAACAGCTGCTGCCTTGATCACTAAGGTTAAACTGGTTTTAAATCGGACCAATGGTTAAAGCATATAGCACAGGGAAAATTATAATACAATATTACCTCTACATAGTAACAACACAATAAAATACAACCTCTGCATAGTGACCAGTCAGTACTAATTTACTACTATATATTGACATAATGTTTTATAGTGCTGGTTCAAAACCACACAATAATTTTTTCTTTAACTCAATTAATGTAAATTGAGTTGAAATAGCGGAGCAAAAAATGGCAATTTTTTTTTCCCACACGGACATATCAGAAAAACAAAATTCAATAGAATTAGCTTACAGCTTTAAGGATATGAAAAAGTAGTGGGTTGCGTATCATTTTAGAAAAATAATTTGGTGCCTCAAAGCGGTGAACATACGCAGATGGATTACATGTCTTTTAGCCGCAACCTTACTTTCACTTTTATATTTAAGCTAAAATGTCAAATATTGTAAATAGAACAGTTTCATTTCACCAAATACATGTTTACAAAGCATTTAAACCCAAGTTCAGGATTATAATGCAGATTTGTCAAGACATACCACCATTTCCAGTCAAACCAATAATTTTTACCGGACTACTTGAGTGTATCTGACTTTCGTCTGAGTAGGCATTTGGTGATAAGTAACCTACACCCTATCTATTATGACCATTATACTGAGTGTTACAACCTCAACATGGTGACCCGTGACGCAATACAGTCGCTATGTGGCGACAATAAAGTACAGCGTCTATGTAAGCAACTATAGGCGAAATCAATATTGGTATTAATTAAGAGGGAGTTGTTTGGAATGGTTGTTTATTCGAGGCTTTCCCCGTGTGGTTCCCGGGAAGTAGAATTAAGGACCTCTGTCTTTCTCCCTTGCATGTAACGTAAGAGGCGACTAAATGGGAGACTATTTTAACTTTGGTACTTGATTGTTTTATTTTGGCGTATAACAATCCGGTACTTAGGTTAAAATAGCCATGATGTTTTCAATATGGAAATGATGTCATTTGACATTCTTTGTATATTGTGATGACATCTGCGACATTTTTAAGGCCACCCTTATAACTCAATCAAGTAATCGAGCTGGTCTTAAAAAACGAAGCCAATTGGACAATTGGAGTTTTTTATTCTTGAACTAAGAAATTAAGCGGTGGCACTGGCATATAGATTGAACCAAGGACATCTCAATTCTAAAGTCTGCGCCCTTCCTATAAGCCTAACTGTTTTGGGGGATCAGTTGTCTAGAAGTTGGGCACCGACTGCGGGATCTAGAGGTCCCGGTTTTTCAAGAATTTAGCAAAACAGTAGTTCTTATCGCATTTATTAAGTTCAATAAGAAACCGCAACACTCATTCAATAGCCAGTAGATGTCAATAAGTTGTTGATGTTGAGTCACTAAATAACTGTAAACCCTCAATTGTAAGACTGGCCGTATAACTTCGTCAAGTTATAGAGTGCAATGGTTTTAAAAGCGAGGTAGTTTATTTAGTGAAAAGTTTTAAGACCACCCTTATAACTTACTCAAGTTATACAGCTGGTCTAAAAAACAAGGTGGAATACAAAGTAGAAATGTGTACAAGAGGGTTAATGAATGAGTAAAAAATAAATGTGTTATGTATAATAGGCAAATTAGAAAGATGGAATGAGAAATATAATATTGATTTTAGCTTAGAGGCAGCTGATTTGTCTGGTGGGTGGGATATGAGGTTTTCGGCGTTTGGTTCATTGGACCTCTGCCTTACTCACTTGCATGCTGTAAGAGGCCACTTAATCAGAGGCTTTGGTACAAGGCTGTGTTAGGCCAAAATAATACAGCCTGACACTAAAGCTATATGAGTCGTGATTTTTTTTCGTGAATTTTCTATTTGTTTTGTCATCTGAGCATAACAGCTTAATTTTCGGTTATTTTTCAAAACGTATTCGCTATCTTATCAAGTGCAGCCGTTCGGTCATTTCCATGAAGAAAGAGTTTTCCATGTAAGTAGCATTTATTGAACACTTTAAAGTCTTTGTGCTTGAGTTCCCCAAACTTACTGCATATTAGCAACCAGTATTACTAACTGCTTATGGTCGTCATCAGCATTAAGGCAAGGCAAGTTGAAGTGTCAACGTCTAGTGAGAGGCCCTGACCCACTATAGACATTATCATCGTTAGTTTGGCTATGCAAAGTCAGCTCTTCATATCAACTTCAAACAGCTTACAGGATGTGTTAAACCAGTATTATCAACTTCTCATGGTCGTCATCAGCGTTACCGGCAAGGAAAGATGGAGCTACAACGTCTAGTGAATGAGAGGCCCTGACAACACAATGGTCGCAATCATCGTTAGATCGGAGATGCACGTCAGCACTGCATATCGACATGTTCCATCTTACCCCTCGTTTCTCGCTACAGTCGTCTGAGAGATTGTTGGTAGTTACTAATTCATTTAAAGTCAAACACATTTAATTAATTAAAACCCTTCTGTCTTGTTCTAGATGTAGCCATGAGGACTCAATTTACATGCAGATTTCTACAGACATCATCCAGATCGAGAAAAACTAGAGAGACATTTAGCTACTACTCTAAGAATATAGCAAGGGTAAGCCAGTTTTATTTCTTATTACCAACTACTGTAAAATCATTTAATTTTGACGGGACAAAATTTCGTGGTTTTGGTAAAAAACACCATTTCAATGTGACGTTAAGTCGTGGACTTTGCATTTCAGCAAATAAATACTAGAATCAAAATCATTGTTCGGTGGATTTAATACCACCAAATCCACGAAATTTAATCCCGATGAAAATTTATGATTTTACAGTATATGGTTGAAAATTCCAATGATAGTTTTTTTCTGGATATGCAAAGCTTGAATAATGCTGGACCTCTTTAAAATGACCAAACATCAGTACCTCCATACAACTTTCATATATTGACTATACTATACCACCTCTATATAGTGACCATACTGTACAACCTCTATATAGTGACCATGCAGTACCACGGTTATATATAGCGACCATGCAGTACAACAACTAGTTCTTGAAATACAGTGAAATCTTGAATCATACAGAACGACCTCTGTTTACTGACCATGCAATACAAACGCTACAAAATGACTACAATAACCTCCATTGCCTATCCATACGTTAAAACCTTGACAAGGTGACCATGCAGTATACATACAGCAACGCTGTAGAAACCATACAGTACAAAATTTGTGTAGTTACGTTATGAAATGTCCAATCTCTTTATAGTGACTGTGCAGTTTAACCTCTTTATAGCGACAATACAAAACAACAACTTCATAGTGACCATACATTTCAACCTCTATTTAGTGACAACACAGAAAAACCTCTATGTGGGTACTGTTTGGTTCAACCTCTATATAGTGACCATACAGTACACCCTGTACAGAGTGACCACACAGGCCGAACACAATAAAGTGACAGTGCATTCCAACCTCTATGTACTGGCCATATTTTACAACCTCTACACAGTGACCATACTGTACAACCTCTATTTAGTGACAACACTGCATAACCTCTATATAGTGACCATACAGTAAAATCTGTATATAATGACTGTGAAATTTAAAGTCTATAGCGACCGCTTATAGCAACCTCTATATAGTGACCATGCAAAACAACCTCTATTAAGTGACCACACAACATAACCTCTATATAGTGACCATACAGTACAATCTGTAGAAAGGGACTGTGCAGCTTAAACTCTACATGGTGACCGCTTATAACAACTTCCGTATAGTGACCATACAAAACAACCTCTATTTAGTGACCACACAGCATAACCTGTATATAGTGACCATACAGTTCAAGCTGTATATAGGGACTGGGCAGTTTAAACTATATAATGACCGCTTATAGCAACCTCTGTATAGTGACCATACAGTACACCCTGTAGAGAGTGACCACACAGGTCGAACACAATAAAGTGACAGTGCATTCAAACCTCTATATACTGGACATATTTAACAACCTCTACAAAGTGACCATACTGTACAACCTCTATTTAGTGACCACACTGCATAACCTCTATATAGCATTTGTACAGTTCAATCTGTATATAGGGACTGTGGAGTTTAAACTCTATGTAATGACCGCTTATATTCTTTTGTTTTCTAGATAGTGGTGGATCCGACTGGACAGATGTTGGCACTGGTGATGGGAATGATACAATTATGCTTAACTTCACATACAGGCTCCCATATTTCAAACAGCTGCTGCCTTGATCACTAAGGTTAAACTGGTTTTAAATCGGACCAATGGTTAAAGCACATAGCACAGGGAAAATTATAATACAATATTACCTCTACATAGTAACAATACAATACAATACAACCTCTGCATAGTGACCAGTCAGTACTAATTTACTACTATATATTGACATAATGTTTTATAGTGCTGGTTCAAAACCACACAATATTTTTTTCTCTAACTCAATTAATGTAAATTGAGTTGAAATAGCGGAGCAAAAAATGGCAATTTTTTTCCCACACGGACATATCAGAAAAACAAAATTCAATAGAATTAGCTTACAGCTTCAAGGATATGAAAAAGTAGTGGGTTGCGTATCGTTTTAGAAAAATAATTTGGTGCCTCAAAGCGGTGAACATACGCAGATGGATTACATGTCTTTTAGCCGCAACCTTACTTTACTTTCATATTTAAGCTAAAATGTCAAATATTGTAAATAGAACAGTTTCATTTCACCAAATACATGTTTACAAAGCATTTAAACCCAAGTTCAGGATTATAATGCAGATTTGTCAAGACATACCACCATTTCCAATCAAACCAATAATTTTTACCGGACTACTTGAGTGTATCTGACTTTCGTCTGCGTAGGCATTTGGTGATAAGTAACCTACACCCTATCTATTATGACCATTATACTGAGTGTTACAACCTCAACATGGTGACCCGTGACGCAATACAGTCGCTCTGTGGCGACAATAAAGTACAGCCTCTATGTAAGCAACTATAGGCAAAATCAATATTGGTATTAGTTAAGAGGGAGTTGTTTGGAATGGTTGTTTATTTGAGGCTTTCCCCGTGTGGTTCCCGGGAAGTAGAATTAAGGACCTCTGTCTTTCTCCCTTGCATGTAACGTAAGAGGCGACTAAATGGGAGACTATTTTAACTTTGGTACTTGATTGTTTTATTTTGGCGTATAACAATCGGGTACTAAGGTTTAAATAGCCATGATGTTTTCAATATGGAAAGGATGTCATTTGACATTCTTTGTATATTGTGATGGCATCTGCGACATTTTTAAGGCCACCCTTATAACTCAATCAAGTAATAGAGCTGGTCTTAAAAAACGAAGCCAAGTGGACAATTGGAGTTATTCTTGAACTAAGAAATTAGGCGGTGGCACTGGCATATGGATTGAACCAAGGACATCTCAATTCTAAAGTCTGCACCCTTCCTATAAGCCTAACTGTTTTGGGGGATCAGTTGTCTAGAAGTTGGGCACAGACGGCGGGATCGAGAGGTCCCGGGTTTTCAAGAATTTAGCAAAACAGTAGTTCTTATCGCATTTATTAAGTTCAATAAGAAACCGCAACACTCATTCAATAGCCAGTAGATGTCAATAAGTTGTTGATGTTGAGTCACTAAATAACTGTAAACCCTCAATTGTAAGACTGGCCGTATAACTTCGTCAAGTTATAGAGTGCAATGGTCTTAAAAGCGAGGTAGTTTATTTAGTGAAAAGATTTAAGACCACCCTTATAACTTACACTAGTTATACAGCTGGTCTTAAAAACAAGGTGGAATACAAAGTAGAAATGTGTACAAGTCGGTTAATGAATGAGTAAAAAATAAATGTGTAATGTATAATAGGCAAATTAGAAAGATGGAATGAGAAATATAATATTGATTTTAGCTTAGAGGCAGCTTATTAGTCTGGTGGGTGGGATATGAGGTTTTTGGCGTTTGGTTCATTGGACCTCTGCCTTACTCTCTTGCATGCTGTAAGAGGCCACTAAATCAGAGGCTTTGGTACAAGGCTGTGTTAGGCCAAAAAAATACAGCCTGACACTAAAGCTATATGAGTCGTGATTTCTTTTTCGTGAATTTTCTATTTGTTTTGTCATCTGAGCATAACAGCTTAATTTTCGGTTATTTTTCAAAACGTATTCGCTATCTTATCAAGTGCAGCTGTTCGGTCATTTCCATGAAGAAAGAGTTTTCCATGTAAGTAGCATTTATTGAACACTTTAAAGTCTTTGTGCTTGAGTGCCCCAAACTTACTGCATATTAGCAACCAGTATTACTAACTGCTTATGGTCGTCATCAGCATTAAGGCAAGGCAAGTTGAAGTGTCAACGTCTAGTGAGAGGCCCTGACCGCCTATAGACATTAGCATCGTTAGTTTGGCTATGCAAAGTCAGCTCTTCATATCAACTTCAAACAGCTTACAGGATGTGTGAAACCAGTATTATCAACTTCTCATGGTCGTCATCAGCGTTACCGGCAAGGAAAGATGGAGCTACAACGTCTAGTGAATGAGAGGCCCTGACAACACAATGGTCGCAATCATCGTTAGATCGGAGATGCACGTCAGCACTGCATATCGACATGTTCCATCTTACACCTCGTTTCTCGCTACCGTCGTCTGAGAGATTGTTGGTAGTTACTAATTCATTTAAAGTCAAACACATTTTATTAATTAAAACCCTTCTGTCTTGTTCTAGATGTAGCCATGAGGACTCAATTTACATGCAGATTTCTACAGACATCATCCAGATCGAGAAAAACTAGAGAGACATTCAGATACTACTTTGAGAATATAGCAAGGGTAAGCCAGTTTTATTTCTTATATAACCAACTACTGTAAAATCATTTAATTTTAACGGGACAAAATTTCGTGGTTTTGGTAAAAAAACACCATTTCAATTGGACGTTAAGTCGTGGACTTTGCATTTCAGCAAATAAATACTAGAATCAAAATCATCGTTCGGTGGATTTAATACCACCAAATCCACGAAATTTAATCCCGATGAAAATTTATGATTTTACAGTATATGGTTGAAATTTCCACTGATAGTTTTTTTCTGGATATGCAAAGCTTGAATAATGCTGGACCTCTTTAAAATGACCAAACATCAGTACCTCCATACAACTTTCATATAGTGACTGTACTGTACCACCTCTATATAGTGACCATACTGTACAACCTCTATATAGTGACCATGCAGTACAACTGTTATATATAGCGACCATGCAGTACAACCACTAGTTCTTGAAATACAGTGAAATCTTGAATCATACAGAACGACCTCTGTTTACTGACCATGCAATACAAACGTCTATAGTGACTATGCAGTTTTACCTCTAAGTAGCGACCATATAAAACAACCACTTTATAGTGACCATACATTTCAACCTCTATTTAGTGACAACACGGCAAAACTTTATACGGGGACTGTGAGAGATTGACCACACAGGCCGAACACAATAAGGTGACAGTGCATTCCAACCTTTATATGCTGACGATATTTTACTACCTTTTCTCTAAGTAGTGACCATACATAAGAATCTGTATATGGGGATTGTGAAGTTTAAACTCTATATAGTGACCGCTAATAGCAACTTCTATATAGTGACCATACAAAACAACCTCTATTTAGTGACCACACAACATAGCCTCTATATAGTGACCTTACAGTGCAATCTGTAGACAGGGACTGTGCAGCTTAAGCTCTATATGGTTAAGGCTTTAAACAACCTCAATAGTAACCATGCAAAACAACCTCTTTGTAGTGACCACACAGCACAACCTCTATATAGTGACCATATGGTTCAATGTGTATACAGTGGTTGTGCAGTTTAAACTCTATATAGTGACTGCTTATAGCATACCTCTATATAGTGACCAGACAAAACAACCTCTACTTATTGACCACATGGCATAACCTCTATTATAGTGACCATACAGTACACCCTGTTTATAGTGATGAAACTGTTGTACCTCAATAAAGGGACAGTGCATTCATTCCGATCTATATAGTGACCACATAGTTCAACTTGTATAAAGTGACCATACGGTAAAACCTCTATTCAAATACCACACATCATAACCTCAATATCGGAACTGTGCAGATCAGCCTCTATAGAGTGACAATACAGTACAACCTCTTTAAAGTGACCACTCAGAACAACCTCTTCATATAGGGACTGTGCAGACCAACCTCTTTATAGTGACCATATTGTCAAACCTCTTTAAAGTGACCATCCTAAGAAACCTCCATATAGTGACCATACAACACCACCTATACATTGGGACATTGCAATCCAACCTCTATTCAGTGACCACACTTTACAACCTATATATACTGACCATTCAATCCAACCTCTTTGTTGTGACCACATTATACAACCTTTATGTATTGACCTTATAGTACAAGTGTATGAATAGACCATACAATCCAACCTCTATACAGTGACCATGTCACACAACTTCAATTTAGTGGTCATTTAGTACAACAACTTTATAGAGTTACAGACCTACCAAATAATACAACCTCTTCTTAGTGACCATACAGGAATATTAGTCAGCCTGAGTTGGTGTGCACCTTCATATTTTGAAAAAGTTGCAAATCTGATAGGATGACTGATCCGCATGGACATTCATATGCCCCTAAGGCAAAATGTTATAAACTTTACACTACATTTGAAATTCACAGAAGTTATATGTGTGTTTTCTTTTGTTTTCTAGATCATAATTACAAGATGAGCAAAGTGTTAGTGGTGGATCCGACTGGACAGATGTTGGCACTGGTGATGGGAATGCTACAATTATGCTTAACTTGACATCCAGGCTCCCATATTTCTAACAGCTAATTCATACAATTCAACCTCTACATAGTGATCATACAATATGACCTAAATTTACATAGCAACCATACAATATTACCTCTACATAGTAACAATACAATACACTACAACCTCTATATAGTGACCAGTCAGCACTAATTTACTACTATATATATATTGACATAATTTTATGTGGTGCTGGTTCACAACCACAAAATATTTTTTTCTTTAACTAAATTAATGTATATTAAGTCAAAATAGCGGACCAAGAAATGTCATTTTTTCCCAGAAGGACCTATAAAAAAATAACTAGAATTAGCTTACAGCTTCAATGATATGGGTTGCGTATCATATCATTTCATAAATATGATTTGCTTTTTCAAATAGATCTGACCACCACCGTACAAAGGTGAAATGCACAACTAACAATGGTATTGATAGACATACCAAGTTTTATTAATAAATTGTGTTTGATGGTAAAGCTTACAGAGAACAAAAATCTTAAATATAAAAATACAAATGGAAATAACTTCCTAAATATTCAAGAATATGCACAAGCAGGCTTGGTTCTGAATCTCTGATAAGCCATGAACATTTTTGTTGACATACAGTACAATCTCTACATATTACAGTACTTCTTGAGTGCACTGCGAAAATAAAATCATGTTGGTATAAATGAATTCTGGAGATCCCTCTTACGTAAGTTTCACGGTGTAAGAACGTAAAAATAACTTGGCAATTAAGGTTAACAATAAATGCAATACATTATGAAAACCGGTCTTAATAAGTTTGATTTTGTAATACGAAGATATTTTCAATTTAAAACTCACTTTCCATTTTATTATTTTCACAAAATCAATTAAATGCTTCCGAATATGCTGAAACAATCATATTAGATCTATGGTACATCATATTCACAACAATGTGTACAAGTGCGGTGTCTAATTTAGCCCTTCAATCATGTTAGGGCCCACAAGCATACAATATGGTAAACAGAGGCTAATAAGATGTGAGACGTGTTTAATATATGACTATAGTCGATTTAATAAGTAATACTAATGAGGGAACTATCCCATTCGAAAGAATAGCGGTGAATACCGTTAACTCATGTATGTAGCTCTCGATTAACTTTGAAAGTACTGTATATAAAAACCCTTGTCCAATGTTATATTTATTTATTCTTCCCATCAGTGTGACACATGTGCGTGTTTACTATCCATCCAAATCTGAAGCTACATAAACAATTTACAGAATATTAGAAAAATATGTGTTCACAAACAAATAATAAATTCGGCAAACATTTACCTGTTTCGCACTAAATTGTTTTAAAATTGAACATGTATAATGCACCAGCTTACAATTTGCACCCGATAGTGATGAGAATACACAATATTGATGTAAATGCATAGATGAATTAAAAAAAGTTCAATGAATAACAATTATACAAAATATCTAATATCATTTCATCTTTTATACTTGCCGTTGTCAATTTATTGTTCTTAGTTGAACTGACACAATGTGTTAATTTGTACTTCTTGCAAAGCAATAGGGTCGACGTTGGGTTATTTCTTGTTGCTCCTTAACTGGTTTTAATGATGAATTGTCTCCCTTTGTAAAATTATTTATTATTTCATGGAGATTAGATTTCGTGCATTTGATCTTGACAGATAATATAGCGAAAATTAAACACCCATGAATAATACCTGCTAAACAGTATGCTAAATATCATCACTGCATTCCTGTCAATTAATAATAAGTTTGTAGTTAAGTTCTCAAAAAGTCTCAATAAAGTAGTATTAAATTAACTGAGTTTAAGCAAGTTTATACATACAACAAGTCATGTAAAAACAAAAATGTCAGAAATCTGGCTACAATGAGTTGGATGCTATCCAATGATACCCCTGCTCCATGAGGCAGATAATACTCCATGTATAAGATGTTTGTCAATTAATGGAAAACTGACATTATTTTTAGTTTGTCTCCGATATTTGATTTAAATTATTCCTAGAAGAAGTTTTTATTTTATAAAGTTGGTTTCATTTCACGTTTTATGTCACAACAGTGAAGTAAAGGCATTACAAGTTTTAAAAAGTTTGAAAAGTAATCAAGTACAGTATGTATACTGTAGAATCATTAATTTTCGTGGGGGATTTAATTTCGTGGATTTCGTGGTTCACTTCACCCTCGAACTTTAATCCCAACGAACATTGATTTTGCCCCTTGTTTTGTTACCTGAAATGCAAAACCACGAATTCAAGTGCCAACGAAATTGTCTTTTTTACCAAAACCACGAAATTTTGTCCCAACGAAATTAAATGATTTTACAGTATTAAATATTATGATATTTGAGACTTTCAACATTGAAGTTATTTTACTTGTTGAATACATAAGTTCTAATTCATAGAATGATAGACAGTGCCTCCTATTGTATTTTTATGTTAGTTAATAAATTCAGTATGAAAAGTCGCTCAGTAGTATCGTGTACACATGTATTTAAAAACCACTATTGTGTTTTCCTTTTGTGCTTTTTAACCATGACAACTAACAATACATGGAGGGGGGCCAGAAAGCACAGACAGTTTTGATACTTCTAGTTCAAGCCAGCTTTTGGATAAAAAGTTACATTTCTTGTTGTAAAAAATACATTTTTTCGTTAAAGATATTAACTTGACCCGTCCCGTCTTTTCCGTGTATTCCACTTTTCTACTTTTACCAGTCCTGTCAAGATGTATTTTTAATTATTCTTGCTCCATCAATCTAATTTATTCAATTTGAAAAATAATTCTATGGACAATTTGTTGAATTGTTTTCAAATTTAAGTACTATATTATTACAGCTCAAACGTCTTTGTGAACACTCCAACCTAATGAAAAATATCAGCTATTAAATAATGCTAATTAAATGATTAGGAAAGTGTCAAGTTCTCTGGACTATATTATGTGTAAGGGAACTAACTCCTGTCATGAGTTAAATGAATCTTCCATGAATTGTCTCCCTTAATTAAATGCTATATTCCAAGTCCACATGATTAAATTAAATATGAAACGGTATGTCACTACTTGAATCCTAACAATATTTTTTGGGGTTCGTTCTGAACGTCTTATGAACAAAACAAAACTGTTCTGAATAGGAAGTAACCACAATAAGATAATGATAAGAAATAAAACATTTAAGGTGGCCAATATTGTTAGGGGCAGCGATTTTATTTGTAGAAGAAGTAAGCCACAAACAAAATTTCCCATCTTGAAAGCTCAGTCATTTCCATTTTTATGCCCCCGGAACCGATGGTTCGGGGGCATATTAAAATCGCACCGTCCGTCCGTCAGTCCGTCAGTCCGTCCGTCCGTCCGGATTCGTTTCCGCTCAATAATTCAAGCAGTGTTTATCCGATCTTCACCAAACTTCATGAAAATGTGTAAGGCCATGAGATCTAGGTCAAGTTCGATAAACAGTCAAATTGACCTAGCCGCTTCAGAGTTACGGCCCTTGACACATAGAAAAATGGCGTTTTTTTTGGTTTCCGCTCAATAACTCAAGCATTTGTCATTGGATCTTCACCAAACCTCATGAAAATGTGTAAGGCCATGAGATCTAGGTCAAGTTCGATAAACAGTCAAATTGACGTAGCCACTTTAGAGTTACGGCCCTTGACACATAGAAAAATGGCGGTTTTTTTTGTTTCCGCTCAATAACTCAAGCATTTGTCATCTGATCTTCACCAAACCTCATGAAAATGTGTAAGGCTACGAGATCTAGGTCAAGTTCGATAACCAGTCAAATTGACGTAGCCACTTTAGAGTTACGGCCCTTGACACATAGAAAAATGGCGTTTTTTTGGTTTCCGCTCAATAACTCAAGCATTTGTCATTGGATCTTCACCAAACCTCATGAAAATGTGTAAGGCTACGAGATCTAGGTCAAGTTCGATAACCAGTCAAATTGACCTAGCCGTTTTAGAGTTACGGCCCTTGACACATAGAAAAATGGCGTTTTTTTTGGTTTCCGCTCAATAACTTAAGCATTTGTCATTGGATCTTCACCAAACCTCATGAAAATGTGTAAGGCTACGAGATCTAGGTCGAGTTCGATAACCAGTCAAATTGACGTAGCCACTTTAGAGTTACGGCCCTTGACACATAGAAAAATGGCGTTTTTTTTTGTTTCCGCTCAATAACTCAAGCATTTGTCATCGGATCTTCACCAAACCTCATGAAAATGTGTAAGGCTACGAGATCTAGGTCAAGTTCGATAACCAGTCAAATTGACCTAGCCGTTTTAGAGTTACGGCCCTTGACACATAGAAAAATGGCGTTTTTTTTGGTTTCCGCTCAATAACTTAAGCATTTGTCATTGGATCTTCACCAAACCTCATGAAAATGTGAAAGGCTATGAGATCTAGGTCAGGTTTGATAACCAGTCAAATTGACGTAGCCACTTTAGAGTTACGGCCCTTGACACGTAGGAAAATGGCGTTTTTTTTTGGTTTCCGCTCAATAACTCAAGCATTTATCATCTGATCTTCACCAAACCTTTTGAAACATGAAAAGGTGTACGGCCATAAGATCTAGGTCATGTTAGATAACAAGATTTCAAATTGACCTACACGCTTAAGAGTTATGGCCCTTTACACAAAGAAAAATATGTCAATATCACATTTGCCCAATATATTATGACACATCTGTGACGGTGCTGATATCTTAACGTTACGTTACTATCAAAGCATGCACGGGGGCATGTGTCGTCCTATGGAGACAGCTCTTGTTCTTTGTTGATATACTATTGCAATGTATGAAGGCCCTAGCTGATCGAATAACACATTTAGAAGTTTATTGTGGCCATTGTTGCAATCACATGACTATTCTAGCTGTAGCACCTCGTTGATGGTAAATGGTTCAATCATTAAAAAGTTAGAGAGTCAGTTACATTTCTTGTCAAACACCCCTCATATTTTAGCTATGGTGAAAATGTGACCAATTTGTTAATTTTGAAATTGTTTGCCAAGTTATAGTTGATTCAAAGATCTCTGTCACAACCGCATAAAAAAACATTCAACTCGATCGATTACTACAGGAATGTCGATCAGGACTAAATCCTAACATCATTAATACAGTTGGATTGTATGAACTTTAAGGGCGCTGTATCCTAGTGGTTTACTGTTACGATTTACTGATAGTCCAGTCAAATTAGTAAGTAGGGTTAAACTAATTGCAACAGAAACCATTTTTTTCGAGTAAAAGCAAGATTAATGTCTACTTAAAACATATAAAAAGTCCTCAGAAATATTCATTGCACTAGTGACACAAACTGGGTTTTATGTTTTTAAAAATATTTGTGTATTTTGGCTTCTGCATACAGGTTAGAGGTTTAAATATACATAAATAAGCGTCATAAAAGTGAATTTGCAATTTTCGCAGATTTAAAGAAGATGTGTTATCGGTTTCCGCGATTTGTTTACATGTTACTTTACCCATATTTATTCAACTGAAAACATGCTCAACCTGAAGGAAACGAGCACAAAATATAGGATAACATGTATTTTAGCTACAACAAATGTACTGAAAGATCAATTGCACTATGATAAAAAAGTTTAAACACATGTCCAAATTTGTAATCTACGGAAGCGCGTTTTTGCCATAAAAATTATGTAGCAAATCGTACAAATAAACTTTTATCGCATATTTATGCTTTTTATCGATGCTTTATTCTTCTTCAGTGATTTTTAAAATTAAAAATGTATCTTTCTATGTATTTGAATGATAATTTATGGTGTATAGATTCTATATGAAAGTATGTGGGTGAATCAAAAAGTTCGTAGAATTTTGTCATAACTTTTTTATTTTCACAGTTATTGTCGTCATATTTATGTTAAATGAATACATTGGCATTATCTTTACATACACTGATTTATAGTGACCTGATGATAACCGTTTTAAAAATATTTATATCTTAAATAAGTGTGATTACGTATACCGGAGCACACGGATAATTTGAAACACATTAAATTTTCTAAAATATCTCAATTATAGGATTTCCAAAACCCGTCAAAATGTTTCGTCTGATTGCATGATATCATATATAAAGTCTGTTAAAATTTCAGACGTCATCTCTGATGAATAATGTTTTAATCGACATTTACATAACCGCACTATATCGAAATATCCGCGTAAAACGGGTATACCGAAATTTACGGAACCACGGACTGCGATCAAAATCTGCGTAAAACGGGAGTATACGTACGGTATCAGAGACAATACATGGTTTGAAAGGTGTAGGTATATATCCTGAAATAAATATACATCGATTTATAAGTGGAATTAGTGCTTTCGTGTAGGACACCAGAAGGTGACAACCGAATACAATACATCCGATATTGATGACGTTGGTTTGATACGTCGTCGAAGAGGACCAGCGCTGCATAATAGCGGATATAGCAAAACACTTAGATTAATCTTATGGGACAGCCCACACAATATTAAACAAAAAATGAAAAATGTGGAAACTATTATCACGATGGTTATCCAAAAATACCTACATTTTAGTCACTAGAGAAGCGAAAATGAGTCGAACCGTTAACGTAAGTAATGACAAAAGTGGCATAAGATTGACGTCGTCCATCAAATGACGCTGACGTGCTCCGGTATGCTGTTACAGCATGTGTACGTTTCAATGTAAATATCATGAAGTTTTGGCTAATTCATTGGAATTTGACAAATTGTTTTGTTATACTTATGATCACATTATATCAAAATTTGAAAGCATTTGAAGCTGTGGTTTGTGAGTTATGATATTTTTCTACGAACTTTTTGATTCACCTACGTTTACCTTTTATTCAATTTCGTTGTCTGTTCATGGAGATATATACATTTCATGACATATGTTTAACAGTTACTGTAAACGGGTGCTAACAGTATAGGCTTGATGGTAGAGCTATAGTTGTGTTTGATGGGTATGGAAATGCTCCAACAACACATGATCAAACTCATGAACAAAAACATTGTTTGATAAAAACACTCCATGCAAAACTAAAAAAAAAATATTTCTTTCTAATATGGACAATAAGCAGAATTTTATTAATATGCTGTCTATGCATCTTTATTAATCTTGATGCCAAGTGAGCCATTCTCAGGGTGATATAGCTTGGCTATATAGACCTGAGTCTGACCTTTATCATCAAATTATGCAAGAATATATTACGTCAAGGTTCTTGCTTTGAATATATCAATTTCCGCAAGCAAATTGTGTAATATCGGCATTTAAGATTTGTGTTTGTAATACATCTCAAGCGTCTTTGTGATATGAAAACATACAATCGACGTTGTAAACGTTGGCAATATATCGACTATTAAATTATGGTAATCAATAGGTCAGACTCATGTCAATGTGGCCAACCCAGATAGCATGTTTACGTTGGCCCAACGTTGGGCCAACGATGCGAACATCGTTGGGCCAACGTTGGAAAATTACGTTGGCCCAACGTCATTTTGCTCGTTGTGATACCGTTGGGCCAACCGTTGGCTGAACGTTGGGCCAACGGTGCCAATTCTTATTCATCGTTGGCATTTGGTTGGCAAAATATAAAACATCGTTGGCCCATCGTTGGACCATCGTTGGACCACTGTTGTACCAACAATATCCCAACGGTTGGCCCAACGTTGGTAAATATTATTCATGGTTGGCATTTTGTTGGCTCACAAATTCTTGATTTCTGTAATGTTAACTGAAAAGCGGACAAAAGGTGATCGTAAAACCTCGAAAGCTTAGTGGTAGTGAGAGTCTGCTTCAAGATCCCACTTGTGGCCGCGTCATACCATAGATGGAATTAAAATGGTACCAGAAAATCCCTATCTGAAAAGCAACCAAAAGTGGTACAGAGTCTGCTCAAAGTGCGGGAGGTTCTGGGTTCGATCCCATGCGTGGCCACGACATACCAAAGATGTAGTTTAAATAGTACCAGAAATTCCCTATGTAGACACTCGGTATAAAAGTGAAAACTGTCAACTCATCTGTTATAGTATAACTTGGTGACGATAGACAACATCAAGAATGAGGTGTCGAGAGTGATTCGTATAAGTTCGTAAAACTGGTTCCATAATCGACTTTAAATAAATTGGAATAAACTGAAAGCTCAATATGTACCACCTTTCCTGGTCAACTGAGCAAGTCAGCATGTAGCAGAATACATACAGTACTAGTTTTTAGCTCGACTATTCGAAGAATATGAGAGCTATTACAGTCACTTGTTCGTCGGCGTCGGCGTTGCATATGGTTAAAGTTTTACATGCAAATATTTAACCTTGGTTATATTTCAATAACCAGTGCATATATTGGATTGAAACTTTGCACTGGCTTTCCCTGTCATGTAATCAACCATGTTAGATAACTCTTGCATGAATTTAATGCAAATTATGGCCCTTTTTTACTTAGAAAATTTGGTTAAAGTTTTGCATGCAAGTTACTAATAAGGCTATATCTCAAATAGTATCTGTGCTATGGCATTGAAACTAACAACACTTACTAACCATCATAAGGCAATGGTACCGGTCATGGGTAATAGCTCTATTATGATTATTATTTGAGTTATGCCCCTTTTTAACATAGAATTTTCTTGGTTAAAGTTTTGCATGCAAGTTTCATTCAGACCATATCTCAGCTACTATCCATGATACTGCATTGAAACTTACAACACTTGTTTACCATCATCAGTCAATGGTATCAGTCAAGGGCAATAACTCTATTTTTTTTTATTTCAGTTATGCCCCTTTTTAACATAGGAGTTTATTGGTTCAAGTTTTACATGCAAGTTCTATTCACGCCATATCTTAGTTACTATTTATGATATTGCATTGAAACTTATAACACTTGTTTATCATCATTAGTCAATGGTACTGGTCAATTGTAATAACTCCATTTTTAGTTTAATTCGAGTTATGCCCCTTTTAACTTAGACTTTCCTTGGTTAAAGTTTTGCATGCAAGTTACATTCAAACCATATCTCACCTATGTGTTGTTTGGCATGGTATTGTATTCAATACTAAAAATAATTACTAAACTACTTTAAACTCATCACTGATTTATTACATAACTGTATCCTCTACATTATTATTTTAATTTATCACCATTGTTTTAAAATTGACTCCTTTAACAAATCATATCTTACTCATATGATTATTTTGTAGAAACTTTGTTATGTCAGTGGATGTATACAATTCCCTTTAAACATACACATTTCTTGAATAGAGTACAGTGCCGCTTGAAGTCTTAAAATCATTTTCACTGACAAATATTTGTTAATAGTCCAGTGTTGAGATAATTGCCATGCCTCAACAACCATTGTGCATTAGCTTTCATTGCCATGTAGTCAACTAAGTAGCGTCACTCACGTTTTAATATAATACAAATTTTAAATGGCCTGTTTTGAACTTATATTTTTTCTGACAAATGGCTGCGAATAGTCGAGCGCGCTGTCTAGTGACAGCTCTTGTTACATATATGGTCAAATTCAAACAAATATCTACTTTCAAATTTATACTATTTTTATTAGCCGTCTGCGTAAGTTAACAAGCAATTGACATTATCAATCTAAGTCTCCATAGCTGGTCTCTCCTCGGCAGTCTGTTCTGGCCTTTCTTTAGTTCCCGGCGCCTGTCATCATGGCTATTTCTTAATTATACTATCCACTGATTTTTGCGTAGTACTGGGATGGTACTAGCTGTTGGACAGCTTCTGAAAATACATTGATCAGTGATACATTAGGTTAAATTGCACCTATAATAATATGAAAGGTGGGAAAATTTGGCATAACCCACATCAGTTGAGTTACCAAGTGTACACGATTTATCGGTGTTATTTTAGTATCAAATTGACCGCATGTGTTTACTGAAGAAACCAGTACTTCAACATTACCGTACTTTCAAAGTCAATCGAGAACGGGTATAAATATACTATTGCCGGCAGGTTAGGGTGTTTCATTTTTTGAAAATTTTCTCCGATCAAAAACCTTTTTTGCCCAACTGTGACCCTCCTCAAACAATGCATATATACAAAATTTCAGCTAAATTGGTCAATGGGAACACCTTGCCCTTCCGACTCGAACTTTTGACCCAAGAGGGTCTTAGATGCACTTTCTGATTATTTCATAATTTTTCAAACTTGTACAAACTATGTGATGTTGCATATCATTTTGAAGGGAATGATCAGAGGAACAATGCTGTAAAAGAATTCATCAGATTAAATACGTTTATAAAGAGTTATGGCCCTTTACAAATTAAAAAAATTTGCTTTTTAACCAATTTTCACGACATATTTTTAGATTTGAAGTACATTAAAATACAGTACACGTACTTTAGCATATACATTGAGCAAGAAAGCACATATTCAATGGGACATAATGATATAAATTATAAAACAAAATGTTTAGTTATAAGTTGTATCCACTGTTTAATTACACACGATACTTGTATAATTATTTATCATATTAGGGTACTTGTATCTTCCATTATGTTCTTGCTAAATTCAGTGATTTTCACTCTACAGCAGTTACAAACTATGATAAATGCGTCTAATGTGGGCCCCGTTTGTTGCAGTATTTGCATAGTTCTGAATGTTCTTTACCCCCCCCCACCCATCCCCTTTCAGCATTGACATTTACAAACAATTCAAGTCCACTATAAACAGTATCTTTTCGATTCTGCTAGAATCTGTCCCAGCAATTGACAATGTTTCACATAATAGTTTGCTTCTAAAGATGAACACTATGATATCAGAAACAAGACTCTAATCAGGATCAAGTCATGACTACTGGTCAACGTATGGAGCATAGTCGAACATGCAATGCAAATCTGAAATATCTGAGTGTCACATGGGTCTGATTAAGCCCACAACTATTTCTGGTCTGCATAAACGATATCTTCCAAACTGTTGCCGATGACAGTATAATATACATCTATAGCCACGACGACTCCAATCTCCTCCATGGAGACCTTACAAAGTTACACTCTTGGCGATCCTGATGCAGTAGATGGAAAATGAGCTTCTACCCAACAAAATGTGTATAATTACATCTACGAGTGCCAAGCTTGATGAAACCAGATTGTTACTGAATGTGAGGCCATCAAGTGTCTAGGAATGACACTAGCATTCACATAAATGGAGCTTGGGCACCTATGTTTGCAACATTTCTAACAATGGCAACCAAATTGCGGGATATGATTCCCTAGTCGGAACGTGCCAAAGTGAACATCAGAATTCTAGACAGTTGTTTACCAAACAATAACCATGCCCACAAAGAGCATTCAGCTGCTAGACAGAACAACATCCGAGACCTTGAACAAATACAAACACACGCAGCAACTTTTATCAATAAAGACTATTTGACGAAAACCCCTGTATGCACCACGACGATACTAGAGGACACTCAGAGGGCATTTCTGGAGAGTCGTCGAAGACAAGCCAGGTAACATATCCTTGAGATATTAACTAAAGACTTGTTGACATTCAGAGCGCCCCCATAACATGATCATAGGAGTAGAAACCTCATTCATCCCTAGATCAGCTGAAGGCTGGACCAAGATTGTAACAAATGTTGCTTTATTGAACACACAACTCAAAGCCTGATTTATTTTGCAACATCATCTACTGAATATGAGTTAAATCAGTTTTCAAGGAGCAAATCTGAAACTGATTTCTGTCTGACATTTGTGTACATGTTTCACTGAGCTTTACACAGTCCATTTAATTCTGAGGACTCTCTTATTCTGATCTTTATCCAAAAGACGAAGAAGAGTTTTAAGTGAAACCCGATCCAAATCCCATTGCTGAGAAGGCATTGATAGTCAGTCACTTCATTTTTGTAACAGGTAAACGAGTTAGCCATGAGCTTGGTCCTAACTAATCCATTACAAGATCATCTATTATCAGGGGATATTGCTCTTTCCCGATGCAAAATGTTTGGTTTTCAAATAGCAGTGGCTCCTCACCTTCGCTCTTTCTGTTGGTTTCACATTCGCACTGCCTGTTGGTCCCTGCCTATGAGGAACGCGGAACATAAACAACATTGCAAATACTGCAGAGCGGAAGCTTATCATTATTATTGCGAGCTACGATAGAGTGACAGTCACTGATCAAAATGGAGGAACGTCTACAAATTACTATATCATTATTAAAAGTGAGCTTTACTTTTCACAGAACAATATGTGTTGTATTGTTAGTCCCATTGAAAGTGCCTTCTTGAGACCTTTCGAATGATATGCTTATTTACCGTATTTCAATTTTATTCAAATATATTTATATTTAAGGAAAATTGGTAAAAAGGCCATTTTTTGGTAAATTTCAAAGGACCATAACTCTTTTTAAACGTATTTAATTTGATGAATTCTTTTACAGCATTGTTCCTCTGATCATTCCCTTCAAAATGATATGCAACATCACATAGTTTGTGCAAGTTTGAAAAATTATGAAATAATCCGAAAGTGGATCTAAGACCCTCTTGGGTCAAAAGTTCGAGTCGGAAGGGCAAGGTGTTCCCATTGACCAATTTAGCTGAAATTTTGTATATATGCATTGTTTGAGGAGGGTCACAGTTGGGCAAAAAAGGTTTTTGATCGGAGAAAATTTTCAAAAAATGAAACACCCTACGGCAGGTTTTACTGGGTAAACCTTAGTTAACGGTATTCTACAATATTCTTTCAACCTCGATCCACGGGGGTGGGGCCGTGGTTGAAGCTTACTTCCCAGTCAGCATGTCTACATCGGCCCAACGTTGGCTGATCGTTGTACAGTTGGCATATCGTCGGCGTTGGCTGTGTACCGTTGGCCCATCGTTGGGCCAACGGTATTGTACAACTGTTGGCTAGATGTTGGTTTTGTTACAATGGCTCAATGTCGGCAGAATTACAAACTACCAACAATGTGGGTGCATACCGTGGGCCAACGTTTTGCCAACAGTGTCAACTTCATAAATATGTCAATATTTCGGGGCAAAATATTTGACTGACTGACTGACTGGTTGAAATAAGCATTTTAATTTCGATTCTTGATTCTAGCATTTGATTAAGATATTTTGTCAATACAACTTAATGATAGTTTACAATGTTAATTAATCTAATTTCATAATTATGATTTTGATTAATTAACTGCTTGATTCTATTACGTAAGGTAATGTTGAAGTACTGGTTTCTTCAGTAAACACATGCGGTCAATTTGATACTAAAATAACACCGATAAATCGTGTACACTTGGTAACTCAACTGATGTGGGTTATGCCAAATTTTCCCACCTTTCATATTATTATAGGTGCAATTTAACCTAATGTATCACTGATCAATGTATTTTCAGAAGCTGTCCAACAGCTAGTACCATCCCAGTACTACGCAAAAATCAGTGGATAGTATAATTAAGAAATAGCCATGATGACAGGCGCCGGGAACAGAAAGGCCAGAACAGACTGCCGAGGAGAGACCAGCTATGGAGACTTAGATTGATAATGTCAATTGCTTGTTAACTTACGCAGACGGCTAATAAAAATAGTATAAATTTGAAAGTAGATATTTGTTTGAATTTGACCATATATGTACATGTAACAAGAGCTGTCACTAGACAGCGCGCTCGACTATTCGCAGCCATTTGTCAGAAAAAATATAAGTTCAAAACATGCCATTTAAAATTTGTATTATATTGAAACGTGAGTTACGCTACTTAGTTGACTACATGGCAATGAAAGCTAATGTACAAACTAGTACTGTATGTATTCTGCTACATGCTGACTTGCTCAGTTGACCAGGAAAGGTGGTACATATTGAGCTTTCAGTTTATTCCAATTTATTTAAAGTCGATTATGGAACCAGTTTTACGAACTTATACGAATCACTCTCGACACCTCATTCTTGATGTTGTCTATCGCCACCAAGTTATACTATAACAGATGAGTTGACAGTTTTCACTTTTATACCGAGTGTCTACATAGGGAATTTCTGGTACTATTTAAACTACATCTTTGGTATGTCGTGGCCACGCATGGGATCGAACCCAGAACCTCCCGCACTTTGAGCAGACTCTGTACCACTTTTGGTTGCTTTTCAGATAGGGATTTTCTGGTACCATTTTAATTCCATCTATGGTATGACGCGGCCACAAGTGGGATCTTGAAGCAGACTCTCACTACCACTAAGCTTTCGAGGTTTTGCGATCACCTTTTGTCCGCTTTTCAGTTAACATTACAGAAATCAAGAATTTGTGTGCCAACAAAATGCCAACCATGAATAATATTTACCAACGTTGGGCCAACCGTTGGGATATTGTTGGTACAACAGTGGTCCAACGATGGTCCAACGATGGGCCAACGATGTTTTATATTTTGCCAACCAAATGCCAACGATGAATAAGAATTGGCACCATATTTTGTCCCGAAATATTGACATATTTATGAAGTTGACACTGTTGGCAAAACGTTGGCCCACGGTATGCACCCACATTGTTGGTAGTTTGTAATTCTGCCGACGTTGAGCCATTGTAACAAAACCAACATCTAGCCAACAGTTGTACAATACCGTTGGCCCAACGATGGGCCAACGGTACACAGCCAACGCCGACGATATGCCAACTGTACAACGATCAGCCAACGTTGGGCCGATGTAGACATGCTGACTGGGATGCTATACTGAACGTTTGATTGTCACAACTGCTGCCAAGTAAGCAGAACATTCTCAAGTTGCTGTCATCTTGTTTTACTGTGTTAAATACTGATTTAAATGGGAATAACATAATATTACACCTCTGATTCCAAAGCCCCGGTGAAATGCAAGAAAATATGGGATATTCAAAAAACCAAAATAATGCTGGAAAGCAATAGGTATGCTAGTTGTTATTATTTGTTCGCGCATTAAAAAGTTGTGACACAACCACATGCATTTACGTCAAAGTAGTTGGTAAAAGTACAGTTTTAAAAAAGGCTATATCCGACACAAACTTTGGACAGCTTGCTGGTGAAGCAATTTTCTATAGTGTGTACGATGGAGCATCTCGTCCAGGTTTATAATGGTTTATTTTGAGAAACGTTAGGCGTTATGCCCATGAGTTTACACTCAATACAATACATATACAAACACAATTACAAAAGTATACTAGCATACTATCATTCACGCACACATCATGCATTCAGACAAGCACAACCTGACATTCACACACGCGCACACACATGCACGCGAACACACATGCATACACATGTCATAGGCATAATTATGTATATTTTTGTCATTACATAGTGTACAGAATTCTTCAAATATATTATATATGCAATTCAAATATTGAACAATTAAATTATCAAATTATTACAAATTTATATGCCTTAATATCTCTTACATTACTGTTAATTTGTGCAATAGGTTCAAACTAACGCACCATTCAGTTGAATGCATGGCCCCAACCCCGGGGATGGGCGGTAGACAGCCTGGAAAACGACAATGTTTTTACCTTCCAGCTTCCCCCGCCCTGCCTGGGAATTTCACACATAATCTCTATGACAGACATCATACCTGGGTCACACATCACCTGTATGATACATCATACCTGGGTCACACATCACCTGTATGCTAGACATCATACCTGGGTCACACATCACCTGTATGCTAGACATCATACCTGGGTCACACATCACCTGTATGCCAGACATCATACCTGGGTCACACATCACCTGTATGCCAGACATCATACCTGGGTCACACATCACCTGTATGCCAGACACCATACCTGGGTCACACATCACCTGTATGCCAGACATCATACCTGGGTCACACATCACCTGTATGCCAGACATCATACCTGGGTCACACATCACCTGTATGCCAGACATCATACCTGGGTCACACATCACCTGTATGCCAGACACCATACCTGGGTCACACATCACCTGTATGCCAGACACCATATCTGGGTCACACATCACCTGTATGCCAGACATCATACCTGGGTCAAACATCACCTGTATGCCAGACACCATACCTGGGTCACACATCACCTGTATGCCAGGCTTCATACCTTGGTCAAACATCACCCATCAGCCAGAGATCATACCTGGGTCACACATAACCTGTATGCCAGGCATCATACCTTGGTCTCACATCACTTGTATGCCAGGCACCATACCTTGGTCACACATAACCTGTATGCTAGGCATCATACCTTGGTTACGTATTCCCTGTATGCCAGGCATCATATTTTGTTCACACATCACCTGTATGCTTGGCATCATTCCTGGGTCACACATAACATGTATGCCAGACATCATACCTTGTTTACACATCCCCTGTATGCCAGGCATCATTCCTTGGTCACACATCACCTATATGCAAGACACCATACCTGGGTCACACATTACCTGTATGCCAGGCATTATACCACTGTAACCAGGGTCACACATCACCTGTATGCCAGATTACATACCTGGGTCACACATAACCTGTATGCCAGGCATTACACCAGGGTCACACATCACCTGTCTGTCGGACATCATACCAGGGTCACACATCACCTGTATGTCGGACATCATACCAGGGTCACACATCGCCTGTATGTCGGACATCATACCAGGGTCACACATCACCTGTATGCCAGACAACATACCTGGGTCACACATCTCCTGTATGCCTGGCATCATACCAGGGTCACACATCACCTGTATGTCGGACATCATACCAGGGTCACACATCACCTGTATGTCAGGCATCATACCAGGGTCACACATCACCTGTATGCCTGGCATCATACCAGGGTCACACATCACCTGAATGCCAGGCATCATACCAGGGTCACACATCACCTGTATGTCGGACATCATACATGGGTCACACATCACCTGTATGCCAGACATCATACCAGGGTCACACATCACCTGTATGCCTGGCATCATACCAGGGTCACACATCACCTGTATGTCAGGCATCATACCAGGGTCACACATCACCTGTATGTCGGACATCATACCAGGGTCACACATCACCTGTATGTCGGACATCATACCAGGGTCACACATCACCTGTATGTCGGACATCATACCAGGGTCACACATCACCTGTATGTCGGACATCATACCAGGGTCACACATCACCTGTATGCCTGGCATCATACCAGGGTCACACATCACCTGTATGCCAGGCATCATACCAGGGTCACACATCACCTGTATGCCAGGCATCATACCAGGATCACACATCACCTGTATGTCGGACATCATACCAGGGTCACACATCACCTGTATGTCGGACATCATACCAGGGTCACACATCACCTGTATGTCGGACATCATACCAGGGTCACACATCACCTGTATGTCGGACATCATACCAGGGTCACACATCACCTGTATGTCGGGCATCATACCAGGGTCACACATCACCTGTATGCCGGGCATCATACCAGGGTCGCACATCACCTGTATGCCAGGCATCATACCAGGGTCGCACATCACCTGTATGTCTGACATCATACCAGGGTCACACATCACCTGTATGTCGGACATCATACCAGGGTCACAAATCACCTGTATGCCAGACTACATACCAGGGTCACACATAACCTGTATGCCAGGCATTACACCAGGGTCACACATCACCTGTATGTCGGACATCATACCAGGGTCACACATCACCTGTATGTCGGACACCATACCTGGGTCACACATCACCTGTATGTCGGACATCATACCTGGGTCACACATCACCTGTATGTCGGACATCATACCAGGGTCACACATCACCTGTATGTCGGACATCATACCAGGGTCACACATCACCTGTATGTCGGTCATCATACCAGGGTCACACATCACCTGTATGTCGGACATCATACCAGGGTCACACATCACCTGTATGTCGGACATCATACCAGGGTCACACATCACCTGTATGCCAGACATCATACCAG
Organism: Spisula subtruncata; assembly: GCA_963678985.1. Classification (NCBI taxonomy): domain Eukaryota; kingdom Metazoa; phylum Mollusca; class Bivalvia; order Venerida; family Mactridae; genus Spisula; species Spisula subtruncata. The sequence goes on from OY787663.1 coordinate 59,491,804, forward strand.
GGTCACACATCACCTGTATGCCAGACCTTATTCCTGGGTCACACATCACCTGTATGCCAGACATTATACCTGTGTCAAACATAGCCTGTATGTCAGACATCATGCCTGTGTCACACATAAAAAGTTAAAAAACAAGTTAAGTTACCAATTTTCTAGTGCTCTTTTCAGCTGTTAGGCCGCTCAAGCACCCTTTGACATTTCAACTTCCCCTGGTGATTGGGCTAACTATGGAAACCTACACTCATGTCTCCCTGGAGAATATTTCTCTCCTGTGGTGTGGCAGCCAACATCGATCTGCGGCGCCCAGGAATAGACACTGCCCTCACAGGTACCATTTTACACCATGAAGGAGTGGAGCATGTGGGTCTTGCTCAGAGAAATTAACCAGTAGTCCAGAGGGGGATCGAACCCGGGACCTCTCGATCCCGAAGCGCGCGTCCTACCTCTAGGCCACCGCTCCCCACATGTCAGGTATGGTGCCTGGTTGGAACCATGTCAATCACAAACTCACTCCAATTAAAACTATTTGCCTGACTCCTTAAAATAATATGATGTAGTTGTAAACAAAACTTCAATTCTAAACGATGTACATGTATATGTAAAAAGCACAGACTCTACTGTACAGCAGCATGTGGAGAATGTTATGGTCTGAGTTGTAGTAATAAAGAGGATGTCGATGATACCATTCAAGAATTATATCAATGTATGAATAAAAATGGTTGATGTTAACTCAGGTATACCCAGTTAAACCTAGATAAGCATAGTTTATCTGACTAACAAGCTGATGTTTACAACCATTATCATTTAACTTTGAACGGACTGTAACTTATACTAAGCAGGGTAGTATTTATGTAGTCTGCATAGCTCCCAGTGACATTTCATCATTGATTGTAATGGTTTCTCTCACCATCTGAAGGTTATTCCAAGCATTAGAAGTTAAGTTCCATTCGCAATTGAATAATAACTGCACAATCATATTACAAGTATTCCTGCTTATAATTTAACATTTACAATTGAATGATTTATCTATTATTTTCACTTAAAGATGCCAAAGAAGGCCATCCATTTGCCACACACATTCTATTTAAAATGCATGCTTTTCGTGGCAATTTTCTTGAAATTGACAAGGTTTTATGTTTATTTCAAAGTACGTCATATGTCACGTGTTCTTTTCTGACAGGTATAAAATAAGAATTTGGAAAACCCAAAGAAAAACTCAAGTCTATTTGAAAACTTGTCAGATTTGATTATTGATATACAATTAACGTGTTTACAAAGTGAATAAGAGGGATGGTATAAGTCTAACGCGATATTCTGCAATGTCAATATAAACAAAAATCACTGACCATTACACCGATTTAGGGAGAGCGGAAGTGTATTTTACCTGCTCACTTCTATTCACGAAGAAAATTAAAATAACGGTAAAGCTTGCCCACATTGAGATGAGCCTGACCTATTGCTTAGCATAATTTAACAGTCGATATATTGTCAAGGTTTACAACACCGAATGTATGTTTTCATAATCGGGGGGGGGGGGGTATCACGAAGACGCTCAAGATGTAATACAAACACAAATCTGAAATACCGATATTGCACGATTTGCTTGCAGAAATTGATATAATCAAAGCGAAAATCTTGTAATATATTCTTGCATAAAGGTCAGGCTCATGTCACAGTAGCCAAGCCAATCCCTTTTCTAATATCCTTATATGTTATTATACCTGATCTGCCTGTTTACTTTAAGTGGCACAGGTCCCAATAACGCGTTAGAGTTATATAGTGCGTAAATATAGAGAGCAAGTTGTGTTTGGTTGTGTATGAGAGCGCGAATGAACAAATTGGTAAAAAACATTCTCTGTATATATCGATGGCTTAGAATAAGAAGGTCGTAAGTGCCACTTACGACCTTTTAAGATTTAGAATAAGCATCACAAGGCGCTTCTTATGAGCCCATTTTCATAAAAATCTGAACTTGTCATGTTGACCAAAATGAAATTGTTAAAGTTTGTTTTACCATAAGGAAAGAGTAAATGTCAGACAGTGTTTCCGTGTTTTCTCAAAATATCGATTTGGTAGTTACGACCTTCTTGTTCTAAGCCATCGATATCATGAATGTTAAACTACACTTAGCGGCACTTCTAACGCTGCCACTTATATATTTGAGTTTTCTTTAAAAGTCCTCAATGAATTGTAATGAAATTTGGCATACTTGACCATCAATATTTGACACAGGTTCTGGCGAATTTTCTGCTCGATTCGACAATAGGCTATTGCACGATACGTCTTCAACTGACTGAATACTTATATTGAAAGTCGCATTTTTATCACTCAATATCGGCCAACTGGTTGTTATGTATGCGTGTAGATGTCCCTATTTCCTATAACGGTTGTGCATATCAACATTTTATTCGCTCATGGTGTTTAATAGTTATTAATAATATTTACCAAAATGCTAGAAAACGAAAATTGTTGGTTTTGCTGCAAAATATATAGTGTTTTCCGTACACATATACAGCGTGTCTGTTGAGAAAATACGATTCTTGCGAGTAACGCAGGTTTCGCTCAACTTGAAATTTAAATTTAGGGTGACTAATTATTATATCAAACTGTATATATTTAACTCTACTTCGTACTATTAACATTAGTTATACAGAAGAAATGTGAATTTTACCATTCAAGTAGCATTATTTGAGGGTAAACGTTTATTTTAAGCGCATCGGTTTTATATTCAGATTATGAGCTGATTTTGAGGCGGTCTAAGGTTACCAACTGCTATTTGGTTACCTAGGAAATTGTAACCTTAGTGAAATTTATGAATATTTTTATTGTGTACACTCATTACATAACACTTGAAGCTACGAAGAAATAAAATATTGAAAATACTGAATTGACTCCTAATAAATATGCTGTTTAATTTAGTGACTTTGTAATTCCGGGTGACGTAAATTACGCGTTTACCACGCATTTTCATACACACCAATTTCTGAATTAACACGTGCAGCAATAGGTGCATATGCTTTAAACTAAAACTGGTGAAAATTTGATAAAGTTATCTCAAACGGTTTTCGAGATATCAAGAATAATCAAGTGGCAGCGTTAGAAGTGCCGCCGAGTGTACTAGTAAATGTATTGCTCCGTTTAAATATTTAATTATATTTAAGTAATTTACTTAACCTAAACCAGCGGAAAAACATAATTACCTATAACGTACTTATTTAGACTTTATTTAGAATAATTAGAATTTATTTAGAATCATTAATTTCAAATCACTACGAGTTTCATTCAATTTCCCCTCTTTACCTACTCTACATTTGACATTGGCGAGCCATCTATTGTTTAAAATTGTTAAGAAGTATCATCTATTATCTTTTATATTGCCATTACTTCACCATGACTGCATTATATCATATCTATAAATGCATTATATCATATCTATAAATGTAACATGCATTATGTACAGTATACTCATGTGTCGTAATTACGAGTTGGGTAAATAAAAAGTATGTTCTGTTCTGTTCTGTTCTGTTCTGTTCTGTTCTGTTCTTGTTATCTCCGCTTTTTAGCTCACCTGAGCACGAAGTGCTCAAGGTGAGCTATTGTGATCGCAAAATGTCCGTCGTCCGTCGTCCGTCGTACGTCGTACGTCGTACGTCGTCAACATTTTGACTTGTAAGCACTGTAGAGGTCACAGTTTTGATCCAATCTTCATGAAACTTGGTCAGAATGTTCTTCTCTATGAAATCTAGGCCAAGTTCGAAACTGGGTCATGTGGGGTCAAAAACTAGGTCACTAGGTCAAATCTTAGAAAAATCTTGTGTACACTCCAGATGTCACTAATTTGTTCCAATCTTCATGAAACTTGGTCAGGATGTTGTTCTCCATGAAATCTAGGCCAAGTTCGAAACTGGGTCATGCCGGGTCAAAAACTAGGTCACTAGGTCAAATCTGATAAAAACCTTGTGTGCACCCTAGAGGTCACCGTTTTGATCCAATCTTCAAGACACTTGGTCGGAATGTTGTTCTTCATGAAATCTAGACCGAGTTCGAAACTGGGTCATGTGGGGTCAAAAACTAGGTCACTAGGTCAAATCTTAGAAAAATCTTGTGTACACTCCAGATGTCACTAATTTGTTCCAATCTTCATGAAACTTGGTCAGGATGTTGTTCTCCATGAAATCTTGGCCAATCGAAACTGGGTCATGCGGGGTCAAAAACTAGGTCACTAGGTCAAATCTGATAAAAACCTTGTGTACACCCTAGAGGTCACCGTTTTGATCCAATCTTCAAGACACTTGGTCAGAATGTTGTTCTTCATGAAATCTAGACCAAGTTTGAAACTGGGTCATGTGGGGTCAAAAACTAGGTCAATAGGTCAAATCTAAAAAATCCTTTTGTATACTCTAGATGTCATCAATTTTATCAAATCTTCATGAAACTTGGTCAGAATGTTGTTCTCCATGAAATCTAGGCCAAGTTTGAAACTGGGTCATGTGGGGTCAAAAACTAGGTCACTAGGTCAAATCTTAGAAAAGCTAGTGTTCACACCAGAGGTCACAATTTTGGTTGTATCTTCATGAAACTTGGTCAGAATGTATTTCTCTATGGACTCTAGGCCAAGTTCAAAACTGGGTCATGTGGGGTCAAAAACCAGGTCACTAGGTCAAATCTTAGAAAAACCTTGTTTACACTCTAGATGTCATCAATTTGATCCAATCTTCATGAAACTTGGTCAGAATGATGATCTCTATGAAATCTGGGCCAAGTTTGAAACTGGGTCATGTGGAAAAAGTTCCAAATTCAATAATGCTTGATTCTACACAAGTACAACTAGTCGGTACTAAACCCATCAGCAGTTAAACCAAAGTATGTATTTCAGGAACTCTACTTTACCTACTACTCACAAACATTTTAGTACAAAATTCAAATCTAGGCCACATAAGTATTTTGAGTTCATACTACAACAATCTTGCTAACAAAGCCAACATTGCAACAAACTCAGGTGAGCGCTTAAGGGCCAATGGCCCTCTTGTTATTAACAGCAAACTTCGGTTTGCGAATACAAGCGTGATTTTGAAAAATCAACCTTTTTGACAAAGCCTTTTTCTGATTTTGTTTGAGGATTGTTACTCTTCAACCGAGTTCGTCTGGAGTCAATCACGGGATTTAGCGTTTTTTTTCGTCGAGGGCAGGGATCAGTTAGGCCAAAATGTTTATAAAATCGTGCTTTCTACTCGTTGATTTCTGCATAATTTCACAAACAGTTTGGGTATTTTTGTAATTTGTAAAAAAAACTCATTACGTAATACACCTGTTACAGCGACCTTTAACGATTTTGTCGTCAAAACTAAATTCATAATTAACTGCATCTTTTATTCAAGTATTGGTATTCAAAATCTCATGAGGGTTCATACTTTAATAAAAAAGATATGGCGAAAAATGTAAGGTGGCGTGCTAGAACTTTTGAGCAATGTAGAGTTGTATACAACTTAGTTGATGTAACTACCACGTACATTGTACCATACAACCATTTCAATCAGACGACACGGACTCAACTCACTAATACCGTACAGTCGTACTCTCTGCTACTCGAAGAGCTTCTTCCCGTACTGTTTTATTATGCTCCCCGAAGGGAAAGCATATAGTCGCCGCATTGTCCGTCCTTCCGTCCGTCCGTCCCGTCCGTCCGTCCCGTCCGTCCGTCCCGTCCGTCCGTCCGTCCCGTACACACCCACTTGTAGTTGTGGGGTGTGGAACAATAGGCTATATTTAGATTCTATTCATTCCGTTGCTTACGGGGTGCAAAATGTTGCTTATGGGGTTTTACAAACAAAAGGATGAACAAAAGAAAACCCCACAATGTCAAGTCAGTGAGAACGTCCGTCCGTCCGTCCGTCCGTCACAATTTTGTACAGTATAAGACATATTAATTTGAAACTTCAGATGTGGATACATCTCATTAAGAGGAAGTGCAGTGAACAAGAAAACCACGACTCTTCATTGCATAATTTTGGAGTTATTCCCCTTTGTATTTTTTTCATACTTTATTCTTCTCCGGGCCATAACTCATACAGTATAACAAGTATCAATTTTAAACTTCTTCATGTTCATAGGTGACTAGATCTTATCGAGGTGAAATGCAGTGCACAAGAACCATAACTCTTCATTACATATTTTTGGAGTTAATCCCCTTTGTATTTGTTTGATGACCTTTAACACCCAACGGGGAGCATCACCCGTCTGTGACGGCTCTTGTTTTATATATTTTGCTAAAATACCAAAGCAAAAGTAGGGTAGTGTAAAACCCGGATTTGGTCTGTCCGCGCGAATGTGAAAATAGAAAATATGTTCACCGCGTTTGACGGACAACTTTTTTCTTCTATGATATGTTTTGTATTTTCTTAAATCTGGAAGCCCCTTCTTTTCATTGATATATGTCTCTCACCTGACATTTGGTGGGTTGTGACCTGGAAACAGTATTAAGCTCGCCAAAGACTCGCATCATAAAATTTTCCAAACTCATTTAATATAAGTTATTATTAATTGACTACTCGTGATAGATTCTCCATATACTACATAGTGAATGGAAACAATTTTAAAGGGCCATAGTTCTAGGAAAAACTAACTTCGGCATAAATTCCTTCCTTCGAGCAGATCTGCACCTGGAAGATATATAAATCCAGTATATAGGTTCGTGTCTGAATTTAAGGTTGTTTATAAGTGAAAGTTTGACGAAAATCCTGCAAAACTGCAGGAGTGGTGTCGTCCACAAATTCTTTACTATATACTACAAGCCATAGTAAATAAAATAAAAACTATTTAAAGGGCAACACATCTGGCAAAACTAGTTTCGGAGTAATTTTAATGTTGTTCATCTGTTTAAGTTTAAAGCAAATCCTTAAAAACTTTAGGAGGGTTTGCGTCCACACTAAGTGTTCACTATATTACACATTGACTCAAAGTACAAAGGGCCATTGTTCAGACAAAACACATTTTGAACAGCGAAAATTCTGCCCTTGAAGTTGTTGATGTGATCAATATTGAAACAAATTCATCAAATACTGTTGAAATAGTTGCGTCCACAAGAAAGCGTATACATATACGGACGGAATGGCAGATGACCAGACCAGCTGAAAATAGTATAAACCACCTTAAAACTTACGCTGTGCGGAGTATAAAAACAATTAAAACACTAAACAAAAAATAAGAAACTTATGACACATATAGACCGAAACAGAATAATGAGTCATTTGGCACATTTGGCAGCGTACTTTATGTAGTGAATCATTTAAGGTCAAGAATCATAGGTCAGATTGGATCTACTAAAATATAAGTATATATATGATTATAAGTAATTAGCCCCTACAGATGTCAAATTGCGTATGTTGGGTGCAGTTCTTTGATACAATTTGATAGAAATATAAGTTTACATAATTGAATATTTGTAAAAAATAAGGCCTTATCAACTATAGGCATCGCCTAATACCAATACTTCAATACTTATACTTACAAGTCAATACAAAAATATATCAGATGCCATTAAGCACAAAAACTTATTGGATACTTGATACTAAGTGAATAATATATTATGGGGTTTTTTTTATTTAAGTGTATTTTACAGATTTGAATGATACTGTATCCATTGGTTACGATGAGCATAGGCATATGACAACGAAGAAACAAAGGGATGAAATAAAATTTATATTATTACTACTATAACTTTTACATACTTTGAAAGTCAAGGAAAGGATAAAATTCACTTTCGTTCAGTGGTAAGTGTAAACGATGTTCTTTTATATATATATATATTTATTTTTTTTAAACGATGTTCTTAATTATTTGTGATATATGTAATTAAAATTTAAAATATATCGAAAGTGCGGTGCAAAACTAGGGTTGCTATATCAATTTATCATGTAGATATCATATTTTTGCAATAGATCTAATAAATAATTGTAATATAATTAAAATATCAAAATACATCGTAGGCTCGGTGGAAAACAATGATTGCTACGAATATACCATTTTATCGATGCAGGTAACGTAGTTTTGCTCTAAGCCCCCGATATGCTGTGCTATCCTTACAATTGTATATGTACTGCATGTTGTTTTTTTTGTTGATGCAGCCTTTATTTGATTGGTTATAATGACATCTTCTTTTTTTCAAGAAAAATACAAATTTATTGACATAAATGAGCACACACAACCTAACATTTATAAACATTTAACAGCATAAAATAATTGAAGGTAAAATTATGCGCTAACATGTTGCTATTATAGGTTTAATCTTGATATTTCTGACTGTATTCATGTTTCCTGTCTGAATACAATAACATTCTGACAGCGGGGTATTAGGAGAGGAACTTTTTTTTTTGGTGGTTATTTGAGTTTATTTAATATTTGTAAGAAAATTCTAGATCACATACGTGGTTGTGCTTCTTTAAGGTACTTGATGAATCTGTTAAGGAGAATGTGTCGTTTGTTTAATTTATTGTAATAAGTTTCTAATATCAAAAAGTCGTGGAGAATAATTTTTAGCACATTCATACCTTTGTTTCTATGTACTGCATGTTAACTCAAGGGTATGTTGTCTAATGTATCTGGAAAAAAGCATATCATTAATTAGACTAAATGACCACTTGTGCTTGAAAGACAACAATGAGAACATTATAGATGAAAAGGTGGTAAACAGTTCTGTCATTCTTTGCCACAGGATAAGAGACACACGTGTGAGTTTGAGTCATTGTAAAGTCGTTTTTATATATCTATCACCGACACTGGAATTAATTTTACTTTTTTATTTGGTTTTAGATCGGATACAGTTATCTATGAGATTGTAAACAACAATGAACGCGCTGGTTGTGTTTTTGCAATGCGCTACAGTGCTTCTTGGATTGATGGTATTTTTTGGGTCCACAGTTAAAGCTCAGTGTCAGAAAAAACGATTAGAGATTAAATCTTTATGTCAGACAAAGGCGACATTCGGAACAGTGATTGGTGATTATACAGTATCTACAATATCTAAATGTTCAGCCTACTGTACGGGGTCTTGTAAATCATTCACGTATGACGAGACTACGGGACGATGTAAAATAAACAGATTAGCTCTGGCCGATGTTCCTGTGTGTAGTACCAACGTCAAATATGGACGGACAGAACAGGTATACTATCGTATTTTTAAATATAAACTATGAAAACCCGTATTATGTCAGAGTTCTTGTAAACAGGTACTATCGTATTGTTAAATATAAACTATGGAAACCCGAATTATGTCGGAGTTCTTGTAAACAGGTACTATCGTATTTTAAAATATAAATAATGAAAATCCGTATTTAGTCAGACAGAGTTCTTGTAAACAGGTACTATCGTATTTTAAAATATAAATAATGAAAATCCGTATTATGTCAGACAGAGTTCTTGTAAACAGGTACTATCGTATTTTAAAATATAAATAATGAAAATCCGTATTTAGTCAGACAGAGTTCTTGTAAACAGGTACTATCGTATTTTAAAATATAAATAATGAAAATCCGTATTATGTCAGACAGAGTTCTTGTAAACAGGTACTATCGTATTTTAAAATATAAATAATGAAAATCCGTATTTAGTCAGACAGAGTTCTTGTAAACGCGTATGTTAATAAGTTTGCTATTAACCACGAAGGCTGAATCAAAGCGCTGAAGGCACTGAATTTGTTTGGGTTTGAAATATGGAAAATGTCAATTAACTGCAGAACTTTCTCAATCACTAACGGATTACTTCAGTCGTCTGCTTCCAATGCGGATGTTCTAACCACTCGGTCTTGGTCTAGGTATATGAGCAAATTATATATAATTAACATGCTCTTTATTTTGATACTAAGTAATGTAACTTTGTGACTATAGAAACACGACATGAATGAAAGTGTGTCTTCTACCATGTATGAGACCACTATGATCTTTATTTATTACATTCGAGCATACGGAGCAACAGCACTTCATCTACTGATGGTGAGTTATATCTTCATCAGTTCTGGCATTTTATGATATTTAATACAAATGAGATTATGAAAAATACAGCTTCAAATTCTTAATTCCCTTAGTTCAAATTATGCTGAGCTCATAAATTACATTGAGTTCTTTAATCTAACAACAGTTCATTTATTAAGTTAGTGCAAGATGATTTTTCAATTAAAATACGCATTACATTTAAAATAACGGCCGTATTTATGTAGTCGTTAGTGGACGGGCCAACTTCTTTAGTTTGGACCATTTTATAAAATAATACATAACTATGGTCAGTTAACACATTATTGACAATTACACCTCCTGTTGGTAAGACAGTCAGTGTGTAGAATCACGTGATCAAACGATTTGAAATGATTAACAAGCGAATTTACAGCGAGTCTGTTCATTAGTTATGCTGAGATTAAATAATCGAGACAGAATGAACTGTAATCGACACCGCGTTACCCATGATATCTTAAAGGGACTGCACCGCGTTTATGCGTATACAAAACTATTCGCTTAATTTATTTTTTATAAACACCAGTATACGAACAAGCAAACTGATACTAATACATGATGTATATTACTTGTGGAACACACTTGACATTTTATATATATATATTTTATTCATTTTTTCAGATATATACATACACTTCAAAAATAAAAACCAGTGCAATACACACAGAAACAACAGCAATACATAATTATTAACATAATATAATGTAAACTTCAAATTCTATGCTTGTGGTTATTAGTTTGTGTATTGACTTGCTTTTAAAAAAAAAAGTGAAGAGAAAAAGGCGAAAAGAGGTGAGAAGGAAAGAGGGTGTAAGAAGGGCGTGAGCCTTTCAATATATTTTTCTATAGTGATGTGCTAGTGATATGTTATTAGATATTAAATCCATTCCATTTTGTTTCAAACAATTCTAGTTTGTCTTTTTTCGTTGCAATGATTCTTTCGATGTATATGCGTCGTGTAAGATAATGTTTGAAATGTTCTATTGAAGGAGTTGATTTGTCGTATTTGCAATAGCTTATGAAGTATTTTGCCAATATTAATATAAAATTGGTTATGTTTTCGGTCCTGCTATCTTTTTCGTTTTCCAGCCCTAGTGTTATGGTTCTGTAGTTAAGTATATTTACAAAGATGTTGTTACTGTTCAAGTATTCTTGTATGTTAAGCCAAAAATGTTGGATTGTTTGACATTCCCAAAAGAGGTGTTTTTGTGTTTCCGTGTTCATTAAACAGAAGTCACACAATCTAGAAGTTGTTAATTTGCATTTATAAAGATAGTCATTATTAGGTGTTACTTTCATTAAGAATTTATATTGATACTCTCTTAATTTTGTGTCTATGGTGCAATGTAATGGTATAGTAAATATATTTTTCCATGTGATTGTTCTTTCTTGAAATTCATTTTCCCATTTAATGATTGCTTTTGCATTAACCTTTTTTGTTTTGATTTGTGTTTCATACAACATTTTATTTCCAATATTACTAGATTTGAGCTTGTCAAACAGGTATTCAGGTTCTAATGATGGTAGATTGTCGTCGTCCATTAATTGTTTTCCCAGTGTTTTATTTATAGACTTTATTAGTGATAAGTAGTTGAGAAATTCTCCATTTTCGATACCATATTCATTTTGCATTTGTTCGAAGGTAAGAAAGTCTTTTACTTGGAAGTCATAAATTTGATCTATGAATATGATGTCCTTCTCCAACCATTTTTTATATAAAAACATATTACCATTTGTATGTTTAATATTCGAGTTATTCCATATAATTTCTTTTGGGAGGTTATTCATAGACTCTGTAGTATAGTTAATTGAACACCATGATGAGATAATGTTTTTCAGAAATGTATGGTTAAAGTTAAGTTTATTTGCATCTGTTTTACTAATGTTACATTTAAATATATCGTATCCATGTTTTGAGAGTTCCTTATTATAAAGTACATTCCATTTAGCTTCAGTTTTTGTGCCGATTCTTTTAACCCAGCTTGCCTTCACTGAATTTAAAAATGCATCAATATCTATCATTTTTAGCCCCCCATTTTCGTATCCCTGAATAATAGTATTTCGAGATATTTTGTCTGGTTTAGAATCCCACAAGAAGTCAAACATGATATTTTTAATTTTTTTAATTCTTTCTTCATCTGGGCTATTTAAAACAGTTAATGGATATACTAGTTTTGGGAATGCAAAAGATTTAAGGACGGTGATTTTACCTACTAGGGACAATTTCCATCTCCTCCATTTATATAGAGTATGTTGAAATGCATCTATTTTTGGGTCTAAGTTCAATTGTAATATTTTATTGGGATTATTTGTAAAAACGATTCCTAGCGTTGAAGCTTCATCTGATGTCCATGTGAATTGTTTTGATTTGCAGTATATTATATTTGTATTTCGTAGTGATCCTACTCTAAGTACAGTACATTTAGACACATTCAATGATAGGCCAGACACCAGATTGAAATTTTCAAACGTTCTAATAAGATTTTTGAAAGATTTTTCTGTTCCATCTAAAAAGAAGCTTGCGTCATCAGCAAACAACGTTTGTTTAATCTCGATATTTTTTATCGAGAGACCTTTTATATTGTCGTTTTTGTCAATAGATTGTGATAATATTTCAATGCCTATAATGAAAAGATATGGGGATAAAGGACAGCCTTGCCTCACACCCTTGTCTATCTTAAAAAAGTTTGACAAGTTGCCATTTACTGTAATACAACTTTTGGCGTCTCTATAGAAAAGTTTAATCCAATTAATTAATGTGTTACCGAAGTTAAAGTATTCTAAACATTTGAATATATAATCGTGATCTACACTATCGAAAGCTTTATGAAAATCCGAGAAAAATATTAACCCTTCTTCATTATCTTTGTTTATTTGTTCGATTACATCATAAAGTATTCTTACATTTTCACCAATGTATCTTCCTTTAATGAATCCAGTTTGGTCCTTATTAATTATAACATCAAGTACTTTTTTCATTCTATTAGCAATTGATTTTGAAGCTATTTTATAATCTACATTTAAAAGTGATATTGGTCGCCAATTATTTATGTCTGTTAAAATTTTGTTCTTTTTTGGCAGGAGAGAAATTACACTTTGTGTTTGGAGTTCAGTGAGTTTATTATTTTGAAATGAGTAATTCAAAGATTTTATTAAATATGGTTTTATATCATTCCAGAAAATTTTGTAGAATTCTGTTGTTAGGCCATCAGAACCAGGACTTTTTCTATTTTGCATATCTTTAAGAGCCTTGCCACACTCGTATTCTGATAAAAGGCCTTCACATGTTAGCTTCTGTTCATTATTTAGTTGTTTATGGGCGTCTGGAAAGAAATCTGTATCATGTTCAATTTGTTCGTTTTTGCGGTATAATTTGCTATAAAATGATTGGATTTCTATTAAGATGTCTTTTGTTTTGGTTTTTATTGACCCATTATTTTCAATTTTATTTATTGTTTTTTCTTTCGTTTGTTTTTTCTCAAAGCTTGAAAAATATTTCGTATTTTTCTCAGCTCCTTCAATCCATTCAGCTTTTGTTCTTATTAAGATATCTTTTATATTTTCATCTAGCAAGTGGTCTAGCTTTTCTTTTTCTGTGTTAAGTTTATTCAGGAGTTCATGATTATGGGGTGATTCATTTATTTCGCTTTCAATTTTTTTAATATTTTGTTCTAGTTGCAATTGTTCTTTTTTATTATCATTTTTCCTTTTTGCTGAAAATTTTATGGATTCATTTCGTACAGTGCCTTTTATTACTTCCCATAAAGTATTAGGATTTGCCGCATTATTATATTGGACTGTTTCCTGAATAGAAGTTCGTATGATATTTTGGTACTCTGGGTTAAGGATTATGCTGTTACTTAGCTTAAAGTATCCCGGTCCTTTTTCGGCCTTGGATAAATCTATCTTTAAATTAACTAATGAATGATCTGACCTATATCCTGGCGATATAGAACATTGGGTAGCTTTGTTAATTAAATCTTGTGAAATTAAAAAATAATCAAGCCTACAAAATATTGGCGGTTTTGTATTATTATGCCAGGTAAAGGTTTTACTTTTGGGGTTAGTTAAGCGCCATATATCATGTAAATTATTTTGAGAAATTATAGTGTTCAATTCTTCGGAATTACGTTTGTTTGTATTCTTTCTTCCATTCTGCTTATCTATATCGAAGTTTAAGACAACATTAAAATCACCACCTACAATCAGTGTTTCATTATTGTATTCCACAATCGTGTTTTTAAGTGTTTCAAAAAAGGCTCTATCTTTAACATTTGGCCCATAACAATTTACAAAGACAAATATTTCCTCGTTTATTTCAAGTTTTAGTAACTGAAGCCTGCCTTTGATTACGTCTTTATATTCTATAATTTGATAATCAATGTGTTCACTAATGAGGATACCTATGCCTTTGCTGTTTGAGCTATTACCACTTAGAAAGACGTCATTTTTCCACTCGGTTTTCCATAATTCCTTATCGTTACTATCAATACAGTGGATTTCTTGTAAAAGGCATATGTCGTATTTTTTAAGCTTTAGATATTCAAATAGTTTTAATCGTTTTTCTCTGGACGAAACTCCTTTAGTGTTAAAAGTACATATGTTTAAAGTCATGTGTTATCATTAGGAAAAAGATCTGCAATGTCGGAATCATTATGCACTGTTAGGCACGGAATTATACTATATATGTAAATGAGAAAAAGGCTCACAAAGGAAAGGGCGAAGCGAAATGAGAACATGAGCAACAGGCTCATAGAAGAAAAACAAAGGGGTTTGTGAATAGTTTTCAAGTATAGGGATTTTCCCTATGTGGAATTTAAATGTGTCAGGGAAGGGTTATTAAAGATATTTATGATACGCAATTGACAGTAGTTATGCATATAACAAAATCAAATAATCCAATATACAACAAATGCATGACATTATGTACATTCACGCTCATTCACGCTCGCCCACACAAGCCCGCGCGCACGTTAACATACCCACACACTTGACATGTACGCATATAGGACATTTAAGCTATGTTTATAACTTTAGTATACAAGATTACGTTACGTATGCTTGTAGGAGAAACATTTTTTTAAGGTTAATTGATTATTTCACTTTGATATGGTTAATCTCGGAGTGGTAAAATATCGATAAAGATGCATTAGAGAAAGATGTAATGAAAAAGATAGGTGTCCCGCATAGATTATAAGGTATTATTATTTGGACAGTTTATGCATCGTATCCGAATAACAGTTCAATAAATATCAAGTACCTACGCAAATTCGCACACAACTGCACAGATGCAAATCCACACGCGCCCGTCTTCCACACGCATACGAACACACACGCAAATAAACATGTTCATTTTACACATACAAAACAAGAATAGTAGATGTATATGACACTACCTCATTTCTCTGCAATAACCACAATGTGCATGATATAATTTAGTAGGTAATACTGAAACAATATTGACGGGTATCATTTCTTATGCCCTTTACGTTTAAAAGAGCGAAAAGGAATATTTACTTTATAAATACTTATAAAATAAAAGATATGATAGTGGACTATTCACTGTTGAGTACGTAAAAAAGGGAGACATAGTTATACATAAATTATGGGTGCTGGTCATATAGTATACTAGAATGTCGGGTCTGAGTAGTTTATAATTAAAGGCGTGTGACGTAACAAGCTGGATGTACATATCCCCCCAAAAAACATGACCTTTAAGATTAAAGGAAACGAAAATGGGATAATAATATTTTAATACATGTATATTAACTGGCCCGTACATACCAAATGTGTTCATAGAAAGATGGTTTTCAGCTATACGTGCACGCATCACACCCATTTCTGGTAACCTTGACGAAAAAACGAAATGCAAGGAAATACCACAGGGTAAGATACTAGGAGAACCCGACATACGAGTTACATATTGACCCCGCAGCATGATGTTGGAAAGAAACATTTGTGATACATGTATTTTTATGAAGAAAGAGTCCCGAGGGTTATTATTTGCAGATAAAAAGGAATATACCGGATAATAAACCTCATCGGGGAACAATATACATGGCATTACAGGAAAAGTATATAGACTATCAATTGAACTATTTAAATACAGCGCGTATTTTCAATATCTATATCAAATTAGGTAGCACATACTTTGACTATACACATGCTTTTTCACAGTAAAATTCATTAGCTTTTTCGGGTATAAAAATATGCATGACAGCCTAACATACCCAGCGGTGTTCACTGGAAAGGTAATACACCGCGAACATTAGTAGCAATACAGTATAAAACATGAGATACACGCTCATTAGAATTATATTAATGCAATTTTTATATTGTTCGAAAATGTTGCCAAGTTCCAATAATCAATCATAATTGTTATATATTACAATAATGATGTACGAGTGTTTACTCTGTTGGGGATATTTCATTATTATATTGTACAATGACGACAGTGAGGGTAGAACAAATATAGACAATACTACATAAAACACAACAATATGAACATGTTCATTCCAGAAGAGACCCAAATACATTGTCAGAATACATCACATCGGCGTATTTCATAGAATAATCAATTTTATGTTATCATTTCTATAATATATTTACTGCTGTGAAACTATAATCAGAAATGTATAGAACCTTAGCTCTATGTTTAAACACGATATTGCATTTACATTATCTTTTTAAATAAATATATTATTAGTTTATTATAATTGAGTTTTTATTATCAACTTTCTCATTATATTCGCATAGCAGTATATATTCTTACACTTATTATTACAGTATGACAGCTTATCAAATGGATGTGTAACAAATAATCGTTAGTATAATTCAATGTATTGATCTCTCATGTATAAAGTTCGTTGTCCAGCGTTTACAGGATACATCATTCACGAGGTTGTGTATTCAGAAAAGTCTATACTTGGTAGAAAAGATAACGCACTGTATATTCTATTATATTTGTGTGGTCATATTAAAATACATTTATGTTTAAGATTTTTATTTTATTTGGTTGTTAATTTTATGATTAAGTGTCTAATGAGCGTTCTTTTCTGGCCATTTCAACTCTATCCACCTGCTGTAATCTGACTCGTTGACCTCATGCTTTCGACCCGATTTATCCACGTAGAAGATTCGGCCCTCCTTTGACCATGCGTCATCGACTTCAGCGCGATTTTTAAATCGCACTCAGGATAAAAGATGAAAGTTGAACTTTGTTAAATCTTCACTAATTGAAACACCTGAGTGCTTCAACATCCTTCTGTTGTACAGGATTTTGTTTCTTAGTAGTCGCGATTGAAATTTGACTATAATTTGCTGCTTATTGTCCTTTTTATTGCCAATTCTATGAGCTATGTCTATGTCGTTTGGTTTTATATCTAATACAAGAGCCTTGAATTTAGTGTTGAGTGTGCTGCAGACAAGTGATGTTGTTTCCTCTGCGGTTTCATTTGCTTTAATTGAAACTCCATCAATTCTGATGTTGTTTCTTCTCGAATATTGTTCCAGCTTGTTAGTATTCAAATTCGATTCAGTTACTGCTGCTTTCATATCTGATCTTAACTGTTCTTTCTCCTCACTTATCACTTAATTGTCTAAAATGCGTTGACATACGATGGCAACGAATTACAAAACGAACCAAAATCTTCAAATCTATGTTTATGGTGAAGTTTATTCATGTTTCATCGGTCATGTCAACATATCGCATATCATGCTTGAAGTAAAATCAGCACTATTTCGAAATGGAAAACAAATAGCAAGTATCCAATATCGAAAGTTTGTTAAATCGATTACATGAATATGTTTTACAATATTTTTCTTAATACACGTATCTGTTAAAAGACGCGCTTAATTAAAACAAAAGTCAGCATGTTTCTATTTTTATAAATAACGTGGCTTGGTAGAATAATTCCACCGTACACAAATTTAAACTACATCTGTGAGGCAATACCTTTAATATCCAGCTGTGAGAACACACCAACTACTGATTTTATGAATGGATAAAGCAACACTATTTGAGAGTTCAGCGTAACGATATTATATTATATCTAAATTTATACACGCTTCCTGTCTCCGAAATGGATACTTAGGGAATCGATGTAAAGATATTTGCTTTTCTCTGTTCTGTCTATTTGAACACCGAACAGCAGAGCAACTATGTACCATCTTGTTAAATTATTAATCTCCAGAATAAGCAATGATTAACAATTATGTAATGCATTGATTAGTATAACTGTATACATTTTACAACCGCTACACTATACTGTTTACACTACTGGCGGCTTATCAGCAGCAGAGAGCTTTCTGCTTCCACTGAATTATAAATGACTGACCTAGTTTTGACCTCTGATTTTGCAAGGCATCTATTTGAGAATCTAGCGTAAGGATATTGTATGTTGATAAAAACAAGTTTATAAACAAGTTTTGCTTTCTACTGGATACTTGATTTGTATAAAAATGAATGTTTGTATTATTTGATGTATTTCTTTTATACTTTTGCATTTAACGAGTCTATCATTAGTTCTTGATATCTGGAACTACATTGTGACAGACTTCTGCTGTTGAAAATTATTGCGCCTGGCAAATGACGGACTACTTCTGTGGACTGTAGTTAAAGGGCATAGACGTGAGAATCATGCTAACAGTATTTATTTGGGACTGAAGTCCAAAACAAATAAAAACGACAAACCATTGTAATACCAGCTGATAAATACGGCTTTTGAATATTCAATTTCTAAATATGTGGTACCAATGTCAAATATGGACGGATTGAACAGGTACGATCGTTTTTGTGTTTTAAAAAGCTATGAAACCCGTGGTAGATTCTATATTGGCTGATGTATAATTCGATGGATTAGAATTAGAAGGTCGTAAGTGGCACTTACGACCTTTTAAGATTCTTACATATTTAGAATAAGCATAACAAGGCGCTCCTTATGGGCCCATTTTCATAAAAATCTGAACTTGTCATGTTGACCAAATTGAAGTTGTAAAAGTTTGTTTTACCATAGGTAAATAGTAAATTACAGACAGTTTTCACTTGTTTTCTCAATATATCGATTTGGTAGTTACGAGCTTCTTGTTCTAAGCTATCGAATTATGATGGTTATGCGTTCATACGGGTAAGAAGTAACACACAATAAGCGAATAAACGACAAAACATTGTAGAATCTATATTTTATTTCGATTCTAACAATATTTAAATAAGTATTTATGGAAAACCAGTGTTACTTTGCGAGAAAATGTCGTCTCGCTTACTTTTTTACCCTTCATGACGTCACAAAAACGACGTGACGTCACTTTCATTGGTATATAGAGCGTTTTAAAACGCTATATTTGTTCTTTAACTGTTAAGGTAAAATCGTCGGCCATTTTAGAATGTTGTATCAAAGATAACATTCGTGTAGCACGTAATTATCTCTTAATTAAACAATATGCTAATTATTATTTCCGAATCTCTGTTAGAAAAAAACTGTTTCAATACACAATTCTCCTTTACGAAAATGATGTTAAAGTGGTTTTTTTGCAAAATGAAGTCTTAACCGTCAATTTCGAGAGTAATTAGGCCGCCTTACCGATGTAAAATTGTGTACATTGCGTTCAGTTCTTTGATACAATTTGATACATTTCGTTAGTCTGGTTCCGGTACCTAAATTACTGTAAGCTTTAGGACAGGAAACCAGACTATACTGGTCGGCGATAAGTTCCCGATGGCTACCAGTATCCGACATTTGATATTTTTTCGTATTTAGCGTAGCTCTAAAATTAAGATATTGGGTATAATTAAAGAACTTGACCAAAGCAACATTTGTGTGTCAGAAAATTTACAATTCACGGAAATAAAAAGAAAATATCAAGAAATACATGCAATGAAATGATAGTCGTCACCTCTTTCCCTTGGGGGATCATCTGTTTACGAAAAATGTGCATGTGCGATGAAACAAACGGGTTCATCTATAAATAGCCACGGGTTTGCCAGAGTCTTTGACAAAGCAAGGTTTAGCTCAACAACAGGTATGAACAGTATCGGCGATCCATACAAAACTCGTTGTTAGATAAATATTGACAAAAACGTCATCATTGACGTCATTATAAATGGCGTCAGCGATTTTTAGGCTGGCGATTTGCGCCAGACTATTACAATCCTAAAAAATGAAATCCACTAAGATGAATTTACTCCCGAAACTGACAACACAGAATCTATACACCCAATGCAAATAGTTCCTCCTCGTTAATCAGTTTTGCAAGATAAGAACATTCAACTTTCCTTGTTTCATTTATTCTGTTCGATTGTAATATTGAAATGGAAGGAAATTGTATGAAATTAAAAGAAAAGGTGTTTAAAGGCGTTGATAATTATTACTACGCGTTCGTATACTACGCGTTACGCGATATATATAGCGCGAGCATAAATGATTTTATTATGTTAAATTATATAGGTCAGTATTCTCCAACGAGATCGTGGTCGAGTGGATGAGCAACTCGCTAAGTAATTTTCTGATGCTAAGGTCCAGCGATCGAATCACGGCGGCTCCAAAAAAAATTATTTTTTATTTTTTATTTTTTGTTGAGTCCAGCACTTACCTCTCTTTCGACTTAGAAAACCACTTGATGTTATATTACTTGAAAAGCTATTGTTCCTTAGCAGTTCGCCAGCCTGTCAGTACTTTCAGTACTTTGATTACTAATTGGAAAAAGCACTGACCATTAGGCCTCAATACCATTACCGGTGTGTAAACAAACAAAGAGAGACAATTCTAAAAAGCTATGTTCAGTCAATGGGAGATAATTTCCTTTTAGTTGAGAGGGTCAAAACGGGGAAAAGGGGAAATTAAACCTAATTTAATGTGAAATGTCGGATACTGATACTCAACATCTAATTTACGGCCTGAAATAGTGATCCCTTCTTCGCCCCGAATTCTACGCACTGTATGACGTCATAAATGTCAAATTGTGATTATAATATCGGCCATGACCCCATCAGGATTACAAAAATGTAAGCTATTTTGTTTTAACACGTTTAGTTTTCCAGATAATGCCGAAAAACATTCAAAAAATGTCGGAAACTGGTCGCCGACCAGTAGACACATTTCATGTTTATATACCGGGGCATTCATATTCAAATTGATATACAACGAGTTATTGGTCAGTAACTAGATCTGGTTTGTATTGTTTATTCAGCCAATAGATTTCTGGTGGAACATGGATGGCGATTAACATATGAATGGTTTCGTCATACTGAAATGTGTCTATACGTTTGTTAACTATTTTTGCAGTGTGTGGTTTCCGGTCAAATAAAAATATGTAGCCCGAACCTCCGCGATATACCAGGTCAAATACGGGGCTATCTGCTGGCGAACCCGTATGGTGAATGGGGTACGGTTTGTGATGATGAATGGGAAAGTGATCTTACGTTGTGTGTAAGTCACTGGGCTATGGGTATGTATCAACACACAGGTATCTCTATCATTAACGTATAGAAGACTTTGGAAACGAAATAAAAATCAAAGAAAAATATAATTTTTTCAAAATGTTTTTTCGTTCACACAGATACTTGAATCATTGATGAAGACTTTGAGGACGAAAACAAAATCAAAGAAAAATATAAATTTTCCAAAAAATGTTTTTCGTTTTTTTCCTTAGCAATTATACAGTAACTTGTTTTTATCCAGTCACTTCCGGCAAAATCGGCCCGATTCTAGGGTGCCGTATAACATTTAATTGTAATATGTCGTCAAGTGATCATGTGATTTGCAATATCCCGTCAAGTGACCACGTGATTTGACAGACTTCTTCTTAAAGCGGAGTCGCAGGCTGAAACTCTGTACCCGAGGATGAGGTTTTTCTATTTAAAATGAGCCTGGGTCGATCAATCCTTTTTCTACGACTAACTTGCGTGTACATGACGTTATCAAGATGTCCGACGTTGTTGTTTTGTCGTGACGTCAGTGAACGAACGTTGCATTTCCCACAAATAAAAAGGCAATTAATTAGTCCCGACTTTTATATTCCTTTTAAAGCTGATGAAGTGACTTGTTAGATACAATAATACGTAAGTGCCGTGGAGTGAGTAAAAGTTTATCCGGCTCGGCTGCGGAAATTATCGGGTGAGCCTTACCAGATAAACTTACTCATCCACGGCACTAACCTTTTATTCTCTATATCCACAGGCACAATATTTCAAAGTATCTGTGTGTATCCTTAGGCCTAACCCCCCAAATGCCACGGGCCTATTTTGGGCCTATTTTGTTATACTACGTTGAGTGCCACGGGCCTATTTTGGGCCTTTTTTGTATGGACACGAGGAACCTTGCATCATTACATATTAGCATCGTAAGAAAGGGCCAAGATGTAATCAAGTAAGGGTCAAAACATTGTGACGTCATTTCCGGTTGCATTCGGACATGACGTCATACGTCTGACGACGTTACGTTTGTCGCCATTTCGCCGATCGCGTATAAAAAGTGACCATCGGACTATTGCTTTATTATGTAATTAATGAAGAGTTACGTTAAAATAAACTATTTACTTCGGTGGTAAAATGACAGCCCTTCTGCATGATTGCTAAAATAGTTAAAATATTCATGTTTTATACTGCGTAATTATTCTTCAAAGCATGCGTGTTTTTAGGATTAGATTCGTGCTCAGCAATTAATAGGAAGTGATCGGTTTTAACTCTGAGAAGGATCCAAAACACATTTGCTGGTTAATGATGTTACCCGGTGAAGGGTTACACTTGGTAGTAACAGTAGACATTCCGGTAACGATAGCAAGTGTTATTCAATGTCGCTCAGCGACCGCTTTAGTACTAACGTTACTAGATACCGAGAGTCCCCCTTCACGACATGAAATTGTTCAACATACACTGGAGAGGGTCCCTATTGTTCGCTTCAGATTTGGACCATTCACCAAGCGCTGTCCTTAGCTAGCAATCATGATCTTAAAGTACTCCTGTGGTTTCGGCCAGCATTTGATGAAAGTTAGAGTCGGTCCTGATGGCTGGAATTTATACATGTACTGCTATATCTAAGGCATGCGCTGTAAATGTTTAAGGATATTTCTCGATTGCGGGGCGCGATCTAAGACCTACGTCGAATGCTCGTCATATTCGATAAAAAAGACTTAAATCAAGACAGTGTAGCGGATCATTGAACAAATAACAATGCCCAGGAGTTGTAATAGTTGGTAATCAATTTGATTCCCTGCATGCTTCAGAGAAAACCCTTTCTTGCAGACATTCGAGTTTAAATCGACATGGCGAGTTAGTTCTATGCTAAGAACACATTTAATTCTACTGACACAAATTTAACTTTCTGTGCAGAAAATGCACGTAATATTCTTTTTGGTGGTTGTTTTGGGCTTTGAACTTATTACATCAAATTTTAAGAATTCTGAGAAATCACGATTGCGTTTCAGGACATATATCACGTATCATGTCACTAACAAAATTAGTTCAAGTCACTAAGGATAAATTGTATCTGCACATGGCATTAATAGTTCGTTCCCCTGATACTAAATTTTGTATTTGTGTGTCTAGATGTTTATTTTCAACGGACACCCGCCACAGTCGGAAGTTCGTAGATATCTGTTTTATTCATCTCATAATGACCGAGTTGTGTGAAACAAGACATCCATGTTGCGATACCTTACTCGCATCTATTTCCGAATTGAATCATTGATTCTGCAACGCACCCGGTTGAGTTCACAGAATATATACATGCGCATGGGATACAACATACAGACAGTTACTATATAACTAGATGTGCAATTAGCAGTACTTACTCGAAAAACACGTTTTTGTTGAAGTTTTAATCACAGAACTATGTTTAACTTATATAATTATATTTTCTGGCGCGTAGCTACCTATAGATACGCGCGTACGCGACTGAATCCACATGATTCTGACAGAAAAAAACACAATTTACTTTAATCACTAATTCCTCATTCATGTATTCTAAATTTCCATTCCATCGTACTGTACTACAGGGTGTCTCAAAATACATGTCCGATTGTTGAGGACATATCTCTCCTTAATGTATTGCTTTACATATATGATTTATATGTATGATCACAGGGCATTCAGATCAATGTAGAAATTACAAAACATTTATCCAAAATAATACATACGAACCCTATAGAATGCATTTTGAGTAGCTACCCCCCCCCCTTCGGTAAAAACCTGTGATTGACGTCGTTTGACGATTTTAATGACGTTCACATAACTTTGAGTCGGATATGATTTTTCCATTTTCTCCACAAATTGATATTTTGGGTTTCGATGTAGTTATAAATCTTGAACTTTATATACTCGCATCAATGCTTACAAGTACAGTGAAGTTCCGCTTATAAGACCGGTCAAAAAGTGGTCTTGTAAGCGAATCGGTCTGTAATAATAGCCGAACTTTTTTGTTCTTAATTTAATACTTTTGGACCACAACATTGCAAAAATCTGCATGATTTCGAAATAATTAAAGTGGTCTTATTAGCGGAACTTCACTGTATTTCAGACGCATGTATATATTGTAATATATTCTTGATAAAGTGAATAATAGTTAAATGTAGTAGTGCAAGATATAACTCAAATGGGTGGAGGCACATATATATATGCCCGTCATGTTTCAGTAGAAATAAAGCAAATAAAGGCTATGTTCGGCATTTAAAAAAAAAAGAAAAAAAAAGATATAACTCAAATGAGAAATAAACAAGACAAGTGAGCGGTACGACTACAAGTTTAATACTGAAGTACAACATATGATATAGCTGCGAGATACAGAAGAGATTAAGCATGTTTACAGAACATGTATAGTCTGTTTCATAATATAATTATACTACATATATAATTCATGATACAAAAAAACACAATGCATACACTCTTAGTTATAAACTTAGTCAACGAATTAGAATTTACTTGACGGTCAAGAGGGCTGATACTCGTGCGTGTGGATGGGCTTAAATCTCTCTTTAATTCATATATTGCAGTTTATAAACTTTATACCGATTAAAAGTTTCGACTAAAACATTCGGTTGAGATCAGTAATTGACATATTCATATTAAAATACCTTGAAGTCATGACTGCCGAACACTTTTTGTTCTTATTTAATCTTTAAAAATAAAAGCCCGCATGTAAAATAATGGAAAAATGTACACACATAACGAAATAAGTATGATCTGTTTGGCTATTTATATATACAGGACATGGATTCATTTTAATAAACAACAGTTTAATCATTTAATGATGCTATCATTTGGGGCAATGCCGAGTTCGCCGTTCGTTTGTTATGTGACTTTCTTCCAAGGACAAGTAGTTCTAATGAATTCATACCCAGACGGACTGTCGGTCTAGATTCTGGAAGTTTTGTAAGCAGAGACGTTGGAAACTATAATTGTTCATAAAGACCCGGTCACTAAGGTCAAATATAAAACTTCAAAAAAAGAAAGTGAATGCTCGCCCTAAGGTTATCCCGGTGGAAAGGGTAAATAAAGCCAACATCTCTCTCACTACTGTAACCACTGCAATGAGGAAAGTGATAATGCACAGTTATGCATCAAAATGTCAGATTACTGTAAGAGATTCACTTATTGAAAAGTCTTACGTTTGTCAAGTTTAGGACAGAACACAATGTATATTAAGATTGAGTAATATTGACATGTTTGTACCATTTAGGTAATTGGTCGATACATGATGCAGTAATAACGATTGTACGTGGAACAAATTTCTGACGATACTAAGAGTCTAAGTCTAGCTTAATTTCCCATCTCTGTTGATTTTATCGTCATTTCATTGAAAACAACTTTTTGGCTGGTCTCCCTTCTTCAATGTATGTTTGAGAATGACCATACATCACGGCACCCTGTGCAGCAACTTCTGATGGGTTGCCTGGAGTTATAACATCAACCCCACTACCAGCATATTTTGACTTGATTCCATTTTGAAATATGGTTGATTCGGAAAAACGTCCAAACATAATGATTGTTTTGATTTTCTTATCTCTGCGAACACATTCAATCTGTTTGATTGTATCCTGTATACTCGCATCAAACAATTCAACAATGACTTCCGGTTGGAAACGTATTTTATCCGATTTAACTCGTACTTTATCCTTATACGGAGAAGAGTCGATGGTTTTGCTAATTGTTTCCCCTTTGATATTTTTGTACATGTCTGGCAACTTCACAGGAATCCACATCTTGTGATAATCAGCACAAGATATATTAAAATGTCCCAGAATTCTTTCCTCGAATTTCAGCATGAACTCGTTGTAATCAAAAGGCTCAGAAGTCTTGAATTTCTCATATACTTCGTGACTGAAGATTTCCGACATTAAATTATCAAACGCTGATTTAACAAGCTCGGTTCCACATGCTCCACTTATTGCAGGTAGACCTTCTTGTATCTGCCCATTTATTGTAACTTTGTAAACCGTAAAACTAACACTGGAATCTACAAATAAACATTGACACATCCTGTTATTTATTGTTATTGTTTGTAGAACACGAGACCTGATTTCAAAGTTTTAAAAAAGAAGTAAAGTTACCAATTTTCTAGGGCTCTTTTTAGCTGTTAGGCCACTAAAGCACCCTTTGACATCGAACTGCGGCGCCCAGGAATAGACACTGCCCTTACAGGGACCATTTTACACCATGGTGGAGTGGAGCATGCGGGTCTTGTTCAGAGAAATTAACCAGTGGTCCAGAGGGGGGTCGGACCCGGGACCTCTCGATCCCGAAGCGCGTGTCCTACCTCTAGGCCACCGCTCCGCACTTAATTTAATTTGTAATAAATAATGTTTTGTTATTTGGATACTGTGAGGCGAGTATACTCGCCGCAACTAGATAATGTCTTAGTTACACAATGACCTGCTGAACATCACATAATGATTTCGCTGTAATTTATTCTATTCATGACGCGATCTTGACACATACCGGGGGTGGGGGCAAACTAAGTAGCAAATTAAGTGGCAAATGTACATTTGTGTTCGCTTTATAATTACAAAGATATTTGATGTGATCGTCATGCCTCATTCCTCATGCATTACCACTGAATGTGTTTCCCACTATTGAGATTAATTACGATATAGCATGAAAACAAAACAACATACCAGCAGCAATGAGCATACATCTTGATCCTGACGTAATATGTGGTACATGTGGTGCGCCGCTTTTTGTGTCGCCTTTTCTCTCTAGAGAAATATGGCGAACATAATGTAATATCGCTCTCGACTCCGTAATAATGGTGAACTCATCGCTTTTGATACCAGCCTATATATAAATAGAAACGACGAAATAGTAGAGTGAACACTTATCATAGAGCGGTTCATTCCATATACTAAATAATAAATAAAGCTAAATAGAACGCGTACATTGTCGTATTATTCCTTTCTGGTTTCTGTATATCATATGAAAGTGGACCCAATATGTCTCAAATTCTTAATTAAACAAGAGATATTTGTAAAACATGCATGTCGCCATGGCTGCCCAATAGTTGGAAATGATTAAGGTCACAGTGACATTGACCTTTGATCTACCGACCTCAAAATCAATTTGGGACATCTACTGTTGCTGGTCAACCTCCATGCATAGTTTTGAAGACCCTAGGACACCGCGGTCTTAAGTTATTCGAAAGACACCATTTACCATCTACCTACAACAGCCATCGATATATGCAAGTTATTTATCCCTCATTAAAGATGTGGAACATAAACTGACCATAAACTTTCCCGATGCAAGTACTGGAACATGCAAAATTGAACATTATATATGAATATATATATAGCACATATTGAGGTTAAAGTTGGAAATAAAGCGATACGTTTACCAACTCTGCAGCAGACTTCATTAACTCTTTGGCGACCGAAGACCACGTAATAGGTACTGTGAGCATCCAGTACAAATCTGACATGACAAGTCGACATCCTCTAGATTTCGTATAATCTACTAAAAGAGTATTGGTACAAAATCTAATTGCCATTGACAACACAAGTACAGCTGGCAAGCATATACCCATCTCATCTTTAATTAAGTGTATCTGGAATATATGGAGAGAAAAAAACTATTTAATATATATATATAGAACTTTATTTCCCCCGTTTTCCGGAGATATATATATATGAACTGAACAGAATTTATATACAGTGACAAAAATGTGAAAGGTATA
The DNA here is from genome assembly GCA_963678985.1 of Spisula subtruncata. Taxonomy (NCBI): domain Eukaryota; kingdom Metazoa; phylum Mollusca; class Bivalvia; order Venerida; family Mactridae; genus Spisula; species Spisula subtruncata. The sequence goes on from OY787663.1 coordinate 59,519,963, forward strand.
TTCAGTGAATGAAAAATATACGCTAGAGAACATTCAACGACACGCACGCGCACACATAAATGATTCATACACGACTCACGCACAGATCACCACATACAGTACAAATGTATCAATCACACACTCTACCTCACCTACCCACACACTCGCACGCACACATGTTCGCCCGCACACATACACTCACGTTCGCACTCACGCTTGCACACACATACGCAGACTACACATACATTCACGCACACACTTAATTGCATATTTACCACGAACAAGACATGCACTGGCACACATACATGATTCTATGTATAATTGTATATCGACGGTGCCAACCCAAAACCCCACAACTCGATTTGGCGCGAAAACTTTATCGCAGCATCCGCATCTGCTAGACTTCCCGCGCATTTCTGTCTAGGAGCCATCTAAATAGCCAATCGCATTACTTCAATACAGTCAGGTGACAAAATACAGTATTTTTTTATTGGATTAAAAAAGAATAGTCGAAAATTCCGTATATGACAGTACAAACTCCGATTTAGTACAAGTCCACATATTCTGGTACATGTCGGAGTTAATTTTGGTTCCAAATAGGATCCTGAAATGTTGTCTTTTTGCAGTTACGGAGTTTTGGTTTGGCACCGTCGATATACAATAAGCACATTTAAAACATGTTGTCAAATACACATAACATGTACAAAGGCTGATACAGACACATGGACGTTAGACGACTGTACCAGACGCATAGTAGTTTAGTACCTTCCTTAACACGTGTGTAAGGAAAGAATGGACGTATTTCTTACCGCGTGCACTGGTACATTTATTACAGTACTTCAGAAGCTCAGTTTCTACGAAAAGCCGAAACAGAAACAAGTTTAGATAAACTACTTACAAGAACTAAGCGAAAGGGAAATGTGTATTAAACTGTAGTTACAATTTTTTACAAACGTTAACGTCAACACGCTTTATGCGTATAATATATTTTTTACTAAAATAATTATATACATGTAGATGAAATATACCCCGGATTGTTCGTTGCTTATCAGCGAAACAATATTCTTGAAATAATGAAACTTCTCATGTCTTCCATTATCCATCAGTTCTTTGTACTTTTCCTCGGCGTCATAGCCAAATGCTTCTATTGTATTGTCTGGTGCAATCAGTATGGATGCTGGTATGCTGGTTTGAATTAGTTTCCAGAGTATAAAACTACATTGTGTTGGTTCAGACTCGTACTCATTGCGAAATGAGAAAGCTACCATCACACGATCGCTTCCAAAATGTATAGCCGCAACACACACCGGTACCTTTGAATGTAAAATGAAATGATATCAATAAAACCACAATAGTTCTCAGTTTTGTTATTCTATTCTGACAGGTTCGTCAATAACAATCAACACTTTTAATGATGAATGATAACAACGAGGGTAACATATGGAGACGGAAGTGGTTACACTGACTAGTTTAATGGACGTTTTTCGTCGATTCGGTAAGTACATCTTGATTTTTCATTGCTTAGTAAGGCGTTTGAAATCAAAATAAGCTGACTAGAGTACCCGGCCTGATTTCTTGTTTGCGACCCATGGTCGTTTTCCCTCCAAGCACCTAAAATTAAGCAGAACATTCCGTCTCCATACGTTACCCATTGGATAACTAGTGCATGGTTTGCAAAAACACTCAGAAATTGTCGACAATACTCTTTACATATACTCGTATCATTAATTAGTTTTTCGATATAAATGTGGGAAGAGACTGATTCTACAGTCAGGGATATAATCATGTAATCTGATGAGAATTAAACGTTGAGCGTTTATCACTGACCGGATGGTAACCTAGCTTACATAACATAATATAGTACAATCGCTGTCTCAATATATTTACCAAGCTTCCTGCGATAAAGTGCTAAGTCATCACGCAAATTCATTTATTTTTAGCTCGCAGTCTTAAACGTGAATTTTATCGCCTGCGCTGAACGACGCGCTAACGCTCCCTGTTAAAAATCAAAGCACTGAAAGTACTGATGTTTGGCGTACTGATGTCATTATAACCAATCAAATAAAGGCTGCATCAACATGCTGTGTCAGAGTTCTGATAAGCACAGACTCACTCGAAGGTTTGTGCTGCTCTCAAGACACCAAGCGCCGGTGTCAAGATGAGTGACTGGGTAGTCTCCATGCAACTGAATACAGTGGGAATTAAAACACAACAAACGAGATGGCCATCCCCCTGCTATAGAAACAGGACTAGGTAGAAATATGTTAGGAGAATAAAATAAAGGAAGGTAATTAATAAAATAGAACCAGACTTCAATAGAAGGAAAATATAAGAAAATTATATCAATGGTTATATCATAACTTCTTTTAGTTGAAGGAAATAATTCAAGAATGGAACCAGATATAATTATGTTTTCATGTCACAGCACTTCTCCTAGATGTCATATACATATACAGTAGAAACTCCCAAATCCGAACTCCCTCGGGACTGTCCAAAAATTTCGGATTATAGAGAGGTTTCGGCGAGAAAAAGTTTTTTATTATTTCAGTGTCTGTTACTAAAATAATCTACTAGTATATGTATTGCAAACCACGGGAGCTGTAGTATACATGTATTCCTATATATCTCTGAACTGTAATTCTCTGGCCATAATTAATAAGAATAATATTATACTAAAATAAGTTTGTAATAAAATTATTAAACTTTCAAAACCAATTGCGTTTTTCCAATTACATTGTGTTATATGTTGAACAGTAATCAATTCTTATATATTATTAACACCACTAAAAATGAAGAATTCTCTCGTACCGCATACTTTTGTTACATCAACTTAAATATTGACCACAGAACTGTTTTGATTCTCAAATTTATTAAATTTAAACCCACTGTTTCATCTTGACCACTTACAATACAAGATGAGTCCATGTATAGAAAATGACATGTTAGTTGTGTAAAGGTGTTAAAAGTCATATACCAAGTCCATACATTTCAATTCGATTGCTTGATAATAGGGGGGCATTCTACATCAATAGACAATAGTTTTTTTTACAAAGTGTCACCTTTTATTATACAAACAGTAACAATGGAGTGTAATGTCACCAGTCAATTATGGTGCACTCTGTTGTAATATTCGACAATTTGATATACAGTCCGCAACATATTTTTGAATTGCGGATTACGGAGTTTAATTTATGAACAAAATATCAATTCCGGACTGAAATCGTAGTTCGGATTGAGGAGGATTTCGGATTGGAGAGGTTTCGGATTGGAGAGGTTTCGGATTGCGGAGTTTTTTTTCATGTAACATTATATAAGAATATAGAAGTTAAAAATTGGGACCTTGAACATTTTTCGGATTGGTGAGGATTTCGGATTGGAGAGGTTTCGGATTAGGGGTTTTTACTGTATATTTAAAGTCGATCAATTGAATTTAGGAGAAAAAGTGGTCCAGTGGTAAGGGCTAATGACTACTGATATGAAGGTTGTCCATACCCCCACCGGATCAAGAGCAGAAATATTTTTCGGAGTAACATAACTAAACTTACGAACAGACTTTTGGACCATACTCAGCGTAAATGAAAAGTTACCACCCTATTGACACATTTCAATCATAACCAGTTGTTTGTTATTACTTGTATCATCAACCAGAGCTCATAAAGTGATTACCAGGGAGCTTAAATAAATAAATATTAATTGCAAGATAAATACTTTCATGTAAGTACAGTGTGTACCGTTTTCAGAATTTATTATTCGTCCCAACACGGGGCGGGTTTTTAGCAATATAGTATACGTCCCGGTACGGTACGGGTTTTTAGCACTATATTTTTTCTTCACAACCTGAACTCAACTGCGAAGAACGCATTTAACGTTGAAATTTGTCATTACGCTTTGGAACTACTATACGTAGAACTATTTCAGTTTCCCGCCACCAGAGAAAACATGCTGTTTCTATTTATAGCCTTAATGTTTGTAAACAACCTAATTAGGCCATCGTCTACAACGTTCAGCGGCGGAGTGATTTTAATTAAAACCGTGGATTACTTTCTCTGCCTTGACGGTTAACAGGTCTTTGGTAGTAGGAATATAGTCCATGCGGAATGATTTGCTATAAATATCCTCTAAAAATAAAAGTCTGATATAATTGTTGGTCTTAATATTAATAAATGTTGGTAATGTAAACAAATCGGGTTCAATGATACGTGTAACCTGTTTACCATACTTGTAATATTGTTCAAATCATAGAACTATTTATTGGCGTTTATTGGCGTAGGCATAAAGGCGTTAAATTGGTAGTAAAGTTGAAAACGGTTATAATTACATTGTGTGGCGTAAACGCCACACAAACATTGTTCGTTTATTTAAAAGAGTGTGATAAGTAATGGTCAATAACTGACTTACACAATTGTGTACAACAATGCAAATGTCATGATGCGGGATAAAAAGATCGATGCGAATTTGATACAGGCTCTTATATTTTGGATGAGCATAATGCCACTAAAATAGACGTTCAGAAGGGAGGATGTTACAGTGTGTCTGCATGCGTCCAGGTAAAATCGTATTGTTTTTTAAAATTGCATAAATGCACACAAACAGTAAAATTATGATTGGATTTAAGTTAATACCTTACATGAACATTGTAATTTTTTACTGTTTAACTGCATTTTGTCACCGGACCATTTCTGGGAGTTCTTTGAAATAAGGATCTGTGTGATTCTGTATACATGTTCGTTTAGAATTGTTTTATATTAGTAAGTGCCCCAATGGGGAACAACAACAGAATCCTTCTGTTGACAGGTTTGTGGGTGGGGAACGATTGTCTATGATAGGTTGCTTATTACTTTGAGGGTTTGATTCTCGCCGGAGCATTCATTTTAAATTCCTCTGAACATTACGACTAGATATCCCATTTGCGACAGCCGAGGAGAGATTACTCGTATATGTGTGGAGACGTTTGCACTGTACAGTCTGATGAACTGGTATGGCACATGTTTGTATAGCTATACTTTGACCGCAAGTATATCTAGTTAAACTGTATATAAACACCACATATGGAACAGCAAAGGATTTTGTATAACTCTAACGCGGTATTGGGACCTGTGCCACTTAAATTAAACAGGCAGATCAGGTATAACAACATATAAGGATATTGGAAAAGAGATTATCTTTTTCAATGTGTATAGCTTGGCGATTGTGACTTGAGCCTAACCTTTATGCAAGAATACATTACAAGATTTTTGCTTTGAATGTATCAATTTCCGCAAGTAAATCGTGCAATATCGGTATTTCAGATTTGTGTTTGTATTACATCTCGAGCGTCTTCGTGATACTCCCCGATTATGAAAACATACACTCGGTGTTGTAAACGTAGATAATATATCGACTGTTAAATTATGCTAATCAATAGGTCAGGCTCATGTCAATGTGGCCAAGCTTTACCGTTATTTTAATTTACTTGGGGAATAGAAGTGAGCAGGTAAAATACACTTCCGCTCTCCCTAAATCGATGTAATGGTCAGTGATTTCTGTTTATATTGACATTGCAGTATATCGCGTTAGACTTATACATAGTTTATTTAAGTTTTTATTGACAGGTGGTCTTTTTTCAAGGATGGGTTATAACAACGGGCTTGACTTGATGTTTTGTCTATCTACACTGTTTTTTTTCAATGAATGACTGCTGTTGTGACAATGTGTATTGATCATACATGTAAATCCATCCCCCCGTATATTTTCATCCTTTATGTAAACATTTATCATTCAGATGTTTATATATGTCAGCTCGTGGAGAAGTATACTCACACGGGCTTAAACAACTGGCGCACGTGCGCGGGTTGATAAGTTGGTTATGAACAACTTTTGCACGTGCACGGGTTAGTAAGTAAGATGAACAACCTCCCACCGGGTTATTCATGTGGGTTATTTACCTGGGTTAAACAAAGAAACAATTGTGTAAAATACTGAGTACCGTTCAAAGAAAATATAAAGATAAACGTGACTTGTTAAGATTAATTTGGTTACAATTGTCAACTGCGTTCGCCAAAATAAACATTGTTATAGTATTTACATGTATAGATCTACAACGACCTTTGAAATATGACCCCTGGACGAGTCCATATGCCAAGGTTGAAACGATATTTACCGTTATTTTATGAAAAAATATGGATACGGTTGAAAAAACTCGTTTATTTCTAGTTGGCAACGTGGCTTAGTGGATAAACTGTTCTCTTGTTAGAAACAAACTTTTTAAATGGGCTGTGGGTTCGAGTCCGCTGCTATATATCTTTTTCAATAATTTAATTTCTATAGTGTATATTTTAATTCTTAATGTTTGATAAATTCACGTTTTATAACTAATAAAAAATGATTTGTTTCCTTTACATTGATTTAGTCTGGATATTGTATTTATTGTACATTTTCATCTTCATGCTCTGGTGATATATAATTGGATTCAATTACGAATAACTCGAGTCATTGGCTTCGCTGCAATCAACATTTTAAGAACGTTGAAGATGTAGAAACGTCAGAATAAGCTAATGGCTTATCTTGTCAGTGGTTTGTGTGGTGTACATCGCTTTCAATTGCTTATTTCTTCTTTCTAGTGTGAGTTCGGACCCACTAACAAACAGTTTTTTTATATGTAATAAACTTATGCTTAAATGTAATGCTATATGAATTCATATCAATTATACAATGTGTCAAAACCAGTGTGAGTATCAATTGAATTACAAGTTACGACGCTGAGACAACCTTGTGTCCTTATATGCTAGCTCTTTTCAGTCGGACAACCCTCCCACACTCTGACAACCTAAAACAGTCCCATTTCCTTCTCCTCTATCAAAACCTATGTACTTTCTCGATGAGATTTTTTTCGCGTGGACGCTAAATCTGTGTACCAACTATGACATATATCTTGTGTGCTTTTTACACACTGAAACTTTTATAATTTTATAATTTTTGTAATCTCTGTATAATTAGACAAGCACGAAACATATTTGCTGAGCAAAATTAAAAAAAATATATATAGCAGAATGCGATTCGAACTCATTCGTTCAGTTTTTTAAGTACATGTACTTGTATTCATAGTAGCTTAGCCGACTGCGCTATGCGCACTACTTGATAAGACTATTCTTAATGCATGCTTTATGGGTAAATACACCCCTATAACCTGGTTAACTCCATTGTTAAAAGTACAGTTACGCCCGAGTGCTTGTTGTAGATCTATATAGCCTGACCAGATTTAGTAGGCACTCCGGACATATTCCGTGCATATTTTGGACAAAGTCGGTGCGAAAATAAACAAATATTTCCGACTAGTACGGACTACGCTTACGGAAAATAATACACGCTTCCGAAGTTTAATGAGTGCCTACTAAATCTGGTCAACACACGGTATAACCGGATGCGTGGTCGGCCGAGTGATGCGTTACGGCCGAGGTAAAAACCGATGACGGGTAAGTAGTGGGGTTATATTTCTTACCAGAACTTATCCATTTCGGCCTTTCTTTTGAATCTAGCGATTCGTGAATGACCACGAATGTTTAAATGTACTATTCATTCAGCCTCGCATGCTATATTTGCAGAATAAATCTGATAGAGCCTGTTTATACACGACAAGCAGAAAATAATGCTCAATTCTCATATACATTGTCCGAAATTAAACAGTTTGCGCTAGTATTAAACTGTATAACCTCACAGATCTAACGAAAATTCATCTATGAACAATTCTGTAAAGTTACTACTCTGTCCGTGCCCTGAAACCAGCGATTGACCCTTTCAAAGAGACCCTAGTATGCGCAAAAATGATGACGTTAACAGCCGAGGAGATTTTGTGATGATGACGTTTACGGCCGAGGGCGAAAAATATGGATGACGTTTACGGCCGAGGAAATATTTACTAAAAACTGTCATTTTTCGCAGTTTCAATAGTTTTCTCACCAGTTAAGTACGAACTATTCGCCAGTGTACATTCCAATGAACATTTCTTTACCAGAAAATGTTGGATATGATTGCCTTACACTTATTTTATTCGTATATATTTGATATAAAACGTCATTTACAAGACAGGTATTTGTTTGTTTGAAAAAGCATTTGACAGTCTACATGATCTCAACGAAGAACGTCAGTCAGCATACAAAAAATGACGCTCTACTGAACCGGTCAATACCGTTGTGCTCCCTGTCTTCACCGGGACGTGTCTTGCACACATTCTTGTGTTTATCATAATTATTTTACAGAGTTGTATTGTGCACCAGTCAGTTGCAACCACGGCCCATATCCCCGGGGATGGGCAGTGGATAGGCGGAAAAGTCATGTCTTGCCTCGCCGGAGAAATCTGGAAGATTAAATGTCCGACCCAATATCCCGGGGACAATGTTTAGCTGTCAGAGGTCGGGGAATACTGGAGATTTTACCATCAGCTATCCCCTGCAGGGTGGGGGAATTGCGGTGGTTTTGAAAACCCGAAAGTAAAATTCCACACCCATACCCAAGGGTCGAGACTGTGGATGCAACTGACTGATGCATTATTTTAATGTTCGTATTTTCCTTAATTTGTTTTAGCGGTATGTTTTTATGCTAGGAGTAGGGAAAGAAAAATGTTCGTTCTGAACTGATGGTAAACGTTTTTTTACCCCGTATATATCTTAATGGGTGTACAGAAGGAAATGTTTGAAATACCGTCATCGACTCTTCCTAGCACGGGCTAGGACTTCTTCAGTCGTAGATCTAGGACTGCTTCTGCTGTTAACAGTGGCCATGTCGTAGGTACTGTTAACGCACGATTGTTTGATGTATAAATCTCCGCCCTGCAGCCAGAGCTGACCGTCTAAATCTCCGGGGTCGGTACACGTAATCACTAAGTATATCGCGGGTGTCGGAACCGAACCAATGTATATTCACTGGAACCAGGAGTCGATTTATTGCCGCACATTGTGAAGATGTGTTATAAATTATATATATGTCGGTCTAATTCTCCCTGTACTCTCGCCGGCGGTACCGAAACGTGCACCGGGACAGTGAGAACGGGGCTAAAGTTATTCTCGATTTCTCACGTGTAAATTCCAATAATCTAAAAGATAGTTTTTCAAAAAAATATTTTCCCCCAAATTACGCTATGATCACAAATATTCATCACATAAGAACAAATTACATCTTATGACAAACGGGCATCATAATAATGATACATGTTCATCATATAATGACAAATTCACACCAAATGATAATCATATTATGGCAAACGGACATCATAAAATGACACAACGTTGTCATATTATGACAAATGGACATGGTGTTTTTTTAAATCACGGTATAATAACATAATACAACAGTTCTGCTTATCTTAAGACAGCTGTGGCGTTCCATAGAGCTAGTCTGAGTTCCATATAGCCATATTTCACACTCTTAGTATTTACTTTCAAATAAACAAAAATACGTCTTGTATTGTCGATTCAAAGATGTCTGTCAAAACCGCCATAATGTTTCATTTATGAATAGCTAATTGCAGCAAGTTTAACCACTACGCCATAGGACCATCAGCTATTTAATCATTTAAGTGTATTATTGATTGTATATTTTAATCCTGACAAACCTTTAATAATCGACCGGGGTGAATGTTTGTTTACGCGGTTGTGACAGAAATCTTTGAATCAACTATAAATAACATAGATCTCCAAAATGACGTTTTATATTGAAGATATACGAATAAAATAAGTGTAAGGCACGAATGTACACTGGCGAATAGTTCGTACTTAACTGGTGAGAAAACCATTGAAACTGCGAAAAATGACAGTTTTTAGTAAATATTTCCTCGGCCGTAAATGTCATCCATATTTTTCGTCCTCGGCCGTAAACGTCATCATCACAAAATCTCCTCGGCTGTTAACGTCATCATTTTTGCGCATACTAGGGTCTCTTTGAAAGGGTCAATCGTTGGTTTCAGGACACGGACAGAGTAGTAACTTTACAGAATTGTTCATAGATGAATTTTCGTTAGATCTGTGAAGTTATATAGTTAATTACTAGCGCAAACTGTTTAATTTCGGACAATGTATGTGAGAATTGAGCATTATTTTCTGCTTGTCGTGTATAAACAGGCTCTATCAGATTTATTCTGCAAATATAGCATGCGAGGCTGAATGAATAGTACATTTAAACATTCATGGTCATTCTCGAATCGCTAGATTCAAAAGAAAGGCCGAAATGGATAAGTTCTGGTAAGAAATATAACCCCACTACTTACCCGTCATCGGTTTTTACCTCGGCCGTAACGCATCACTCGGCCGACCACGCATCCGGTTATACCGTGTGGTCAAACTATAGTTGATTCAAAGATCTCTGTCACAACCGCGTAAACAAACAATCACCCCGGTCGATTATTAAAGGTATGTCAGGATTAAATTCTACCATCAATAATACACTTGAATGATTAAAAAGCTAATGGTCCTATAGCGTAGTGGTTATACTTGGTGCAATTAGCTATTCAGAGATGGAACATTATGGCGGTTTTGACAGACATCTTTGAATCGACAATATGTACGACCATAAGTTGAAATTCACAGATTTGTAAACACCCGACCTGAAGGACATTTACTCAATGAGTTCCTTCAGATGGGGTGTTTATACATCACTTCAACACATGGTCGTTAAATCCTATAGTGTATGAGGGAATACTTCTGAGGTTAGAATAGATTGGATATTGTTTAATTTCAAATTCTGAAATATACATGGCCTTAAGTTCGAAATATGATAATATAATAATTAACAAGTAATTAATAACTTGTACTGCGAATCACCATTAACTTCAACTTTAAATAATAACCTAATGTTAAATTCTAACGCAAACTATATCATCCAGGGAACATAATAATTATCAAATAAACGATGTGAGATAAGAATCTCAGGTTTGAGCCATGTCCCTGTACAACAGATGACATCAGGTTTTGTCTTTCTTTCATTCTTCCGGCTAATTTGCAGGGGCCACCATTTTAGAGACACAAGTGAGATACAAGGACTCCGGGTGCGATACCAAAGCTCGTTTCGAATAGATTCCTTGGTTCTTTAACGTGCCCAGTGTAAAGCACCGACACACGCGAGACTACCCCTGGGTTGCTAACCAGTTCATCTATAGTTAGGTGGGAAACACTGAAAACACCCCGTGTACCCCGGTAATATGTGTTAGCCGTGGATCGAACCCGGGACGTCCCGGTCGTGGATCGAACCGGGACCTCTTGATCAGTAGTCAAGTGGGCTATCCGCTCGACCACCGCCCCACCGTTGTCTGGTAAAGGAGAGTCTATTCTTGTATGTACACCAAATGCTGATTAGTAATACAGCGACGGTGCCGAACCAAAACCCCGTAACTCAATTTTGGCGCGAAAACTTTTCTGCAGCATCCGCATCTGCTAGACGTCCAGCGCCTTTCTGTCTTGTCGCCATTTAAATAGCCTATCGCGTAAAAAGTTTTCGCGTCAAAATTGAGTTGCGGGGTTTTGGTTCGGCACCGTCGACATACTTTATTAAACGAATTACAATTACGATATGCCATTTATATAAAATAAAATAGAACATTACCATTTTAACAGGTATCCTAAGCCGTTTGTATTTTAAATCCACGGCATGTTTTTATGTAAATAACATTGAGTCTGATATAAGTTTATTCATGAAATGCTACACAACCAAGTTGAAAGATATGAAAGATATTGGTTGGCTTTATGCACAGTAATCCATACTATTTAATACAAAAAATGTAGCAGTCGGTCCATTCAAAAACGCTTTATTCATAAACAGACACAATCATACACAATGTACCTGTATGAATAGAGCGGTTTTGAATATATTTGTGGAATATATCGCTGGCTTAGAATGAGAAGGTCGTAAGTACGAAATCAATATTTTGAGAAAACAAGCAAAAACTGTATGAAAATTGTTATTTACTTATGGTAAAACAAGCTCTTTCAACTTTAGTTTGGTCAAGATGACAATTTCCGATTTTCATGAAAATAGGCTCATAAGAAGCCCGTTATGATGTATATTTCAAATATGCTTTAGTCTTATAAGGTCGTAAGTAGTAGTTACGACCTTATAATTCTAAGCCAGTGATATATATATTGCTATGGATCACATTCCAAATACCTCTGGTTAATGTAATATAATCCGTCACATAAGCAAACCCGGAAGTTTTAACCCATTCAAACCTCATTATTGCTACATCTTGTGCCAACATAGATAACGATTGACACCACAATGCGAAGCGGCATTACACAAATGTGCACAATAATTTAACAAACATGCCGTTGGTTATACGTGGGGTGTTTCACAATTAATAGGACTTTTTTCATAGCAGCACGGCAAATCAGAAATTAATCAAACTGGTTGTCTATAATTAAACTTTCATCTTTCAATGACAAATATGCGAAATAGCAAAGAAATTGATTGAAAAATAGGAAATTTATTAAACATTAAATATACTGTGTACCAAGGATGCGGGTCACACTGTGATTGTTATCATGTCTCGGACATTTCCCTTATTATCATATCTCTAATAACATGAGGCAAAATAACTGAACAATACATTTAATAATATTTTTAGCTTATTCCTACTAATAAAGTGATTATAATTAAACTTTATATTTTTAAAACAATAAACAAGAACAACAGTAGTAACACATAATAAATGTCCATTCACTTCGTTGTCCATTCACTTGTTTTCCCACAGTTCCGATTTCTAATAAAAGGCACACATTCCAAAATTCTTGAGACGCACATTTATACGCGGAAATGAGCAAGGCCATCCACCATGAAGAAAATGTCTGTATATAGTCCCCATTGTTATCCTCCACACTACCCGTCTGGTTCCTCGTTTTCGATTTTCATGAATGTTCTGCCATATGTGCTGTAAATCTCTGCACTGAAATTAACTTTCCAGCAATGCCCTCAGCAAATAAAACGTTCACTTGATAAATCCTCTCATCGTGGTTGTTCATGATTTAAAATGTATAACCGGTAACTTCCCGAGGTCCACATGTTTGGGCCGTTTTCCAAACAATCGTCACTCCTTGACTCCTGAACGAGCTATGTCTATCATGTAGAATCTTTTACGTTTGTCCAGAATTGTGATTGTTATTTTAATTACTTGTTGGTAAATTGATGGTGCGTGCTCAAAAATGTTTTATTTTGGAAATTGTCGAAACGATGTCTTGTGGTTTTACTGGGTACAAGCTTGGTTAAGGCCTGCTTCCAGCGTGGTTTCCTGTTTTTCAAGTTTTGTCGCTGGTGTCCACTTTATAATGAGGTGGTAGCCCCTTGCATGTCTTTGCATGAGATTGTACTAGATTATGTTATGTAAGCTAGGTTACCATCCGGTCAGTGATAAACGCTCAACGTTTAATTATCTTCAGATTACATGTCTCCTGATTATATCCCTGACTGTAGAATCAGTCTCTTCCGACATTTATATCGAAAAACTGATTAATGATACGAGTATATGTAAAGAGTATTGTCGACAATTCCTGAGTGTTTTTGCAAACCATGCACTAGTTATCCGATGGGTAACGTATAGAGACGGAATGCTCTGCTTAATTTTAGGTGCTTGGAGGGAAAACGATCATGGGTCGCAAACTAGAAATCAGGCCGGGTACTCTTTTAGCTTGTTTTTATTTCTAACGCCTTACTTAGCAATGAAAAATCAAGATGTACTTATCGAATCGACGAAAAACGTCCATTAAACTAGTCAGTGATACCACTTCCGTCTCCATATGTTACCCTCGTTGTTATCATTCATCATTAAAAGTGTTGATTGTTATTGACAAACCTGGCAGAATAGAATAACAATACTGAGAACTATTGTGGTATTATTGATATCATTTCATTTTACAGTCAAAGGTGTATGTTGCGGCTATACATTTTGGAAGCGATCGTGTGACGGTAACTTGCTCATTTCGCCATGAGTACGAGTCTAAACCAACACAATGTAGGCTTAAACACTGGCACGGTGCAATAGAACCCCGACCTATAGAGAGCGTACCAGCATCCATACTGATTGCACCAGACAATACAATGGAAGCATTTGGCTATGACGCCGAGGAAAAGTACAAAGAACTGATGGATAATGGAAGACATGAGAAGTTTCATTATTTCAAGAATATTGTTTCGCTGATAAGCAACGAACAATCCGGGGTATATTTCATTTATATAATTATTATAGTAAAAAATTTGTAACTACAGTTAAATACATATTTCCCTTTCGCTTAGTTCTTGTAAGTTGTTTATCTAAACTTGTTTCTGTTTCGTCTTTTCGTAGAAACAGACCTTCTGAAATACTGTAATAAATGTACCAGTGCACGCGGTAAGAAATGCGTCCCTTCGTTCCTTTGACACGTGTTAAGGAAGGTACTTAACTACTATGCGTCTGGTGTAGTCGTCTAACGTCCATGTGTCTGTATCAGCCTTTGTACATGTTATGTGTATTTGACAACATGTTTTAAATGTGCTTATTGTATATCGACGGTGCCAAACCAAAACCCCGTAACTGCAAAAAGACAACATTTCAGGATCCTATTTGGAACCAAAATTAACTCCGGCATGTACCAGAATATGTAGACTTGTACTAAATCGGAGTTTGTACTGTCATATACGGAATTTTCGACTATTCTTTTTTAATCCAATAAAAAAATACGGTATTTTGTCACCTGACTGTATTGAAGTAATGCGATTGGCTATTTAGATGGCGCCTAGACAGAAATGCGCGGGAAGTCTAGCAGATGCGGATGCTCCGATAAAGTTTTCGCGCCAAAATCGAGTTGTGGGGTTTTGGGTTGGCACCGTCGATATAATGTAAATATACAATTAAGTGTGTGCGTGAATGTATGTGTAGTCCGCGTATGTGTGTGCAAGCGTGAGTGCGAACGTGCGTGTATGTGTGCGGGCGAACATGCATGCGTGCGAGTGTATGGGTAGGTGAGGTAGAGTGTGTGATTGATACATTTGTACTGTATGTGTTGATCTGTGCGTGAGTCGTGTATGAATCATTTATGTGTGCGCGTGCGTGTCGTTGAATGTTCTCTAGCGTATAGTGTGCAAGCACTGTATACTAGTATATACCTTTCACATTTTTGTCACTGTATATAAATTCTGTTCTGTTCATATATATATCTCCGGAAAACGGGGGAAATAAAGTTCTATATATATATTAAATATTTTTTTGTTTTCTCTCCATATATTCCAGATACACTTAATTAAAGATGAGATGGGTATATGCTTGCCAGCTGTTCTTGTGTTGTCAATAGCAATTAGATTTTGTACCAATAATCTTTTAGATTATATGAAATCTACAGGATGTCGACTTGACATGTCAGATTTGTACTGATTGCTCACAGTGCCTATTACGTGGTCTTCGGTCGCCAAAGAGTTAATGAAGTCTGCTGCAGAGTTGGTAAACGTATCACTTTATTTCAAACTTTAACCTCAATATTTGCTTCATATATACATGTATAACGTTATGTTCAATTTTGCATGTTCCAGTACTTGCATCGGGAAAGTTATATGGTCAGTTTATGTCCTACATCTTTAATGAGGGATAAATAACTTGCATATGTCGATGGCTGTTGTAGGTAGATGGTTAATGGTGTATTTCGAATAACTTAAGACCGCGGTGTCCTAGGGTCTTCTAAACTCTGCATTGAGGTTGACCAGCAACAGTAGATGTCCCCATTTGATTTTGAGGTCGGTAGATCAAAGGTCAATGTCACTGTGACCTTAATCATTTCCAACTATTGGGCAGCCATGGCGACATGCATGTTTTACAAACATCTCTTGTTGAATTAAGAATTTGAGACATATTGGGTCCACTTTCATATGATATACAGAAACCAGAAAGCAATAATACGACAATGTACGCGTGCTATTTAGCTTTATTTATTATTTAGTATATTGAATGAACCGCCCTATGATCAGTGTTCACTCTACTATTTCGTCGTTTCTATTTATATATAGGCTGGTATCAAAAGCGATGAGTTCACCATTATTACGGAGTCGAGAGCGATATTACATTATGTTCGCCATATTTCTCTAGAGAGAAAAGGCGACACAAAAAGCGGCGTACCACATGTACCACTAATTACGGCGGGATCAAGATGTATGCTCATTACTGCTGGTATGTTGTTTTGTTTTCATGCTATATCGTAATTAATCTCAATAGTGGGAAACACATTCAGTGGTAATGCATGAGGAATGATGCATGTCGATCACATCAAATATCTTTGTAGTTATAAAGCGAACACAAATGCACATTTGCCACTTAATTTGCTGCTTAGTTTGCCCCCACCCCCGGTATGTGTCAAGATCGTGTCATGTACAGAATAAATTACAGCGAAATCATTATGTGATGTTCAGCAGGTCATTGTGTAACCAATACATTATCTTGTTGCGGCGAGTATACTCGCCTCACAGTATCCAAATAACAAAACATTATTTATTACAAATTAAATTAAGTGCGGAGCGGTGACCTAGAGGTAGGGATCGAGAGGTCCCGGGTCCGACCCCCTCTGGA
This sequence comes from Spisula subtruncata, assembly GCA_963678985.1. Taxonomy (NCBI): domain Eukaryota; kingdom Metazoa; phylum Mollusca; class Bivalvia; order Venerida; family Mactridae; genus Spisula; species Spisula subtruncata. Next base: position 59,536,485 of record OY787663.1, read on the forward strand.
CCACTGGTTAATTTCTCTGAACAAGACCCACATGCTCCACTCCACCATGGTGTAAAATGGTCCCTGTAAGGGCAGTGTCTATTCCTGGGCGCCGCAGTTCGATGTCAAAGGGTGCTTTAGCGGCCTAACAGCTAAAAAGAGCCCTAGAAAATAATTAATTGGTAACTTAACTTCTTTTTTAAAACTTTGAAATCAGGTCTCGTGTTCTACAAACCCTAACAATAAATAACAGGATGTGTCAACGTTTATTTGTAGATTCCAGTGTTAGTTTCACGGTTTACAAAGTTACAATAAATGGCCAGATACAAGAAGGTCTACCTGTAACAAGTGGAGCATGTGGAACCGAGCTTGTCAAATCAGCATTTGATGATTTAATGTCGGAAATCTTCAGCCACGAAGTATATGAGAACTTTAAGACTTCCGAGCCTTTGGGTTACAAAGGGTTGATGCTGGATTTCGAGATGATGTTGATGGGATGTGTAAATATATCTAGTACTAGATTTAAGACCATGCCGATTCCTGAGTTGTTAGAAATGTACAGCGATATCAAAGGGGAAACAATTAGCAAAACCATCGACTCTTCTCCGTATAAGGATAAAGTACTATTTCGCCGTAATATAATACGTTTCCAACGTGAAGTTATTGTTGAATTGTTTGATGCGAGTATACAGGATACAATCAAACAGATTGAATGTCTACGCAGAGATAAGGAAATCAAAACAATCATTATGTTTGGACGTTTTTCCGAATCAACCATATTTCAAAATGGAATCAAGTCAAAATATGCTGAAAGTGGGGTTGATGTTATAATTCCAGACTATCCATCAGAAGTTGCTGCACGGGGTGCCGTGATGTATGGTCATTCTCAACCATGCATTGAAGAAGGGAGACCAGCCAACAAGTTGTTTTCAATGAAATGACGATAAAATCAACAGAGATGGGAAATGAAACTAGACTTCGACTCTTAGTATCTTCATAAATTTGTTCCACGTACAATCGTTATTACTGCATCATGTATCGACCAAATACCTAAATGGTACAAACATGTCAATATTACTCAATCTTAATATACATTGTGTTCTGTCCTAAACTTGACAAAACGTAAGATTTTTCAATAAACGAAACTAACCGCGCATTATCAATTTCCTCGCTGCAGTGGTTACACATCCAAGTGGGAGAGATGTTGGGATAACCTTATAGGGCGAACATTCACTATTTTTAGCTAGTGTTCAGGGCACTGTTTTATCAAAGCATTTACGGTAATCGTAAACTTACGTTCAAATTTGAATCCTTTATAATTATGTAACTGCTTCAAATTCTGGTAAGGCGATAGGTAAAATCATCAGGTAATTAATTCAGTTAATTATTTTAGACAATATAATTGTCTCATTTGTAGATGTAAACGCATTATTAGCAATTTAAATTTGAGCGTAAGTTTAAAATGTTCGTAAGTCCTTTGATAAAACAGTGCCCAGGTCTTAATGAACAATTATACATTTCCAACGTCTCTGGTTACAAAAGTCCCAGAATCTAGACCGACAGTCCGTCTGGGTATGAATTCATTAGAACTACTTGTCCTTGGAAGAAAGTCACATAACAAACGAACGGCGAACTCGGCATTGCCCCAAATGATAGCATCATTAAATGGTAAAACTGTTGTTTGTTAAAACGAATCCATGTCCTGTATATATAAATAGCCAAACAGATCAGACTTATTTCGTTACGTGTGTACATTTGTTCATTTTTTACATGCGGGTTTTTATTTTTAAAGATTACATAAGAACAAAAAGTGTTCGGCAGTCATGACTTCATGGTATTTTAATATGAATATGTCAATTACTGATCTCAAACGAATGTTTTCGTCGAAACTTTTAATTGGTATAAACTGCAATATCTACAACTAGTATATGAATTAAAGAGAGATTAAAGCCCATCCACACGCACGAGTATCAGCCCTCTTGACCGTCAAGTAAATTCTAATTCGTTGACTTAGTTTATTTGGCTGTCGCTATAACTAATATTGTATGCATTGTGGTTTTTTGTATCATGAATTACATATGTAGTATAATTATATTATGAAACAGACTATACATGTTCTGTAAACATGCTTAATCTCTTCTGTATCTCGCAGCTATATCATCTGTTGTACGTCAGTATTAAACTTGTAGTCGTACCGCACAATTGTCTTGTTTATTTCTCATTTGAGTTATATCTTTTTTTTTCTTTTTCTTTTTTTTTTTAAATGCCGAGCATAGCCTTTATTTGCTTTATTTCTACTGAAACATGACGGGCATATATATATATGTGCCTCCACCCATTTGAGTTATATCTTGCACTACTACATTTAACTATTATTCACTACATCAAGAATATGTTACAATATATACATGCGTCTGAAATACAGTGAAGTTCCGCTAATAAGACCACTTTAATTATTTCGAAATCATGCAGATTTTTGCAATGTTGTGGTCCCAAAAGTATTAAATTAAGAACAAAAAAGTTCGGCTATTATTTAAAGACCGATTCGCTTACAAGACCACCTTTTGACCGGTCTTATAAGCGGAACTTCACTGTACTTGTAAGCATTGATGCGAGTATATAAAGTTCAAGATTTATAACTACATCAAAACCCAAAATATCAATTTGTGGAGAAAATGGAAAAATCATATCCGACTCAAAGTTATGTGAACGTCATTAAAATCGTCAAACGACGTCAATCACAGGTTTTTACCGATGGGGGGGGGGGGTAGCTACTCAAAATGCATTCTATAGGTTTCGTATGTATTATTTTGGATAAATGTTTCGTAATTTCTACATTGATCTGAATGCCCTGTGATCATACATATAAATCAGATATGTAAAGCAATACATTACGGAGTGATATGTCCTCAACAATCGGACATGTATTTTGAGACACCCTGTAGTACAGTACGATGGAATGGAAATTTAGAATACATGAATGAGGAATTAGTGATTAAAGAAAATTGTGTATGGATTTTGACAGAAAAAAAACAACAGTTTTTTTGTCAGAATCACGTGGATTCAGTCGCGTACGCGCGTATCTATAGGTAGCTACGCAGGCCCGGATCCAGAAATTTCTGAGTGGGGGGGCACGAGGTATGTACGGGATTCCGGGGGGGATTGCTTAATATGTGTGTGTAAATGCACAGGAAGGGGTACATTTGTAGATGTGGGGGAATCCATAGTACTTTTTATGTTATAAGCGTCAACATGTACATTGTGTATGTTCGTGCATATGAGTAAGTGTTCACATACAGTATTTGTATACACCTTTGGCCATTGGAATATTATTACAATGTAGGGGGTCCTGGGGCATACTCCCTCGGGAAAATTTTCAAAGCAATGGATGAATCTAGTGCATTCTAAGCCTATCTGGGAGCCCTGAAATGCCTTTTTTCTTCATTCTGAGAGTTAACCTTAATGATTAAGTTATGATTAGTTAACAGTCAAAAGGTAATATAATGAGCTAGGGCAAAAATTCTCTTGTAATTGCTTTCTGTGATGCAAAAGCTACGTATAAATATATACATGATACATATTAAAAATATTCTGCGAGCGAAGCGAGCACGAAAAATGACCATCTTACAAATACTTTTTCATCTAGAACATAAGAAAAAATACCCATATTATTTAGAGATGTCTGTTCAATACCTGTTTTACTATTTATTCAAAGTTTTTAAAAAAAAATCTCAGCCAACTGGGGGGGGGCACGGGCCCTCGTGCCCACTGCCTGGATCCGTGCCTGGCTACGCGCCTGAAAATATATATAAGTTAAACATAGTAATGTGATTAAAACGTCAACAAAAACGTGTTTTAATCATCAAAATGGAGTTTAGTCCCTTTAAATCATGTTCTATTTAAATTGGATATTGGGTCGTGTCTTTGGTTAAGTTAGAAAATAGAAATAAAGATTCTGCATGCTGATGATGTACAGTTAAATCAAAGACCTAATTTTAGGTCTTTGGTTAAATTTAAATTATGTAACAGTTTGTTTCTTCTTCCAATTTACGTGATCACTGTCAATAATTTCTGTAAACATCGGTGGTTTGCAAAAATGATGGAAAAGTTCAAAAAACAGAGCGAACAGTTAATTTGAAGGATTCAAGACTATGGGCACTTCCTGTGGTAGATGGTAAGCCATTCCAATCCCTGTTGGTTCCTGGGTAGAAGGACATCGTACGAGCCTCTGAGAAGTTCTTCATGTTTGTACTTGGTATGAGTAGAGTAGAGACGTTCTTGATATACGACGAAGCGGTTGAAGGCTTGGTGAGTCAGATGTTAACATGTCCATGGTTTAATATCTTATACATCACGCAGAGTATTGTGTGTCTTTTTCTAGTTCTTGCCATGTTAGACCATTTAGCATGTCAGTTACAGATGATGTTCTTCGGTAGTTGTTGGTACGTATATATTCTATGTTGTAATGTTTTATATAATTTCAATTTTCTTCTTGCGAATTTGTAGACGTGGGTCCCAAACTGTGGAGGCATATTTAAGTTTTGTGTCATTTATAATTAAATCCTATACACCCGGTTACACACACCCCCTCCTTCGAAGAATTCATCCTCGAATTCCAGGAGTACCAGAACCTCTGTGGGACGTTCTGAGGGTGTATGGTGGGTTATTTGCGTTGGGCGCCAAATGTAACAGAGAAAGAAAAATGTGCAACCAGACCGGGGCTCGAACCCGGGACCCTTCGCTTACAGGGCGAATGCTCTACCGACTGAGCTAGCCGGCTGCCTACACAAGTTTCTCCCCTATCAGTAATTAAATCCTATACACCCGGTTACACATGTAGTATGAATGATGTACTAGCAATGGCATTGTGCGAGCGAAGCGAACTATCTATCTTTATATATATTATGTATATAGATAGATAAAAATGTATGGAAAACTGTAGGCCTAGTTGATAATGTTCAATGTCAATTGAATAAATTGTGCAAGCGAAGCGACCTAGAAAATTTATTGTTGGTATATTTTGATATCAAAGGCATGCAAAAGACTCGAGTTGTTCCATGCTGGATTATGTTGACTGATGAAGTCATTTAATGTCAGTTGTGCCCAGGAGCTCTTCAATATATAAGATCCGTGGTTGTGCCCTACGCCGAAAATATGTTTTCTTTATCACTAAATGGTGGGTGCTGTCTAGAACAAATGCTTGTTTTTAAATAAAAAAGAGCTTACCTTAAGCATATAACATTTAATAGTAAACATAATAAGGCATAATGATTAATAAAGACCTTTTAAACAACTACTTTTTAACGGGCCCATGAATATAAATGTACAACACTGTAGTACCGTGTTCTGTTCGGTACGGACGTATCTGAACTTTATACACGACATTCAACATGGCGACCTCCATGATTCGCCGTGGGTCAAATCTTCGAAAATATGTAAATATTCTGTCACAGACGTGTGCACGAAACAATCAACACCTAGCCGCACCAACAATCAACAATGACGATTCTCATTACCCGAAAATTAAACCCAAATTACCTCCCGGAGAGTGGGGAGACATGGATCGCAACATTGCCTGGATGTGGGCCCATGAAGGGGAGGTAATCGAGAAATGTCGCACTTACCAAGAAAAAGTGAACTACCTTACACAATTCGTCTACAAAGTCTGGATGTTTTATGCTATTGACACCACTCCTAATATGTTGGATTATAAATGTGCAGTTACAAAGACAGAAATGTTTGAAGCAGATAGCAAGGGAGAGGGATTGCCGCCTCCTTATGATGCCATTGATACAGAAGAAGAATTCCAGACTTTAAAACCTATTGTTATGGAAGTATTGCAACAAGCTGTGGCAATGAATAGACAACATATTATGAAAAAAGAGTCATACCGTTTTCTTGAACGTCCTGGTAACCGTGTATTCGAGATGGAATATGTGTTGTCGCGGCTACTCGTTCGAACATTACTGCTCAATATTCTTGGGTCTTTAAGGGGAAGACATAAACATGTTTTAAATAGTCGTTTTGATGTGGATTCAAAAATTGCAGCTTTCTGGGTTCGTGATGGGTTTGAAAGATTTCCAATGAAGAAATTGGTTGCACCAACATATCTTCGCCAAGATAAGGCAACTTTCTTTGGAGAGCAAGCTGTTGATTTTCACATCCGGAAAGACAAGCCTCTTCCTGAGGTTTGATTTTATGATATAATGCAGCAGCACCCATCAATTGAAACCCCTACTCCATCAACCCAGAGAAGAGTGAGGGATAGCAGGAAATAGTCCTGGGTTTTTACTTTTCCAAATCTGATGTCCATGCAGGAAAATACAGCCATCATGGACTAAATATTTTATAGCTTCAGGGCGGGGCCAACTGGATTTTTATGTTTTGCATGACCCTGGGGGAAAGGGATTTTACTCTGGTTTGAAAAAGAAAAACTTTAATCATTGCCCTTACACCAGCTGCCTTACACAGCGTTTAGGGAGATTTACTTAGAACTATGGGTTTCAATGGAGGGGTACATTATTACAAATAAATTAATAATATTTGATTACTATACTTAGCAACTTTTCTAAGTCCTCACTTATATATTTGTAGATAACTTTGTCAACCATGTAGACATATCAATGAAATTTGGATATAATATGCGTCAAGTATCAGTGTGTAAAATTGTACAACAAAACGTTGAGTTTGATACATTTTTTATTAAATTGAAACGACTTTAACATATCAACCAAGGGAGGTAAAAGTCACAAATACATCATTTGATATCTTTGATGACCATCATGTTATCTGATTTTTTCCATTTGCAGCCATGGACAAGAGTCGTAAACATTGTTGAATGTATCAACTCGATGATTTTACTTATCTGGACGCAAATTACAGTCACGTCTCCGAAAAACGCGCTTTTATGTCGTAACGTCACTTCAATATCAAACGCTCTAGCACCAACATTGTAAATCTGACAAACAATACGTTAAACTTTCATTATATACTCATAAACATGTTTACGTTAAACATCAACCAACCAGTGATGAATTTGGTAATTATTTGTTCTTGTCGAAAGAAAATATAATTATATGAATTGTATTGACGTCACGTTATAGTTGTTCTGACATCATCTGACGCATAGCTGTGAGACACTAAATGTTTTTCGAATGTTTTTTTACCGTGTTGATCATTTGAACATAATTTGGCGGTATTTGGAACAAATTCCGTGTATGTGTAACTGGGTTAAGGGACATACACATAAAACGCACGTGCATCTCGGACCAAATAAACCATGTGACATATCGCCAGTTTCTGACTCGGATTATTTTGTCTCTCTTGTAAAAATTCACTTGAGAAATTTTAGGATGTTACTATTTATAACAAAAAAGTTATCAATAAATTAAAATGAGGACTTAGAAAAGTTGTTAAGTATATTACTTATTTACTGTTTAAACAATTTTTATTTATCAGACTACTAGAAAGTCTAAGATACTAGAGTGCAGAGCTACAGATAAGGTTTTAGTCCATTGGCTATTTTACCCCCAAGTTTCAATTTTGATTGGGTTTTCACAAATTTAATTCATAGGGTAAATGATCTGTTATGTACGGTTTTTCACTATATTATCCTTTTCTTTTTGGGTATTTCAGATTTTCATTGCTTTTTCCTACTCCCTCCTCTCCAAATCAATTGGGTTTTTAAGAAAATAAATTGGGTAATTACCCCAATACGCAGCTTATCTGTAGCTCTGCTAGAGTGAATACTTAAGCCCACCAAGCTTTTACAGGGTTTTCCCTAGGAATTTTCATATGAGGGTCCAAGGACCCTTAAGGTTTTTATTTAGGGAGACCCTGACAAATTTCTGGGGTCCCTTCATATACAGTAATGCATTTCAAGTTCATTGCTACGGTGAGTATCAATTTTATAAATAAATAAATCAGCAAATTCAGATTACTCAATGCACCACAAGACTTAATAAATGCAATAAAAGTTAGAAACGAAAATGTCTATTTGAGGGATCCTATTGGGGGTCACAAGGATGCACAGTAATGCAGAAATGAGGGTCCCTTGCCACAAAGTTGCGTCAGGGACGCAGAAAACTTGCATCAGGGAAATCCCTGCTTTTATTAGCCAATTTTGAAATGAACACTTTACCTGTATTTTAAAATATTTCTTCCAAAAAGGCATTCAGGTTAAAAGCATAAAAAATTATCAGACAAAGTTCTGTCAATTTATAGAAATCTATTTTTAGGGTGAAATTACTATTTTGATCTCACACTTGTAACTTGTTTGACTTTGAGCTGCATACTTACCTTCTATATATATAACATAGTCTGCACAGTATTAGACATTGTCCCAGAGTGGCCAGGAACAATAAAATTAAAGATTAAATTAAAAGAAGATTTAGAACTTTATATATATATAATATGGTTTATTATATTATATAATATCATGTATAATATTATTTCAGTTTCTGCCGGTCACTGATGGTATTTGCTGTCACTCAACCTATGACAAGTCAATGCAGGAATATAACCCTAGAGTCCTTGGACAGTTTTCAGATCAAATACAGCGGAAAATTGATCCAGGTAAGCCGGTTGTTAAGGTGATGATTAGTCAGGGTATCCACAAATTGTTTATATATATTTATAATCCAAGACTAAATTCCCTGATTTTTTCCTGACCAGACTGCAGTTTTCCCTGACTTTTTCAAGCAATCACGCCTTTTTGTTAGAGCTTAATAGCGCGATAGAAACAGTGAAAATGAGGTTATATACATGGAGCCAAAAGTTTCATGTAGTAGTTATAGGGCTGTTGATTGACATAAAGAAATCATAATTTATTATTATCCCGAGCGAGGATAGCGAGCTAGCAATTGGTATCTTCTTCATTATCATAGGAATTGACACTTATTGAGATTTTTAATTAAGAATTCCCTGACTTTAGCTCCATTTCCAAATTCCCCTGACTTATTTCAAAATTCCCTGACTTTTCCCTGACCTGGAAAAAAATATGTTTTTCCTTGACCAGTTGGAACCCTGCTAGTGATTACAATGTAAATTGCGACTTTTGATTTTTTATACCCTTTTGAAGGTGGTTACTGTAAAATAATTAATATTTTAGTGGGATTTAATTTCATGGATGATCTTAATATTGATAATTTCTATTGTATATGAATTATTCGACAGCGTATCCTTGAAATAACGTACCCACAAACTAGTCTTTTGGCACAAAAAACATGAAATTTGGTCCCATTGAAATTAAATGATTTTATAGTACTTATGTACTTGTTTTTTTCTACAGGATATGTTGTTGGAGATGAACACAAGTTCACACACTTGAATGTGATATTTCCCAACAATAAAGCTATGAATCTGTTGGGAAGGTACGGAGAAGAACAAAGACAAGACGCAGAGACTGGTTACTTGTTGAGCACTGGTTTCCTTACTACGCTTGCACAAGCTCATGGATTAGGTAATTGGATGATTATTCGGGCCCTGCAAATTTTTTGCAGGTGCCCTATAGTAATCACCCTGTCCGTCTGTCTGTCCGTCTGTCCGTCCGTCCGTCTGTCCGTCCACATTTTTCATGTTTTTTCTTAATAACTTGCAAACCGTTAAAGGTATCGTCTTCAAACTTTAAACATAAGGTCACAGCAACAATACACTATTGTATGCCAAGTTATGTTACTCCAGCTACAATATTGTAAGAATTATGGCCCTTTGTAAAATTACAATTTTCCTCATTTTTCATCTTTTTTTTCTACATTACTTCAAAACCGTTATAGATATTCAAATGAAACTTGCTATACATGTTGCCAGTGACAATACGCACATGTGTAGCAAAGGGCAACAACTCTAGCTTTAATAAATTTTGGCTTGAGCCCCTTTTTCGACTTCAAAACTTTAACATTGGCCATAGTTCAAAAACTTTTTTCTTAATGTCCTCTAGTTCCACTACAAAAGATAATTGTAGCCGCACACTCCAAAGCTACTGTAGGTGGTCCGAGTAGTGGCCTAACACAGTAGAAATCTATTTAATTCTGATTTCACTCTTTTGTCCTTGAATGGTAATTCCTTTAATTGGTCTTAAACATTGGAAAAACCATCTAAGATCTATAGAGTAAATTGGGGAAGGGGGCATCCATGTATATTCACCAAATTGGTTTGGATGGTTGACATATTCAGCCCCTGCCAATCTATACTGTATAGATTGGGTATAGAGTCACTGTCAGCTTTTGAAAATATCAAGTTTGGGTTTGGTTTAGATTAGACCATTCGGCTCCAGTACCACACAAAAAAAAGAAACAGAATGTCAACAGCATCAGGCTTAAAATTTGATTGATATAATTGCATACCGTCATTATGGCGCCATAATTGTCATATCTTGATTTCTGTGACCATTCAGTCAGTCAGTGACATATAATTGATGTTACCAGGGTACTCCGAAATCAACAAATCTATATACTGTAAAACTATTAATTTTTGTAGGGGATTTAACTCAACCACGAAATTTGATTTCATCGAACAATAATTTTGACCCTTGTATTTATTACCTGAAATACAAAATCCACAAATTTAAGTCCCATCGAAATGGTCTCTTTTATCAAAGCCATGAAATTTTGTCCCATCGAAATTAAATTATTTTACAGTATCCTCTATATATACTAAAATCAATTAGTATAATAGACTAACTGAATTTTTTGTGGTTTACAGGTTTCAACCAGTATGAAGAGCTTACTTACCCGTTAACAACACAAACAATACTAACTGATGGTCAGGACTACACGCTGACCGCCTATCAACTAAACACAATGAAGATGTGGAAGGACGACAAAGGAAACCCTCTGCAGAATATTATGTGGTTAACTCCAAAGATGAGACTTTATGACATTGATGAGAATGGTAGAATGGGCAACTTTAACGAAGACTTATTCAGGATGTTAATAAAGTTTGTTCTAATTAAACCGTCGGACAGAGATGGTATAAATCTTACACCGAACATTGATTCCTATCCAACAGGACATGAAATCAGTGACAAGAAGATCTACACTTATATAGAGGAAAAGATTACCTATGACAACGCTTGATGAGTGTTATACGGTGACCGTTATTAAATAAAGTATTTCCTATAAATTATCATAGCTAACATTAAATGTGTGTTTTTGTAAGTGCTACAATGTAGTTGTGTTTTAACTATCCATGGTGTATACTGTAAAATCATTTAATTTCGTTGCAACGAAATTTTGTGTTTTTGGTAAAAGACAATTTCGTTGGGACTTGAATTTGTGGATTTTGCATTTCAGGTAATAAAACAAGGGTCAAAATTTAATCCCCCACGAAAATTATTGATTTTACAGTAATCGAATTTATATTTTCTCCCTATTTTAATACCCCTTCCAAGCTTTCCAAGGAGTGCCATCATATCTTTTTGTTATAACTTCCGACATTTAGGTCAGTCTGTCTAGTAATCAAATGGTATCAAACTTAGATTTTACAGAGACAACACTGTGTTGGACATGAAGTAAAAACTGAGTGTTAACAAATTAATCGGGAACAACAGAAAATTCAGAAAAAAATGACAACTAAAAAGAAGGAATAACTTACAGGAATCAAGTTTGTAATATATTTATTACTCCAGATGTATGACATTAATATTAATAATATTTAACATTCAAACAACATTTACTGATTATGCTTCACATGTAAAACACGATGATGTCATTCACTCAATCTCACAATAATGTTGTCTTGTGCCAAACACCCATCTCATTCAAATAATATCCTAAACATGCTACATTACCTTACACAGTAAATTCAGTTCATGCAATTTCCATAAATTTGTCTCTAACCTCTCCAGAACCGCCACCTGTTGTGCAACACCTTCAACATTACCCTTAGCCTCAGGGCTTTCACTAGCCTTCAAAAGTGAAGAGTCAAAATGACTCCTGACCATCAATTTTCAAGAGTCACCCAAAAATATCGCAAAAAATTTGTATAAGAATGACTCTTCAGCTTAAATTTCCAAGAGTCAAAACTGGCATTTTTGTCAAATTCAAGAGTCAAAATGCAGTTTCAAGAGTCAAATGAAATCCATGAGCCTATATTTACTTTCAATATAACCTCTGTAGAGCAAGAACCGTCAGTATTTGAAGCTCCCAAAAGGTGTTGCTCTAAAGAGATTGCACTGCACTCTTAATTTCTTTATCAAAGAACTTTCACCAAGTTTTAAACTCTTTCTTGTGCAGCAAACCTGGATTATTCCTGAATAGTAAGACCTGTTCCTATATCAGTATAAAGTACGGGTATTGGTAGTATTTAGGGATATGATTACAATGAGATAGGCCAAACAATTGAATTCAATGATTCCATGATTGATAACGAAATAATAATAGGCGAAATAATCAAACAAACTGCAAGAAAGTTTTAAGTGGCAAGTTGTCAATCAATACCCTTTAAATCAATTTTGATGGTAAATTATAATCACTTGGTCCAATGGATTAACTTGAAACCCTTCACCAAGCAGCCTTCGACATACAACCAGGAGGAGCGATCTCTGCTCTGGCGTAATGTCAATTAAAATGCTGACATTCATTTTATCATTAGAGGTGTAAAACAATACATGTATACATTCCCACTCCAATAGCACTGAAAAACTGATCAAATTTGGTGTAATTTTTCGAATATGACAAAAGTAAAAATTCATACAAAAATTTGATTGTTAATGTAAATTTACAAAAGTAAGAAAAATAGACACTATTGAAGAATAATATCACAATACAAAAAATACGAACAGACTTAAGAACTGAAGGACAACAGAAAGTCAGTTAATTAACTCCAGTATTAGAACAAATCTCCAACAAATTGAACTGTAGTCTTTCAATAAGTCATACAGTGACCGAATATCACATAATTTATACTAGTAGTCACAATATGTCATACAAATTGAATTGTAGTATTTCAGTAAGTCATACAGTAAGTATAGTCTAAACATGGGATTTTACAGTTTAATAAGACTTAGTTCAGATCACCAGGTAAACCAGTTAAATCAATAAAAATTTGAATGAAAATTGCAAAATTGAGATTCTATTAATACCAGAACAATGCATTTTAATTACTAAATTATATATGTATTGATTAATTACCCTGCATTCAAATGATTTAATAATTTCAGCAATAATTTTCAATTTAACAAGACAATATTTTGATATCCGAACAACATTTCTGCGCGTCAATGGAGGGAAGGGGAGTGGCGGGCATATTTGAGATTAGAAATTCCCAGTAAGGCAATGTTCTAGAGTAGGAAATTAGACCCCAGCCACAAAGAAATCAACTGCCTTTATTCCACAGGGTCCCCAAAGTCTCGCTAAATAAAATTTCCAGAACTTCGTTAATATAAAATATTATCAGTTTATAACGTCGTGACAGATACGCTCTATTCAACAGCATGCAGCTGGTAAATTTCCAGTATGCTAATAGAAGATCGAGGATTTGGGTCAAGTTCTCTGTACTATGTTACGATAACAGGCTATGATAACGATTTAATTCTGTGTAACAAGACAAATAGTGCACCAAGGATAATGTGAAAGGTGGAAAAATTTAGTAAAGCCCATATAGGTGCTTTAACCAAGCATGCACGATTTATCAGTGTTATTTTGGTATAGAATTGACCCATATGTGTTTACTTAAGAAAATAATTTTTCAACGGTAGGCAAGTCCAGTCAAATTGCAATGTTTGTAAATATCACATTATCCTACGCACACTATTAACATTGGCAAGGGACAATGACGAAATATACATGTCAAATACATGGTTAGCAATAGCAATGAAATGTGTAAGATAAAATGAAAAATGCTAAATTCAACAAAATGGTTAGTAACTGTTCTTGTTTTTAAAGTTATTGTAAGCACTGCAATAAAATAACAAGTTAGAAAATTAAAACAAGAACAATGTAAAATGAAAAACACAAAGTACAATATATAACATCACAACATGAGAAGTCTGTAAGACAGCTAGCATACTAGACAATTTGAAAGAGCCAGTCGAAATTTATTTAATATAATTTACTCATGAACCGTTTAAGCTCAGGGGAGTAAATGTACACAAAACATTTACCACAGGACTATTATGTTTTACGAAAATGTAAAAAGTTACAGATTTTGGTAAACAAAACTGAAAATATACAGTATTTGGTTTTTGCAAGATCATTCATTTTCATATAAAATAGAACAATATTGGTTTTTCAAAATAAAACACAGACTAGAAACACAAGGAGTAAATTATTACAAAAGTTAAGTTATCAATTTTTCCGTTGCGTGTGCGACACCTTCCAAATTATTCGGGGCATGTTCCAGAGGCAAACACATTTTGTTTAGGCTTGAATATGAAATTTTCATTCTATATTAACACAACAAACTATGTTGAACCCTGGTAAAATAATAACAGCAAAACAATGGCATAAAACAATAGGGAATGCTTAACAATCTACACTAACTACTGTACTGCTTCGCAATATAACATGATCATCAGGGTGGACATACCACTTGACTTTATAGCTAAGTCAGCAAGTAAAAATTATCTTTCAGCAAAAGTTGACATATTTTTACTTGCTGACTTAGCCGAAAAGTCATGATGTATGTCCATCCTGCTTAGCAATATAACATGATTATGGTACAAAAACTAGAAAAATATCTGACCCTAAATTTAGAGATCATTATGTCCATTACACCAATCACCACTGGGTATAACTGGAAGAACTAAATATAAAAATAGCAAGCCTGAAGGCCATGGTATTTCAACCAAGTACATTTATCAATCTAGCCTAGCATGTACAAATGTACTTGGTTTTGAAGCTTGGTTGTTTTACGTAGTGCATTAATACTGTATTTCACATTTTATTGGTGCAATCTCTATTTTGTGAATTTTAGTAACACAATTTATGAACGAGCGTTTGAAAGCGTTAGAAGAGTATCAGATAAGCCTTCATGTTAAGAAAGTACATTTACATGAATTTATGAATTCGCTAAAAACTAAATTTGCAAAAGTTAGCATAGCAAATAGAAGCCGACACACAAAACTTAAAGCACCAATAAATTTGTCACAAACTTCACTCAAAATACAAGATGTCGGAGATATGAATGATTTGAGACTTGGGGTGGTATTTAAACTTGATTTTACTTGACTTAAAGAAGCATTCCCTATAACTAGCATATTTTTCTCTACTATCACATTTAATGAGCTTAATGTACAAAGCATTATAAATTATCATAATATGTCAGAGGAAAGTGTGTGCAAATATGTCTCCATAATGTCAAAAATATGGTCAAATCACTAATAATAATTTATCACTTCCAGCGATTTATTATTATGTGGTCAAAGGGAAACAACTCGTGACTATTTTGGCTCGTATGGAATATGTTTTCATTCTTTTCTTGGTAATTAGTGGGAGCTTTTTGCTGAAAATTTGAGGAGTTTAAGCAATAATGAAGAGGAGTTTAAGCAATAATGTTTCTCATTTAATGTATAATATTCCTGAATTGATTTAATCGTTCAAAGTTATAGGGAACGCCTCTTTAAGAATAAGCTAGGACAATCAATCCGATCACACCAAATTACACTGTTAGTCAATAAAGGTGATATATGATTTGCGATCTTTATTCTCCAAGTAAGTACAACCAATATTAAATACCACTTTTGGTCTAATTACAAAGTTTGTTAAACATTATGCAGACACTCTTTGGGCCAAGCAACCATCATTGCTAAGCAAACAAATGGCTTGCTAGAAAAATCTGACTAAAATGCACATTTTTATAGAAGTTCTTGAGGACCTGGGCACTTTTTTATCAAGCACATACAAAAATTTAATATACATTCAAACGTAAAATCTGTATTATAGATTCTGTTACAACTATGAAGCGTATGAAATGGATCTGCAACTTAGACTGATTCCTTTAATGAACTCCTCCAGATCACGAGTGTCAACAACATTAAAGACATAGAAATAAGTCAAATTTTTTGTATTCTCGCTTTTGTATTGTCTTTTTGTGACAAAAGCAAAATTACAATGTGGCATTAATAGTTGATATCCGGAACTCTGTGCAAGTTGGGTTTCCCCTTAATTTACATGTAGGTACAAACAAATCTGTCCTAGTTGGACTGGTTTTGTATTCATATGCAAATACAACTGACCCAAACTCTATTGTCCAGATATGAATATTCAAGCGTCACAAGGATTATAACGGTAAAAATCTATTTGTACCTACAGATTAGTGGAGAACCAGAGTAGGTCTATTATAAAGTTTAAGATTGACATAAGTGCTTTGATAAGACAGTTCCCTGAAGAACAGCATCATTAGGCTTTCAATTAAAGGTTTTAAAGTCTACATTGTCAGTTAAACTGTATAGAGCTATTTTATAACAGTCATTCAATATCAAAATAATTACTTGCATCTTTTAAAGTATGATACTAGACTACCTTCATTGCGTATTAAAACTTTGGATGGATTCCGTGTACTTTGATTCAATCGTCGAAAAATAGACGATTCTTATAGTTTTATAGGGTGTTTTAGAACACTTTCTTATGAAAATGGACAGTTTGCATGTCCAATAAATCACACAGAAACTGAAGCGAAAAATAATCAAATGGATATGAAAGCATAATTGTTTTTCAGTTTTTGAAACTTTAAACAAAATATGTTCCGATATAGCTCTATACTCTTTTTAAAAACTGTAAGCTACCACAAAATGGAACCAGCATAAGCTTGGAATAAAATCACACTAAAAGTTACTGGAATGTTAGCAAGCAATACACTAAAATAACTACACTGTCTACTATCTGGAATAAGTTAACACAGCAAAAATAAAGCAAGGATATGATAGATTGTGATCATTCAGCCGGGAGTCCATTTTTTAAATAATTTACTTCATTTGAGATAGAACATTCGAAACTAGAACTGTCGCCATTCGGCAGACTAATTAATATACCCCCTGTTGGCAAAAGGTCATAATTCTGGCAAAAATGGACTAAGCGCTAGTTCTTTCCTTTGTGCACATTTACAAGCTAAGTTTCAAGAAAATCCTGCAAAAACTGTAAGAGTTGTGTCAACACGAATCAGTCTGACGAACAGACAGACAAGATGAAAACAGTATACCCTTTACATTATGCAGGTGTATAATTATGCCTTTTGCAGGAGGGTAACGGTATGGTACTTTATGCTGCTTAAGAGTTTGTTCCAATCACATCCCTAACAAGCTAATTTACTGAAAGCTGAAAAATGTTTGCCATCAACACCAAGTCCAGAGAAACAAGTATGCAAAATACAAACAAATCCTCGACAGAACTCACATACCGTAAATACTCAGCCATAAGTCGTATGCTGCCATAAGTCGCAGGGGGACTTTTGAATGAAAAATCAAGGTTTTTGTCTAAACCCTTTCATAGGTCGCATGTATAGTTTTCAATTTTTGTGAAAGCTGAAATCATGTGCCCAGTGTCAAAGTTGGTGGGAATGTGGTCATTTTCAGACAAAATTGGGAGGAGGGTAGTTATTTACAAAGTTGGTGGGAATGTGGCCATTTTCAGATAAAGTCAGGGGGATGTGGTCATTTTCAGATAAAGTTGAGAGGAATGAAGTGATTTTCCAACAAAATCGTGAGGAGTGTAGTAAACTCTTCCATAAGTCGTGGGGTGATTTTAAAAAAATTTTCGGGACTGTTTTTGTGCGACTTATGGCTGAGTATTTACAGTACATGTCAGAAGCAGATCTTATTTAAAATAGGACCAAAATACAACAAATAACTATATTAATACCCAAATGTTTTGTGAGGACTTAGTGCAAAACTATGATAACTACATCAATGTTATAGAGGCATGTATCTTAGCTTTGCACTGAGCCCTTGAAAAGTGTATGTTCCATTAGGCCATAGGTATATGCAGCAGAAATGCATAAAATTTGAACCAGCTCCATGAAAGCAGAACAAATAGCACAAAATGGTATATTGTGGTGTGTAGTGTAGTCACACCATTGTTTGTTTCACAAATCTCTACTCATTTTAAAAATATCTTTAAAATATTCACAATTTACACAAATGTATGTTTGGTCATTAAAGACCATAACATTCTTTACAGTATACACACATTTCCACAATGGCAATAAGTCACATTTATTGTGAAATTTTATTGTGAAATCACTGATTACTTTGTTTTCATCAGTAGGCGGAGTTATCTTATTCACAAACTCAATGAAACAGTCTTCCTGATTAGTTTATTTTTTAAAATGTCAACAGTAACAGCTTCACTGATTGGCTGGTTTCAAATTACACTAGAACGTTGTAAGCCTGTCACTGATTGGCCGTTTTAAACTAGGACATTGTAAGCTTGTTACTGATTGGCCGTTTTAAACTAGGACATTGTAAGCTTGTTACTGATTGGCCGTTTTAAACTAGCACATTGTAAGCTTATTACTGATTGGCTGTTTCAAATGGAGTTCACTTTCCTGTGAAATGATTGGTATATCCTGTTTTCTGTGGAAGAGAATTAAGTGAGGCACACTGTCAAATGAATGGTCTTTAGTCCTCACCTGAAGCAGATAAAAACATGGAATTGGTAAACATTTACATTATTATATAGAGGTTATTTGTGTTTTGTGGTGTAAGATTGAATTCAATAGGTGTTACCTAGATTTGGTCACTCCATGGGGATTTTAAAGTAGTCCCTTTGAATGAAAATATCAACAGTGAAAGTATCAACAGTGAAATTATCGGAGAATAATTCAGCCGAAAAACAACCGATCAATGAGAGTATTTCTATATTTAAAATCCTTTTGAGTAGATTGAAAGTACCATAACTTTGTTATTTCTTGAGATATTTTCATGAAATAACTTTTATTTTGGTCTGAAGTGATTGTTGTCTCATACATGATAAATTTGTAATTCCTGATACATCAGCAAAATTGACACCCCTGATATTATACTTACCACACCCTCTGGATCCACAAGCAGTAGATGTTTGATCATACCATTCTGTCTACCACTGAGAACATACTGGTTAGTATCTGATGAACTCTGTCTTACCAAGAAATCACCATCATTCTGTAGAAGTTTCTCTGCCTAAAACAACATTAAACATACTGGTTAGTATCTGATGAACTCTGTCTTACCAGGAAATCACCATCATTCTGTAGAAGTTTCTCTGCCTAAAACAACATTAAACATACTGGTTAGTATCTGATGAACTCTGTCTTACCAAGAAATCACCATCATTCTGTAGAAGTTTCTCTGCCTAAAACAACATTAAACATACTGGTTTAATAGTATCTGATGAAGTCTGTCTTACCAAGAAATCACCATCATTCTGTAGAAGTTTCTCTGCCTAAAACAACATTAAACATACTGGTTAGTATCTGATGAACTCTGTCTTACCAAGAAATCACCATCATTCTGTAGAAGTTTCTCTGCCTAAAACAACATTAAACATACTGGTAAGTATCTGACAACCACTAACATCCCACAACAAACATAGGCCAATCACAATAACTCACCTCTGAGTTACCAATTATCGAGGACTGTTTTCAATCACCCTTTCACATTTTAACTACCTATGGAAACCTTCGTTCTAGTCCCCCTCTCCTGTAGGTGTTGCAGCCAACATTGATCTATGGTGCTCAGGAATATCGATCATGTCCAACAGCCCTTATAAAAACCAATTGACACTTTGGTCGAGTGGAGCATGTGGGTTATTCTTGCTGATAGAAATTAACCAATGGTCCAGAAGGGGGTTGAACCCGGGAACTCTTGATCCCAAAGTTCCCGCTCTACCTCTAGGCCACTTGGGAACTACTTAGTACATGTTGACTTACCTCTTTTCTCGTGAGATTACCATGAAACCATTCTTCAAATATCGGTGAAACATTCTTGTTAGGATCACCATTCGTTGCGTGAGCACCGACAGTATCACCAGATGGTTTACTGTGACCATTAGACAGGGAAGAATTGAACGGTTCTGAAAATTCAAATTAAAAATCTTACTGCAACATCATTATTTTCATATTTGTGGCAGATTTAATTTTGAGGATTTCGTGGATGACATCGACCACAAAATTAAATCCCCACAAATAACAATTATTCTATAGTATCTGACTTAGTGGAAAAGTTATCCTTGAAATTGCGTCCCTACAAAATGGCCATTTTCACCAAAACCAAAACATTTTGTCCCATTGAAATTAAATGGTTTTACAGTATTTCATTAAAACTAATTCTCATAAAGGAATAACCTTCAGATACTCCCACTAGGAAGTGAACTGTAACAATTGACCCTTGTTAACAAGCAGTCTCTCTTCACAAGGTAAAATGTCATGAACAATAGTCTGATCAGAGATAAAATCAGAATTTGTAACAGCAGTTTTAGTACATGTTTGACAGTACCGTACTTACAATGCAACTGGAAAGTCTGACACTGAACATCTGTTTTAGGTACACTTTTTTAAATAAGTTCATGCAGACTGGTAGTTCTGCAGGAGTATTGTACACAATTTGAGTAAGTATTCTAGAAATGAATTGAAAGATAAGCCTCTTCTGCATTCATTATCCAGGATCAGCTATGTACAATATCACATCAACAAATAAACACCTTTACAACAAAATACCTGACAAAGAAGGGTAACATGGGAGCCAGCTGAAATTAATTACACCTGGGGCTTTGCACAGTTCACAGCAAATGACGGAGGGAAATGTAGGAACATTTTTGCGGCCTAATGTCACATAGTGGATGAAGTTGATAGAGAAAAAGAAGTACCTACCCATATCAAATGGATCTAGAGAAGATTGAGCAGAGGTGAGTGGTTCGTGGTTATCATACACACCACGTTTTTTAGAATCATCATTGTCTACAGTCACATTATTCTCCTCTGAAATCAAACAATCATAAAAATTATGTCAATAACAGTGCCTAGGTGTAAAAAAACTTGACAGCTACTGTAAAATCAATAATTTTCGTGGGGGATTAAATTTCGTGGATTTCGTACACAATAATCCCAACGAACATTGATTTTGACCCTTGTTTTGTTACCTGAAATGCAAAATCAAGGAATTCAAGTGCCAACGAAATTGTCTTTTTTACCAAAACCACGAAATTTGGTCCCAATGAAAATAAATGATTTTACAGTATTTGGACATATGTATGCAGGGATCAAACTGCACATTGATTTCAATACATCCTACTAGCAGTTATTTTTTTTGAACTTAAGTAACAAATTTAAATTTTCTCTTACTTAAATATGCTTTGTGAATACCAGTCCTTTCTGTTAATTTATTACTTGGAGTTTATGGTCTGTGATAAAGAAACATTTCCATATTTAGGTTATCATTTAAAGGTAAATATAAACTTTTTTATGCAACTATGTATTTTTTAATTTGTTCTAATTAACTACCGGGTAGTAATGATATTCATCGTTTAATTAGAGAACTTACTTGAGTTATCATATGTTGCTTGTCCATCATCAAAGTCAATCAATGGATGTTCTCTTGGATGATCTCTCGGCGTATCGTACGTCGGACCGTCTTCGTGTGACTCATTCACCGATGAATATACTCCGTCGCTCACCTAGAGGGGAAACACATGGTGGAAGTTATACACAATTCTAGAAATGTTCATCTTCATTGAATGCAAAGTACACAACTTTGTTCAATATACCCCATAAAGAAAAACTACTGTAACGTTTATTTTTGAAATCTTAATAAAAAGAAAATTAACAAACAATACAGTCAATAAGTATTGTTGCAGCTATGTTTTTTACTGTCACGTGGTCAAAATGGTGAGATGTGTGGTCAACATCGAAGGAATTTAATAAAAAAATTGGATAACTTACCGGACATAGTTAATATTTATTTTTGGATTAAAATGTTCAGGAACCAACAGTCTACATGTCGGCTAATACAACAAATACTAAAAAAACAAGGAAAAGATTTAAACTTGCGGAAAAAAGGAAAGCCAGCCAGTCACCCGAGGCTATAAATAGTTCGTGTAGTAGCGAAACACGCGAAAAGTCGTTAGTGGATACCACGGACAACTCGAAGCTACCGTACACAAATAGTGACCTGGATAACAGCGTGTTTAATAACAGTACGGACTACGTGTCGGCAGTGCTAACACCAAACGTTACACCCGTGTTGAACTTTGCTAGCTGTATACCAAATGGATTCCAACCATCTACAAACCAAACTACTATCCAGAGCCTAGCCACAAAAGATAACAATATGGCAACAGATACCCCGCCCACCTGGGCAGCAGGTCTAATTGAAGACATGAAGTCAATAAAGGCTTTGATTCCAACGATCTCCAAAATAGACAAAATAGAAGTCACAGTAAGTACAATAAAAACTCAAATGACTAATATCGAAACCAGAGTAAATGGATTAGAAGCCAAAATCAATGACATTGAAACATCATGTAATCATATTAGCAACGAATACGATACCCAAAAATCAGAACTGAATGAGGCGAAATCCAAAATTAAACATCTAGAAAATCATTGCCGAAAATTTGAAGAAACATTGAAACTGTGTGAACGTCAAAACGAAATTTCGAAAGATGAAATTTTAGACTTAAAATTTAGATCAATGAGAGATAACCTTGTGTTTTATGGCATCAAAGAAACAGCGAATGAAAACTGTGAAACTTTAGTGAAAGATCTAATCCAAACACAACTAAATATCAACCCCACTAACATCAACTTTGACAGAGTCCATAGAATCAGTGACCCAGCTGTTACCATTGGTATTCGCCCAATTGTGGTGAAATTCAACAACTACAAAAATAGAGAAGCAGTGCGTATAAAATCGACAAACCCTGATATTAAAAATAAACTAAACGAACAAAAACTTGGCGTCGGAATACAATCACCAGCAGAATATAGGAAAGCTAGAAAAGCTTTCTTTGCCATCAGCAAAGAAGAGGGAAGACGAGGCAATAAGGTCCGCATCACAGCAAATAGACTTTACGTCAACAACGTTTTGAAAATGAAATACTCGTACAATGACGGAGAAGTGAACCCCTGTGTTCATTAGGGGGGTCAAGAGAATGACATTCATGTACTATCTTGGAATATAAACGGGCTTGCTAGGAAAATATTAGACCCTGATTTTATACAGACTATACAAAATTATGATGTTATATTTCTTTCAGAGACATGGCTGTCACAAAATACTCATATAAACCTGGAAGTACAGGGATATGACAGCTACCATTTGTTTGGTAATAAGACTCACAATGTTAGAAAAGGTCGCTATAGTGGCGGATTATCCGTATTTTACAGACATACAATTGCTGAAAATGTGCATATTGTTGAGATCAATCAAAATGGAATATTATGCGTAAAATTGTGTAAATCTTTATTTTCATTTGATGAAGATGTTTACATGCTAAGTACCTACATTCCCCCTACAAACTCTAATGTAATCAATGTTGATAATTTTGACTTTTTTGATGAACTAGAGAATTGTCTAGAGAAATATAAGCTACTAGGTAAATGTTTTGTAACAGGCGATTTTAATAGTCGTTGTTCGAATATACAAGATTTTATTGAATATGACAGATATCTTGATCAAAACAATGAGCTGTCAAACTATGTTTACATTCCCCCACGTGTTTCAAAAGATCACGTGACAGACACCCGCGGTAAACGCCTCATTGAATTATGTATAGCTACGTCATTCATTATTGGTAACGGTAGACTACACGCGGACCGAGATACTGGCGATTATACTTTCTACTCAAATAAGGGTGCAAGCGTTGTAGATTACGTGTTATTACATCCAAATGATATGAACTATATTAATACATTTAAAATTGAAAAAGAAGTTAGAAAAGAAATCAGTAAAACCCGTAAACAACGAAGCCACAAGAAAAACAACACATGTATCGTTTGAACAAAACAAAGCTGAAGAGTTCGTACAATTATTGTCTACAAAACATGACGCTTTTACGTTTCTTACGTCAAGCGTTGAAAATAACGAGGATCTTAATACTATAACAGATGAATTCGTCAACATAATGGAATCTTGTACACATAATATATTCGGAAAAACTAAACCTAATGTCTACAAAGAACCTTCCAAAACACAAACAAACAAAAATGCATGGTTTAATACTGAATGCTCAAATGCTAGAAAAAAGTTTACACGTGCTAGAAACGCGTTTAACCGAGATAAAAATAATCAAGAATTACGCATTGACTTTTTAAGAAATAAAACTGCTTATAACAAGATAAAACGTATCAATAAAAAGAAATACTTAAATAAAGAAAAAATTGAGTTAACAAGACTCAGTAAATACAATCCAAAACAATTCTGGAAAAGAGTAAAACAGCAATACTCAAAACCACAGAAACATGCAGAAAATTTGAAAATTGATGATCTAATGACCAATTTCCAAAATTTGTATAACACTGATGACAACTTAAACATAAACCATGAAAATGATAATGACGAAAACTTAAATGAAACTATGTATGACGAAGATCTTGATCATGAAATCACACTCTCAGAATTGAGGGCTGCTGTATTTTCACAAAACAATAACAAAAGTACAGGACTGGATAACATATGTGCAGAAATTTATAAAATCTCTTTCAATGAAACTTCAGAATTTATCCTAAAACTGTTCAACCGATTACTATCAAAGGGTGAATACCCACGTTGTTTCGGTGAAGGCATCATATGTCCGATATTTAAAGGTGGTGATATAGAAGATGCTAAAAACTACAGAGGTATAACACTCATAAATATATTATCAAAAATATACTCCCAAATACTTTTAAATAGATTGACACTATGGAGCCACAAATATGATAAAATCTCTGAAACCCAGTTCGGATTTCAAAAAGGCAAATCAACTATCGACTGCATATTTGTCCTTCATTCAATAATAGCAAAAACTTTAGCAAATAAGAAAAAGTTATATTGCGCATTTGTAGATTTTGAAAAATGTTTTGACAAAATTGACCGCAATTTCTTATTCACCAAATTAATAAATGAAAACGTTTCATCGAAAATTGTTAAAAGTTTAAAAAGCATGTACAATACAATTAAAGCATGGTTAGATATAAATCGGATTTATCATCGTTTTTTCAATCAAACATAGGTGTAAAACAAGGTGATCCTTGTTCTACAATACTATTCTTATTATTTATAAATGACATAGAAACGAATATGAATACAAATATAGATGATATATTTACGCTTGACAATGCAAAACTTTGTATATTGTTATTCGCTGATGACGCGGTTATCTTCGCCCATACACCGCACGCTTTACAGTCGTTACTCTATGATCTACAATCATATTGCGACACCTGGGGCTTAACAGTAAACACGAGAAAAACCCGTATCATGATAT
Source organism: Spisula subtruncata (assembly GCA_963678985.1). Classification (NCBI taxonomy): domain Eukaryota; kingdom Metazoa; phylum Mollusca; class Bivalvia; order Venerida; family Mactridae; genus Spisula; species Spisula subtruncata. The sequence goes on from OY787663.1 coordinate 59,561,840, forward strand.
TTGAGAAAGGCCGACATACACAATTTAACTTTACATACAAAGATACAGTTCTAGACACAGTCAGTTCGTTTAAATACCTTGGGGTTACTCTGTATAAAAACGGAAACTGGAACCGAACACAGAAAACAATTGCAGATCATTCACGATTTGCTTTACATAACTTATTCATCATATTTAATCAAATTGAAATAAATACAAAAGAAAAATGTAAACTCTTCGACAGCTTAGTTAACCCAATATTAAACTATGGTGCAGAAATATTTGGATATCACGAATGTAAAAACATCGAAACTATACATTGTAAATTCCTAAGGAAAGTATTATGTGTACAAAAGAGTACAAACCTTGATGGTTTATACGGGGAATTGGGTAGATACCCATTATATATACATAGAAAACTCCTAATGATAAAATTTTGGATAAAAATATTAAAATCTAAGAACGACTCATTGATAAAATTGATGTATACTATTTTAAAAAGAGACATAGAAAATGGAAACACATACAATACGCTTAATTGGGCTAGTCAGATAAAACGTATTCTAGATGAAATAGGAATGTCAGATTTATGGATACAGCAAAATGAATTGTACGTAAATTTCGGAATAATAAGACAAAGAATAATTGACACATACTACCAAAAACTGGCACCATAATATAAATAACTCAAATAGATTATCAACATACTGTAGATTTAAAGAACAATAACCCTAGAAAAATATCATACATGCGTAAATATTGATAAATACAAAATTGCACTTTCAAAATTTAGACTCTCGTCACATGATCTGGCTATCGAAAGAGGTAGGCATACAAATATACCAAGAACAGATAGATACTGCCAAAACTGTAATATGCATGTAATTGAAAACGAATATCATTTTCTTTTAGTATGTCCAAAATATAACAACTTAAGACGAAAATACTTTACATCTTATTTCTGTCATTGGCTGACCTAGCAAAAATTTACCAATCTAATGAACTCAAACTCTAGCAAAATTCTAAACAATGTAGCAAAATACTTATATATAGCTTTCAAAATCAGAAACACGAACCCTTGACATTTTATTTAATTTCTGACTTTTGAACTAATCACGCATTTGATTTTTCTTATTTTTGAACTTTCATGAACTTCTCTGTAAACCTGTATCAATGTACTTTATCCATATCTTTGTTAATACTGTTAATATTGATCACACATGCTTATTATGTAAATGTATATATGTTGGCTATAAATACGCGAAATGCTATTTTATGCCCGAATAAACTTTGTATTGTATTGTATTGTATTGTATATAAGTTTGAATATCATTACTAGACATGTATCAATCCAGTGTGAGCAATTAGCACTTGTCAGGTTGTCTGGTACAAGTAATTGTTGATTCAAGCAAGTAACTACAGTAATTATACATAGAGTACATAAGAAAACTATTCAGTTTTTTTAATTCAGTAGCTAGGTTTCAGATAACCAGACCTGACGTTAATCACAAACATTTGGTATGGTCTTAGATACGTACGGGTAGATTAGATGGCGGTGACTGGTAATCAGATGGTATATGATGTCGGTCATGTTTAGGTGATGGTGGTCTAGCAGACGGATTATCATTATAATATTCATTATCATCATCATTCTCACCCCACGCGTCACCTTCATGTATCGACTGCTCTAATCTGGTACAGGATAAAGAAAAATACAGTTTATTTTAGACAAATAGCAAAGTTATTTATTAAATAATAAGAATTAAGATGGTAGGACATTTTTTGTTTCATAGAAGAGGTTGTTTATAGCCCTCTTCCCCTTGGGAAAATTCATTAAAATCTTGCAGATTTCCCCTAAAATAATAAAATTTCAATTCACACATCAAGTTTTTTTCATCCCCTGAAAACTATTAACCATTTACCCCCAAATTTAAAGACAGGGCCCCTACCCTTACTTTTAAAAACAAAGCCCTGGTGACGTAAAAACATATTCTATATGAAGACCAATGTTCAAAAATTCTTCAGGCATGTTAGGTAAAAATATATTGTGTGTAGATTCTGCATACAAATTACAAACTTGAAGTTCATTACAAGCACACAGTTGACATTACCCCAGTTGTCAAACAATTAGCATTATGCCAGAGAATAGATCGCTCAGCCTTGCAAGTTAATCTATATGACCGTGTGATTATATTTTACCGTTAAAATCGATATAAAGGCATTTGATTGACAACTGGCATAACGTCAATTACCATATTGTTCATTTATTGTGTGTTACTTGGTAATATCAAAGCACTGAAAGTACTGATGTGAGGCGTACTGATGTCATTATAACCAATCAAATAAAGGCTGCATCAACATGCTGTGTCGGAGTTCTGATAAGCCAAGACTCACTCAAATGTTTGTGCTGCTCTCAAGACACCAAGCGCCGGTGTCAAGATGAGTGACTGGGTAGTCTCCATACAACTGAATACAGTGGAGATTAAAACACAAAAAACGAGATGGCCATCCCCTCTGCTATAGAAACAGGACTAGGTAGAAATATATTAGGACAATAAAATAAAGGAAGGTAATTAATAAAATAGAACCAGAGTTTAATAGAAGGAAAATATAAGAAAATTACATCAATAGTTATATCATGACTTCTTTTGGTTGAAGGAAATAATTCAGGAATGGAACCAGATAGAATTATGTTTTCATGTCACAGCACTTCTCCTAGATGCCATATATACATATACATGTACATTTAAAGTCGATCAATTGAATTTAGGAGAAAAAGTTGTCCAGTGGCTACTGATATGAAGGTTGTCCATACTCCCGCCGGATCAAGAGCAGAAATAGTTTTCGGAGTAACATAACTAAACTTACAACAGACTTTTGGACCATACTCAGCGTAAATGAAAAGTTACCACCGTATTGACAAATTTCAATCATAACCATGTGTTTGTTATTACTTGTATGATCAAACATAGCTCATAAAGTGATTACCACGGAGCATACATAAATAAATATTAATTGCAAGATAAATACTTTTATGTAAGTAACGTGTGTACTGTTTTCAGAATTTATGTACGTCCCAGCATGGGACAGGTTTTTAGCAATATAATATACGCTACGGTACGGGTTTTTAGCACTATATTTTTTCTTCACCACTAGCCGTTCTCATGCTTGAAATCTACGTAGAACTATTTCAGCTTCCCGCCACCAGTGAAAACATGCTGTTTCTATTTATAGCATTAATGTTTGAAACCAACATAATTAGGTCATCGTCTACAACGTTCAGCGGCGGAGTGATTTTAATTAAAACCCGGAGATTACTTTTTCTGCCTTGACGGTTAACAGGCGTTTGGTAGTAGGAATATAGTCCATGCGGAATGATTTGCTATAAATATCCTCTGAAAATAAAAGTCTGATATAATTGTTGGTCTTAATATTAATAAATGTTGGTAATGTAAACAAATCGGGTTCAATGATACGTGTAACCTGTGTAGCATGCTTGTAATGTTGTTCAAATCATAGAACTATTTATTGGCGTAGGCCTAAATGCGTTAACTTGGTAGTAAGCTGTGAAACGGTAATATCATTGTGTGGCCTCCTGCCACACAAAAACAATGAAATGCATCACTATACCTTGTGGGAACATGTACAGGTTTGGGTTGTTTCTTCAAATATTCTTTAAATCTCAGTTCAAAAGCTTGTCCTATCGTTGTAATCACATCTTCCGAAAGACCACCCCCACATTCTAAAACATGACACGCACGACCATTGATCTCATCCTTCGCTACATAAGCTACAAAATCTAACGTTTCCTGAAAATATAGAAAAAATTGATACAAAAATCAAGATTTAATATCAACTTAATTATTTAAAGACTTTAATAATAGCAAGTTCAAAAACAACATGTGCATGCCTTATATGATAAAGTTTGGCTAGTATGTACTTAAGGTAATGCATATCATTTTTTATCTTGAATCAATCCCTGCATTCAGTATATCTCTGCGCCAGTCACCTTAAAACCACACCCACTTCATGTTTCTATTGTGTATTCAAATTTTCAAAATATTGCTATAGTCTATCAGGTGAAGTTTATTCTATATATTAATACGACTGTGAGCCTCCCACTTGACACCAATTAGTCAATTCACTTTCAAAATCAATCATTCAATCAAATATAACTCATGGGAAAAACTGGAAATGAATTTTCCCAGCGATAAACTGGCAAAAATGTTGACGGTCTTGCTTTCTTTCACTATGTTATTTCATACACAGACCATAACATAAAAATAACTTCCTTAAATATATGAGAAATTATATTTTCACCGATTTAGATGTTGGTATCATAACCATAAAGAGAGAGAAACATAACGTCGATGGTGGCAGGCATTACGTCATAGGTCATAATTATCATTACGTTGTGACATTCCATTTTTAAAGTGATTTTTCCAAGGCAGCATGATAAATTGAAGCATATAATCAAAAGAAAATGTATTGATTTTTTGGTGCAAGATCAAAATTTATTTCACTTGTGATCACGGAAAATTAACTATCAATTTTATTTGATTATTTGGTGAAAATAAAATTCAATCTTACATTCAACAAATATCCATTATATAAACAACAATATTGTACTTACAGCATCGCCACCAGATGCAAATGATATCCCTGGCATTAAATGGTCAGCAATCACCTAGTAAATAGAAATTAAAATCATAAGTTTTTAGGAATAACACAACATTGGTTCATATATAACTTGTAATTGATATAATCAAATGCATTTTTTACAAGCAGCTTATGCAACCCAATTTGTCACATTGTTCATCATCAGGACTGGGTAGAAACTCTCTTAATTGGATACAATTTGATTACTTAAGAGAAATGGGTTTCAAGTTTGATCTTCTGACTTCAAAATGAACACATCAATTTAGAAGATAGAAGGCTACTTTTATTTATTGATAGGGAACCAGCGTGGCTTCCAGTACGGATCTAGTCACATGTTGAAATAAAAGGTTAAGTTTTTTTTTAGTATAGTGTCCCCCTTATTGAAAGGGCCAGCCTATTTGACTTATGACTATGAGACTCTTAGTCTTATCTTTCATGTGTAAAATACCTCCTAAATCCCTGTTCCTATTGCCAGGTAGAGATGGGTCTACAGTTACCATTCAGTACCTTACTGGCGACTCACCAACTGACAGCTTCAGTATTAGGATAGACTGAAGATAGCTTCCACCGGGATTTGAACCTAACCACTTGGCAATTGTTGCAGTCCAATATAATAATGGTTTACTGAATACTGTAAAATCATTTAATATTGATTGACGAAACTTTGTGGTTTTGGTAAAAATGACCATTTCGATGGGACGTTTGTGTGTGGATTTTGCATTTCAGGTAATTAATGCAAGGATCCAAATAATTATTTGATGGGATCTGATTTCATGGTTGAAGGTAAACAACGAAATGCACAAAATTTAATACCCCACGAAAATTAATGATTTACTGAATATATATACTGACCTCTCCTGACTCCATCACCATGAGATTAATACTTTCTATGGTAATTGTAAGGTTAACGTTTGATCCAGCATGATGCATACACGGTGTATCACTCAACATTTTACCAATACGTTTGTCAACCTGTAAAATATAACAGTTTAATGTAAGAGAATCAATTAAATCCGATCTGGGATAAGCACCAACATCTGGGTTACTAGAGACAGTTGTACTCAGATTTTTTTTTTAAATCTTTAATTTACTAATTATCAATCTAGAGCCAATTCTCCCCAGTCATCTGGGCCATCCTCAATAGAGACAACATTAGGTAAATTAGATTCTTAGCCTAGAACTGTACAGAGCTCATCAAGCACCTGCTTCATTTGATATGACACACTTAAAACAGAACTTACCAACAATAGGAAAGAACATTTTGACCAAACTGCTAACAATTTAAAGACCATAAACTTTCAATATACTGTAAAATCATTTAATTTCGTTGGGACGAAATTTCGTGGTTTAGGTTAAAAAGACAATTTCATTGAGACTTGAATTCTTGGATTTGCATTTTAGGTAATAAATCAAGGGTGAAAATCAATGTTTGTTGGGGTTTAAGTTCGTGGTTGAGGTGAACCTCGAAATCCACGAAATTAAATCTCCCACGAAAATTAATGATTTTACAGTATATATCACTCTGAGAGTGGCGAACAATTTTTCAGCATGGCTTTACGGTACTGCTGGACTGCAGGTTATATGTATATGATATAAATACTAACCTTCTTTCTTTTAGTTGCTGACTTCAAACCAGCTGCTTCACTCACTCTGTTAATGGCTTCCCTGATAGAAATAAGACAGCCATTAGACAATACTTATTAACATCAAATATCAATCAGTGTTAACAAATCGATGTCTTGAGGTTTTGAACAATCAAAGGTTTCACTTTTATAAGTCTAATTTTGATTTTGCAACATACAGTATCTCAGCTTTTGAGAAATATATGTGCATTTTTAAACAGACGCTATTTATATGACACTGAAAGAAGAACTCCCAATCGGTCATGTCAATGTAGGTATTTGTTAATATACAGATTTGAGCTTTCTAGTATGTTAGGAATAGTTACACTGTTATGTATAAAGCTCAGGGCTTTCACTAGCCTCCAAAAGTGAAGAGTCAAAATTACTCCCATTCTCGTTCAACCAGCGTATTATTTTTCAATTACATACTCTGGTATAATACTAACGAATCCCAGCGTGATGAACGAAAGTCTCCACTAATCAAATCCATTTCGTTCATATTCCTTATAGTCTAGAGACTTGACTATAAACTGATTCATGAGAATGAATTACTCCTGACTCTCAAGATATTGCAATAAATTTGTATTATAAGTATAGTACATTTGACTCTTCGGCTTAAATTTTCAAGATTCAAAATAGGCACTTATGTCCAATTCAAGAGAACAAATGTAGTTTCAAGAGTCAAATGAAAGCCCTGAAGCTATCGAATAACTATATTTCAAATCCGTAATATTGGTGTTCAGGACATAACCTGAAAAACCTAACTTAAAGACAGATTGACCGAGAGTCTGGGACCTTATTCACCAAAGCTATAAGTCTTAGTCAGACTGAGACTTAAAATTGGTAATAGTCATAATCACCTTGATTTCTTAACAATAAGATTGAACCATATGAAATTGTATCTGATTATTGTTTGTTACCCACTTAACATGTATAACCATTTATATAAAAAATCGGTACATTTATAACAACGTGAGAGCGAAAAGAATATTTGGCAATAAAAAGTCTAAGTCTGAATATTAGACTTAAATCGTTGATGAATAAGGCCCCAGGACTATATAAATTTATGTTATAAAGTCTTCAAATAGTTGAAACGCTGTTTGTGGGACAAATAAATCCAACGTTAGTGATGTGTGTGAAACAATGGTGGTACTAAACAGACCATATTGACAGACTGTTGATGATAATTAATGTCAGGGATTTCCCCAGCCCAAATTAGTGTCCGCCACCCGTGCGCTTAGATTTCAAAATGAAGTCCCACGTAGCGCTTAAAATATTAATTGCGCTTAAAAATCGATACCTGTGCGTTTAAATATCTGCCAAAAATTCATCAATTTCGTTGTTTTCTAATAGATTTCTGACCTTCTTACATTTTTTTTCGAAACATGGAAGGGGACACCCCTCCCGTACCTACCCCTGTTGCGCTTACAAAATTTTCTGGGGAAATCCCTGAATGTTACATATCCTACCTTGCTAGTGTAGTCCTGGTATCAAAGTCTAGGGCTCTCATAGATTCCTTTACCTCCAGACAGCCAATATACTGAAATATAAAACACACAACAAATGCATTAGTGAAAATATGAGAATTGGAACCAAATTACTGGTAAGCACTTAAGGTAAAGTACCCAAAAAATGTACCCAAGATAAAATTTGCCTCTGTCAGTGCTTTTCTGTGTTTTATAGACGTTTGGTCTCCATGAAACATCTTACCCATAATTATTAATTATATAAAAAATTTATAAGTCAATTTTTTAATTCATTTTTTAAAAATTTGAGAAAAGTATTAAAATAAATATATCAGCAAAAATATTGCAGGACAGATACATTAAAAGCTATTTAAATTATGACAATAGGGTAAATGGGTCAAATCCTTTTGATTATGTATATTTCAGGGCCAAAGTAAATAAAAATATTTTCATAGATGCCAAGTTCTATACATAATCTACTTCCATCTAGAACCAAGTACCGGTAGCCAGTTACTGTAAAATCATTAATTTTCGTGGGGGATTAAATTTCGTGGATTTCGTGGTTCACCTAAACCACAAACTTTAATCCCAACGAACATCGATTTTGACCCTTGTTTTATTACCTATAATGCAAAATCAACGAATTCAAGTCCAAACGAAAATGTCTTTTTTACCAAAACCACGAAATTTCGACCCAACAAAATTAAATGATTTTACAGTATTCAGTTCATCTGATGCAGAAAGCCTACATAGTTTATATTACATTATGTTGAAGTGTCACTTACTTCTAAAGGCTAAACAAATAAATTGTTTGTTTTTGGCGATCAATATATACCCTTCTCCTAATTGTTTTATGGTGTTAGATTTTTTTTTAATTTTGCAATTTCTTTCTATACCTTTGAAAGGTTAATTGCTATTTTTATTACTATTTACAATTTTAAAATTTAACTATAAACCCTTTTAAGGGGACATGTAGTATCCGAAGTATCAAGAGCTGAAGCACATAGAGAGAGCACAAGAGAGTATTACTGAAGCACAAAGAGACCATCTCGCTACATAAATAGCGTAATAGAACTACAACAATAACAAAATGTAGAGAAACAAACATATTTTTATTCAGCCTTGTTTGATAGTAAAGTCACTAATGAGTTAGTAAGTTACACCGACTAATCAGGATATTAGAACGTTCATCTACTACAAATACACTTAAAATACCACTTGTATAAAACTATAATATCAAAGGTCCTTATCTCTATGTATGACATACTCGTAACTATGTAAGTAATACTGTATACATCAATAACTCGGACAACAATGTGTGAAATGTGTTTATGTATCTCGCTGACAAGTATCATAATATGAACAATTCACTGGGTTCATTTTTGAAGGCAGTGCCAACAATACATTGTAACTTGTACAAGAGCTGTCACTAGACAGCGCGCTCGACTATTCGCAGCCATTTGTCAGAAAAAATATAAGTTCAAAACAGGCCATTTAAAATTTGTATTATATTGAAACGTGAGTTACGCTACTTAGTTGACTACATGGCAATGAAAGCTAATGTACAATGGTTGTTGAGGCATGGCAATTATCTCAACAATGGACTATTAACAAATATTTGTCAGTGAAAATGATTTTAAGACTTCAAGCGGCACTGTACTCTATTCAAGAAATGTGTATGTTTAAAGGGAATTGTATACATCCACTGACATAACAAAGTTTCTACAAAATAATCATATGAGCAAGATATGATTTGTTAAAGGAGTCAATTTTAAAACAATGGTGACAAATTAAAATAATAATGTAGAGGATACAGTCATGTAATAAATCAGTGATGAGTTTAAAGTAGTTTAGTAATTATTTTCAGTATTGAATACAATACCATGCCAAACAACACAAGTTTGATATCCTCGCTGGATAGTCAAAACCTCGTATCTCAGGTTTGTATGAGCGGGGAAGCAGGAGACCGTTTTGCTCCTTATGTCAAAATATCGTAGCTCCGCACCAATCATTTTCTTAGATATAAGTCATATGACACATTCAAAACCTCGCACCCATTTATTTTTCGTAACAAAATGTGAGATCTCGGCCAGATATGACTATTTGGCATTAATTTGTCAAATTCATCTACAGTTTCGGGTGAGATACAACCTTTTGACACATAGATACAACCTTTAGACACAGAAAAAAGGCAAACACCTATCACTGTCTAAAATTTTTACTACCTAGCAACAATATTCTACTTATCACATAAACATCATATAAATGCATGCAAAACTTTAACCAAGGAAAGTCTAAGTTAAAAGGGGCATAACTCGAATTAAACTAAAAATGGAGTTATTACAATTGACCAGTACCATTGACTAATGATGATAAACAAGTGTTATAAGTTTCAATGCAATATCATAAATAGTAACTAAGATATGGTGTGAATAGAACTTGCATGTAAAACTTGAACCAATAAACTCCTATGTTAAAAAGGGGCATAACTGAAATAAAAAAATAATAGAGTTATTGCCCTTGACTGATACCATTGACTGATGATGGTAAACAAGTGTTGTAAGTTTCAATGCAGTATCATGGATAGTAGCTGAGATATGGTCTGAATGAAACTTGCATGCAAAACTTTAACCAAGAAAATTCTATGTTAAAAAGGGGCATAACTCAAATAATAATCATAATAGAGCTATTACCCATGACCGGTACCATTGCCTTATGATGGTTAGTAAGTGTTGTTAGTTTCAATGCCATAGCACAGATACTATTGAGATATGGCCTTATTAGTAACTTGCATGCAAAACTTTAACCAACTTTTCTAAGTAAACAAGAGCTGTCACTAGACAGCGCGCTCGACTATTCGCAGCCATTTGTCAGAAAAAATATAAGTTCTTTTCCAAATAAAAATGGCAGAATGTATCCTGCAAAGCTTAAACATAGTATTTTAGACCAAATTCACATGACGAAATCGTGTCTCGTGTCCAAGTTAAAAAAAAGGATCATAGTTTGCATTAAAAAGTTAAACTTTTCAATGCAATATCATTGATAGTAGGTGAGATATGGTTTGAATGTAACTTGCATGCAAAACTTTAACCAAGGAAAGTCTAAGTTAAAAGGGGCATAACTCGAATTAAACTAAAATGGAGTTATTACAATTGACCAGTACCATTGACTAATGATGATAAACAAGTGTTATAAGTTTCAATGCAATATCATAAATAGTAACTAAGATATGGCGTGAATAGAACTTGCATGTAAAACTTGAACCAATAAACTCCTATGTTAAAAAGGGGCATAACTGAAATAAAAAAACAATAGAGTTATTGCCCTCGACTGATACCATTGACTGATGATGGTAAACAAGTGTTGTAAGTTTCAATGCAGTATCATGGATAGTAGCTGAGATATGGTCTGAATGAAACTTGCATGCAAAACTTTAACCAAGAAAATTCTATGTTAAAAAGGGGCATAACTCAAATAATAATCATAATAGAGCTATTACCCATGACCGGTACCATTGCCTTATGATGGTTAGTAAGTGTTGTTAGTTTCAATGCCATAGCACAGATACTATTTGAGATATGGCCTTATTAGTAACTTGCATGCAAAACTTTAACCAAATTTTCTAAGTAAAAAAGGGCCATAATTTGCATTAAATTCATACAAGAGTTATCTAACATGGTTGATTACATGACAGGGAAAGCCAGTGCAAAGTTTCAATCCAATATATGCACTGGTTATTGAAATATAACCAAGGTTAAAGTTTTGCATGTAAAACTTTAACCATATGCAACGCCGACGCCGACGAACAAGTGACTGTAATAGCTCTCATATTCTTCGAATAGTCGAGCTAAAAAGGGCCATAATTTGCATTAAATTCATGCAAGAGTTATCTAACATGGTTGATTACATGACAGGGAAAGCCAGTGCAAAGTTTCAATCCAATATATGCACTGGTTATTGAAATATAACCAAGGTTAAAGTTTTGCATGTAAAACTTTAACCATATGCAACGCCGACGCCGACGAACAAATGACTGTAATAGCTCTCATATTCTTCAAATAGTCGAGCTAAAAATCATTAATATTCATGGGGGAAACTTGGGGATATTATTTTATGGATTTCATGGATGACCTCAAACACAAAATTAAAACCCCCATGAAAATTAATGATTCTAAAGTATCTGACTTAGTGGATGATGTATCCTTGAAAAATGTTCTAATGAAATGATATTGTTTCATAGGGTGTTCTAGAACACTTTCATATGAAAATGGACAATTTGCATGTCCAATAAATCACAGAGAGAGTTTCTGTTAAAACTGAAGCGAAAAATGATCTAATGGATATGAAAGCGTAATTGTTTTTCAGTTTTTGAAAAATATCTTCCGATATAGCTCTATACACTTTAAGCCTTTAATGCCATATTGTGATGACATACACGAAGACGGGAAATATCAGTAGCCTTGTATATGTCATATAAGCATTAGGGGACATATGAAAGTGGGTATCAATATCCTTCACTTATCTTTTTTTCTTTTCATTTTTTGACCTTGGCCTTGGAGATATTGATACAATTATTTTGCCTGACAGACAGTACCAAACCAGTACTACATTATAATTTCAAATCCCACAATTCATTTTTTATATGATATAACTAAGTTATGCTCTGGACCTGTAATCTTTGCCAATTCTTTCAATATTTTCATCAAATAACTTTTATTTTGTGCAGAAATGGCAATTCTTCCTATTGCTGCCAATCTGAATAATTCAGGAATAGTACTAGTAGGACCCTGATTACCTGCACTAATAACAACTTACCCTAACACCATAACAAATACCAGCTTCTGTAGCTAGTTGTTCATCAGGATGAATCCAGCCTCGTTCTGGTTTGTGTAGAAATGTTCCACTTTTAGACCATTCTGTTGACATGTTGCTGCCTTTACCATGGCGCTTCTTAAACTTATCAACAACACTTGCCATTCTGAAATAAATTAAATATCAAATATTAAAAATCAGGCATTATCCTGCATATTCCCATTCTCTTTGGAGAGACCCCCCGCCAAAATCCCCTGGTGGGATACCCCCTCTATGATCCATCACACTCCCCCAATTTGTCACTATGCAACTCATAATTGCCCTTAAGGCACCCTGCCCTTTTCAGATCCAGGCTGGAGCACTGTGGTAACTATAAAGGTCAAAGGTTAGGACTAGATCTGATGATCTGTTTACTGCGACGTCAGAATATTATTACTAGTTGTTTGAAAAACTCACAACACAGGGCTATTATTGTCTCCAAGCCATTCCTTGATTCTGTATGAGATTATATCTCAACTGATTTTTGGTAAAATCGTAACTAATTTGTCATTAGACACAATATTTTACAGTGCTCCAGATAATTTTTAGGTGCAATAAGTCGTTCACTCCCTGTATTAAAAACTAATGAGTGAAACACTCCGGAGACAAAATATCAATGACTTAGGCTTTAAACACTTAGAGTGATAGTCACATTCAATAAGTAAGTGATAAAAAGTTCCTTTTTCCAAATGCCTGTGCTGCCTCGGTAGCTAAACCCTTATCAATATATTGACAAAGTTTGTTTTGTAAATTGAATTACATGGTACAATAGATCTATCCATAACATCGACTTTAACTAACCGTGAAACTCCTATTTTTTGCTTGTTGCCAATTGCTTCTGTCATGCTGATGCATGTATTTTCAACTATTTTGTGTTGGAAAGTTTCAATTCAAGCATCTTCCATGATTAATTATATGCAAGGTCTTACATACGCTCATGTGAGAGATAGAATCCTGAATATGAACCGATAAAAACTTTTGTTTTCGAAGTGACATTTTTCAGTGGATTTTTCTACCTGTACACCGGATTGGTAGTGTCTAAAACCAAGGGTGTGTTCGTAACGCTGTTCTCTGTGTTCCAGAACACAGAACAGCGTTACGAACACTTTGGAACAGTGTGCCGGATATGTTAGTACGTATGTTCCCGCGAAGGAGGTGGTGCAGGCAGAACAGGTCACGTGATTACAACAACAACAAGACAACCGGAAACAACACGAAATGTGTTATTCTGATCACCTTGGCAATAGTATGTCAACGGGATAAAACGGAAATGACCTAACTTTTACAATGGGAAATTTTCTAGTGGCATTTTTCTTCCACCAATATAACGGCTGAAACCAACAATATCGGCCACCTTAAAGTTTTTTTTCTTAATATTATTTCTTTAACATTATTTTTATTATTGTTACTTCCTGTTCTGTTCCTGTTTAGTTTTGTTCGTAAGTCGTTTGAAGTGGAACACTGCTCGGAACAGTTTTATTCTGTTCGTAAGTACTTGGAACAGGAACAGTTTGGACAGTGTTCTGCACAGTTCTTACGAACACACCCCAAGACAACTGACCAGATTATGGAAGAGTAACTTCCCTTCGACGCATCGGAATCGATCAGATATGCGTGATCGTCTTTTTCAATGCGTTTTAAGACGCAAAGAAATATTTTTTAATGCATTATTTGTTAAAATTTCAATGCGTAATCATGCTTACGGAGCTCTGATTTAGTAAAAAAACATTGACATTTCTTCTTCTTCTTCGGAGCTCTGATTTTAGTAAAAAAAACATTGACATTTCTTCTTCTTCTTCCTGTTTAGTACAGATCCCACTCTGGGGCAATATCGTACTACTAAAATCGTGTGAGCGGTGCAGCAAGTATTTACAGAGTGATAGTTTAAACATTTATGACAGACGAGTTACATCTGGTGTACTGACCTGTGAATTTTAACGCATGTCAGACAGTCGCAATATATTCTCACAATATGTTAATAACCCCGATAGATCGGATCTCCTGATAGAGTGAGATTGAGAAACCACTATAAATTCACTAAACAGCGCTCGATTTGGATTTTTGATACTATAAACAGGTCTAAGAAAGTGTTATATTTACACAATATCTGTAAATTTATACAATAGTTGTAAATTTACAGAAAATCCAATCTGTAAATTTACAGAATAGAGGGCTCAAATTTCAAGAAAACATGTTTAAGTAAAAAATCGCAGTTTAATTTGGTTTTATATTGAAAGTATATCATTATTAAAGACAGAAAAAATGCTCCATTTTCCGAAATATTGACTTTGAAATATGGCATATTTTTCATTTTTGAAATTAATAAAATGCATATTTTTTGTCGAAATACATGATAATATGTCTAATAAATAACACCCCAATTTAGATAAACACGAATAAGTGCTTATATCTTAAAATATGTAGCTTTGATTTTCATAATCTGTAAATTTACAGAATACAAAATCTATGATTTTACAGATATTGTGTAAATTTACAGATCTATTATCTGTAAATATAACACTTTCTTAGACCTGATAAAGACGGATTTCTGGTTAATGTGAGAAATGGACACTTTAAAAGTACAAAACATGTGATTATGAAGTAGATAGACTAAATAATGAAATAAAATGTCGTGACTTTTAATTGCACCCTTTCATAATTTTAGTAAAATGAGTCATGAAATCGTGACAGTTTAGACAGCTTGAACAACAAGTTAAAAAGACAAATGGACGAAAAATGTACCTGATTTGATCTGCTTCAGTTTACATCACTGAATAAATGAAAAATATGCGTGTAACTTGTCCAGAAACGCGCTTAATTGGTCAATATCTGTCAATAACTTCAGAATTTTATCTGTAAAAATTCAGGAAGTAAATAATGTGACGGTGTCGTTATAAATGGATTATCGTGAGACTTACTATTCGGAATTTTACGGTAAAGGACAAACTTTACACACAACTATCAAGGGCAGATAACTCAAAATTGCCAACATGTCAGTGGAGACAAAACGTACGTTTTCTCATCAATTATGTGGAATTGTAATTTGAATTACTTGCATATTAATAACGAAATAATATTAATAAGTTTGATTGTTTATTTGCGGACACTAAAATCGCTGTCATGCCTCCTGCTTGTTGAGTCTTGTTAAAGGTGAATAGCTGTCGGATAGTCTAATTTCGGCTGTCACTTACCTGTCAGTGTCATTTCTAATGTTATGCATTACAACAATGAAACTACTATAATTATTCACGCCTGCTTCAACTGTATCTATGTCAGTTGAGATACCGTATGCTAGATAACAAATTGTCAACAAAACAAGCAGTTCGAATCACAATAATTATGCACCAGTCAATTTCATCCATGTCCCCACACCCAGGGGATCCGTTGGGATAGCCGGCGAAATGGAGGTGATTTTATTTTACAGTTTGCTCTGCACTGCGGGGCAAATGTTGGAAAAAATCTCTGAACCAATACCCGGGGACAATAATTAGTTGACAGGGAGCAGGTTGCAGGTCAAAATGACTGCTTAGAACCTAGATGTGGGGCAATCTGCTAGGAGATTTTTTAATTTCTGACCTTTATCTCCATCGCAGATGTGAACTAAAGTGTCATATATGTGGAAGTAGCGCCGATCAAATTTTTATCGGCACTTGAAAAAACACTCAGCGGTTTGTTTGTGCGACAATTTTAACACGACGATGTCGCACTTTTAAATTCCACTACACAGCTATTTGTTGTTGATATGCAAATCACATTCCCCTATCGACCAATCAGAATACTCGATGGAATGAGTTTCTAGAACAATGGAGGATGCTGGGAGATCTTCGGCACTATTTGGTTTTCACAGTGATGTACACTGGTACGCGTGAAACCAATTACACTGAGCTCGCTCAGGTGAAACTAAAAACAAAAATTAACGAAGATTTGTTGACAAATCAAGCTGATTTTTCTTGTAAACTGATAGTTAATGACTTATGAACAGAATACCATAAGTTAAATGAATTTTACAGCTTGCTTAGCGATTCGCACAACGTTAGCATATGAAATACACACGTGTTTGCGCTCATCTATACGGGCGGTACACGTGTTCCGGATACTCACAGTTATGTTTACATTGGATTTTCGGAAATTACACGTGCTGATTTATTTATCGATTTATTGATTATAAGGACCAATATTAACAGGTATTCTGTGCCATTCTTTTATTTTTATTATATTTTACATGTTCAATGCTGAAAATGGCTCTAATTTGGCGTAAAAGACAGAATTCATGAAACTCAAAAACTGATCAGTAAAGCGCATAATGAGTCTTGACTTAGAAGTGGATACTCTAAGTCGAGATTGTTTGACTACTTAGAACCCATTTTGGGCCGGCTGAAAATGTGAAATTTACACACAGTTTGAAGAAAACAGTTGCATTAAGGACCTTATCAGGCCTGTTGGTTAAGCATTTTGGCCTGCTAGGTGAAAACCCCGAAGTAAAATTCCCGGACAGTCCCTGGGTTGGGGGCCGTGGATGCAACTGACTGGTGCATTAGGTATAGCACCACAGACAGTTTAAAGTGCATGCAAATTATTCGCGATGATACAAAACTTGGCCCCTTTTTATAATGGTCTCTTAATGTTGTTGTTCTGGTCACAGAAGAAGCATAGTCGAACCAATTCACATGCACCGTTTACACTGAGTGACTGGCTTACCGAGCTGGAAGTCAGTAATTTAAAAGGAACCACTGGGACTTGGAGTAGGAGACAGCAAGCGTTAGCATTCCAATTGCAGGGAGAAATTATGGTTCCTAAAATATCGCAGTGGAAGAGTTGCCTTTACAGATCTCAATGATTTGCACATGTCACAATCTAGCATATAATGCATCCCTTTTATTTTTGTTGCTATCTTTCAGACCTGCCAGTCCATGAAATGGACACAAATATTCTGTTTGAGAAATACACAGTAGAAGAAATACGTGGTATAGAAAAAAGAACTAGGTATGTGCGCATCCTGATTCCCTTTTATTTATAATTTGATAAAATTTCAACCTCATTCAACAATATTATATTATGGAATATGAATGATGTCCTGGATTTCTGTTCTGTGACATTGGTTGTGTTAGTTTCAAAGTCACTTCCTCATTAGCCTAGTGGTTGAGCCTTCACTTCAAGTGCGGGAGATTCCAGGCCACATCATACCAAAGACAAGATAAAGATGGTACCAAAAATTCCCTAGGTAAATGCTCAGCATATATAAAAGAAACTAGCTTCTCTTCTCTCATACCCTTGTGTCAATGGCAATGAATAAGATCAGGAATTATGTGTCGCAAGTGATTAATTTAAGTTAGAAAAACTTGCTATGCAAGCTACCTTAAATAAGTAAGTATAAAATAAATTTGACAAAGTGCAATTTTAATGAAATAGTTTAAAAAAATTTCAATTGTCTGTAGAGGATCAGTGTTTTAGCAAATGAATAAAAAGCTTTTAAGCAAACAAGTGACAAGTTGCTTTTATTTCTGAATCATCAGGTTTTTCCACATCTGATATGAAATGTTTTCATTTTGCAGGGCTGACATTGAAAGGAAGAAGGAAGATCTTAGAACTATGGTTGGGTGAGAATCAGATTTAATTACCTAGAGCTACAAAGTTATATGCGCCCAGTCTATTCGATATTTCCAGGTTTTTTTTGCTTTGCCAGATTTTTCAATTGTAAAAGGCTATTAGATTGATGATTTTGATGGACCGGCAGGCATTCACATATGGTTTCCTTTTGATCATTTGATTTAGGAATGAGATATAAGAATGATCTTGCTGTGTAGGTAGCTTATGTGAAAAGGTTGATTGGGATTGAAAGTGAGGCTGGAGGTGGCCAAGGTCAGCATGCATCTTCTTGCCAAATTATACTTGGCTGCCAATATCTAGTTTTCATGGAATTTTTTGTTCATGTTTGACATCTTGTCAGTTCTTCAAAGACTATTTTGACGATTACACAATCCTTCAAGTATAATAAAAACATCAGTCTGCAAAATTAGGACTTGTCTAGGACAAGAACTGTTGATTCAGGCAAGTAACCTTTGCTGTCAGGCAAGTTGCTTCTGCAGTAATTTTGTATAGATTGTATAGGGAAACTATTGAATTTTACCAAGTCGGGAAAATAGTTTCAAATTTTAAATTAGCAGACTGAAACATAGTAAGTGTAAAATGTTATAATGCATTGTTGTCTTCAGTGAGCGATACAGAGATCTGATAGAAGCAGCTGATACTATAGCAGAGATGAAGAACAGTGCTGAAAAAGTGAGTCAAAATACGGTCGAATAACAATTTGATGGGGGTGTTTAGTCTTCCTGGCAATTTGGTATAAACCAAATCACTGTGTGATATGTAGATGCTGAATGAACGCCATCAGTAGATGTCACATGTTGACTGGAGCCATCAGTAGATGTCACATGTTGACTGGACGACTGCTTTGCCTTTGTGGCAAGCCACTATGCTTCCAAATCAGTTGAAATCACTGTATGACTTATAGGATTACAATGAAGTTCAACCTGTATCATTTATTGCTGTTAAAAGCACATTTAAAATTTGATCACTGTATTCCTTATTGCCTTACTCTATAATTCCAATAGCACTCCTTATTGCAATTGCCGGTATTTCACCCTGATGAAGGCTTAGTGATAAGCCGAAACGTTGGTAAAAATAAAATAGATAAAATACACCTGTTGTCAGTTGTTAGCACTACATACTGGAGTCTCCAGTTAATATGACAAAAATGTTGCCAGTGAAAGTTAATGATATAATATATTATTTAGTCTTGAGACTACTCAACCTTATATAGTAGTAGAGGGTCCGTTGCAAGTGCAGAAGGTCACAGGTTCGATCCTAGGCCGCTTCATACCAAAGACGAAATAAAAATGGTACCAGAATTACCCCTGCTAGTTGTGAAAGAAAACTGACTTCCCTTCTCTCATACCCTGGTGGCAATGTGATATTATCTGGAATGAGGTGTCCAAAGTGATTCACATTGATATAAGTCATTATAAAAACTTTTTTCACACTCCGCCTTAGATAAATTAGTATAAACAGTACTAATATTGGGTATGTTTGTGTAATAATGTAGTTTCTATCTTTTATGTATATCATATTTAAAGGTTATGTCTACAATTGGACGGATAGACAACTTGTGTACAGAATTAAAAAGTAGTCAGATGGTGAAAAGTTCAACTGCACAAAACAACAAGAAAGCTGAGATTGAAGCCAGGTTTGTGATATTGCTCATGTTATTATATCTTTTAATATTTCATTTATGTTAAGACTGAAACAGAATAGTGTTGTGACATTTGTATAATAATGTAAAATCATTCATTTTTATGGGGGATTAAATTTCGTAGTTAAGCTTCAACCACAAACTTCGATCACATCAAACAATAATTTTCACCCACATATTTATTACCTGAAATGCAAAAATCCATGAATTAACGTCCCAAAGAAATGGTATTTTTTATCAAAACTATCTTCCCATTGAAATTAAATGATTGTACAGTAAAAACAACATTTAAATTTTATGTTTTAAAGTGTATAGAGCTGTATCGGACGATATTTTTTTAAAAAGTTTCAAAAACTGAAAAACAATAATGCTTTCATATCCATTACTCAGAGTAGATATTTTTTGCTTCAGTTTCAACAGAAACTCTCTTTGTGATTTATTGGACATGCGAATTGTCCATTTTCATATGAAAGTGTTCTAGAACACACTATGGAATTATAAGAATCATCTATTTTTAAGTACACGGAGTCAATCCAAATTTTCAATTTACAATTTAGGTAGTCTAGTATCATACTAAACATGATGCAAGTAATCACTGTAACATTAAATGACTGTTAGAATATAGCTCTATACAGTTTAACGTTATAATTTGTTATTCTCTATATGTGTTATCAATAACTATCACTCAAATTCATTGTTTTCAGGAGAAAAGAGGAGGCCAAGTTCCATGAAGTTTCTTCTCAAATCAAGTTGCTATTAGACATACCAGAAAAGGTATATAAACATTTTAGCTTGGCTATTTGAACCAACGTTAAAGTTTGCTGGTGTGTTTTCATCTCCCAGTACATTTTGATCAGCACAGAATTGTAACCAAAATTGAATTTTGTTTATGCCTTGGTCCCACTAAGCTTTATTTTGCCTCGGCGATGTACACCCGGTTTAAATAAATAAGCCCAAGGCTTCCCCTAGAGCACGAGGACCCTACAGCCTTCGTGGTTAGTTCCTACACGTATATACTGCGGTTTTTCATGATTTATTTCTTAAATATAATACATTACTTCTCATGATATATTGACAGATGTGGACGTATTTGGATAGTGAGGATTATTTATCGTCCAGTAGACTGTATCTTCTAGCACAACATATTAATACCAGTCTACAGTTAAATGCACAGCATACATCTAACTTCCTCTGCTGGTTCCCCGTACTCAACAGACAATGGGCCGCCATCAGTCACTTCAAGTTCACGATATTACAGGTGAGTAACCAGGTCCGTCATTTGACTAGTTTTGGAGCCGAAATTCAGCCCCATTCCCATCCAGGCTCTTATTAAAATACATATATTAAATGAATTATACATTTTTTCCCTATTTACTGAAAAAAATCCCCTCCAAAAAATGTTTTTTTAAGGCAATGAACTTTTTATGAACAAAATAAGCCAGTTGTATACATGATTAACCTTTAGTTTGCAACGACGTGTGTCTAAAATTTCATCATTGACTATAGATTTTTTTAGAAATGTTGAATGAGTGTTTTATTGATTAAATGGATTAAACTGTGCCTAAAGAAACACTTATTCATATAATGTATAACTGTAAAGTAGAATATTACATACTTGATGTTTGTTGTTTCAGGGTTGTCGGCAGATGATAAGGGAGACAGCTGTATCAGATCAGGTATTGTAGTCAGCTTTTTTTCCCTTCTTTTTAAAGTACCCATAAAGGGTACTTTCCCAATCAGGAATAATGACAATTTTTTCCAATTTACAAGCAAAAAATTCCACAAAACTGAGAAAATTAACATTGAAGCTACTACAATTATTAGAAAGACATGTAAAACTTGCCTTTATTGTATTGCTTTTTCAACAGTATACCATGTATAATATCAAAAAAATATATTATATAGACATTTAAAGGTCTATTGAGCAGTTTATAAAAAAATCCCAATCTTAAGATTTTACCCACGAAAACTCCAAATTTTGGAATTTTACGCACGAAAATTCCCAATACGACTGGTACCTGGAACTTTCCCAAAATAACAAGAAAAAACGCTGGACTATTGATTCAGTATATTCTGCTGTGCCCGAAGAAAAGACTTCCACTCAGTAAAGGGTGTTACTGTCGGCCAGGTAAAAATAGTTATTAATTCAGGGCTAGCTTTGGCCTATTTTTCTTGGGCCAACCTTAGCTCAAGTCCATTTTGGTCATTTGCAGGCTCTATAGCGCGCTACAAACATGGAACTCTTCTTGGATGTGCTAATCTATCAGACTGTCCTTTAAAATTGTATGTTAGTGTTAACGCCACCTACCCATCGAAATCGTCCCTACTCATTTTTTATGCCCCTGTATCAAATGCTTCGGAGGTACATATTGTTTGGTCTGTCTGTGTGTATGTCTGTCCAAAAACTTATAACATGGCAATGCTTTGGCCTAGGTTCATCTAACTTCATGTGAGGATCCGTCTCATTGAATCCTACAACCTGTTTTGAGGTCAGAGGTCAAGGTCACCAAGACTGTTTCTTTCAAAATGTGACCTTGCCCATTAGATGAAAATGCTATGGCCTAGGGTTTTTCAAACTTCATGTGTGCACACATCTCTTGCGTCTTGTTTCAGCCTATTGCAGTCTGTTGCAGGCTGGATGATACAATTTGTTCATGTGCATTATATTTGTTTTACAGAAAGTTGCTGAGTGTCTCTGCTCCATTTTGCTATTGGAAAACTCTAACCCGAGACAAGTGTTCAATGAATTTCTGCTGGCTAGAACAGTAAGTGTACAAATACAAATACATGTCATTTGTATAGCGCAAAAATTATGAAATCATATTCTATTGCGCTTCACACTAATATACATTCACTTAAAAACATTCAATTTAAAACCTGGATTCTAGAAACTAGATTTAGTCATATGATAAAGAGCACGCTCATTGCCGATGAAACTTCCTATACAAATAAGTTTTCTGAACCTGGTTTCACTTTTGATGTCTTTGAGATAGTTTGGTAGATCGTTCCACCATTTGGGACCAGTGACGGCCAAAGATCTGTCTGCTTATTTTGTTCGCCGTCTAGGGATGTGAAAGTTAGTGTCATTTTGTGATCGTAGTCTGTACCCTAGCCGAATAGGATCAAACATTCACAACATCGCATGTTCAATTTCTACTTTAATCATATAGTCAGGAATTTTAGGATGGATGAATATTGGTTTTTGTTCTTTTCTTCTTTTCGAGCATAGCCTTTATTTGCCAGTCAGCATTCTGCTGAAATATGGCAGGCATATGAGTGCCTCCACCCGGTGTTAAAACCCTGGTTGCCAGATTAGGTGGCATGTGCACTAATCACTGAGCTACAGAGGCACAGAGTTATAGTCCTTTGTGGGAGACTTATGTTTTTGTGTATAGAAAAGATTACACTGTAAAATCATAAACAAAACAAAAATTCTACAAAGTACGTGTTGTTGTTGAACAAATTCCCAATTAATGTAAAATCATAAAATGTTGGTGGAACAAAATTCCGTCTTTTAGAAAAAAAGACCATTTGGATGGGACGTTAATTCGTGGATTTTGCATTTCAAGTAAAAAATACAAGGGTAAAAAATTATAGTTTGATGGGATTTGATTTCACCACGAATTCCAGGAAATGTAATCCCCACAAAAATGAATGGTTTTACAGTATTTCATATCATTTACACATCTATTATTACAGTCTGCTATACAACATTTATTCAACCTGAACAGTGAATCATTGAGTACGAAGGAACAGATATGTGCGGTAGTTAGTCTCATCAGTACAACAATACATCAGATATATGGTGTGTTCTATACAGAAGCGGATAACACTGATGGTATGACAAGTTATTCCCTGTACTCATAATAATCTGTATATTGCAATTGACAACGATCAATATATGCTTTATATCAAATTACAGTAAAAACGGGAAAGTATTTGTTTTCCTGTTCATTGTCTGTTATGTTAGAAAGCACACTCCATAATATAAATGACGCCAAAAATAGCGTCATTTTTGGAATATAATGAGGTCTTTTAGGCGACGAAGTTACGTCAATTTAACGTTATACTACACATGTGACGTATAAGAATATTAATACTTGTTATACGGATATAGTCATTATACTGTAAACATTCTCATGATCAATTCAAGTATGAAATACCAATGTCGGTAAAAATGATAAATAAATAAATATATGCAGAATTCTCATTGAGACCGGTTACCATGGCAGCACCTGTAAAATGTGATTAATGTTGAGAATTGCTTATATGTTTTTGCAGGAACAACCAATTTGTTGATGACCACTCTTACCAAGATTACAACAGAGAAGCAGAAAGGTATGTGCTGTCATGATTTGTTTAAAGAAACATTTTGAGGGAGTCTTGTTTGTAAATGTAAGTCCTTCAATTTGGTTTCAACCTTGAAAAGTACTTCAATTTAGTGTTATCTTGAAAAAATGACAAATTGGTACTCAAGTTTAACTGAAATTCCTTTAATTTAGTCAAACAGCCTTGAATATCCATCATAGTGCATGTATCATACAGTATATTAATGACACATTCAAAAAGTCACAGAAGCACTTGCTTTCTTGCAAATAAAAGTGCATAAATGTATGGTTGAGAATGTCACTGGTGTGTAATGAATTGTAGGTTGTAGATAATTTTTGTAAATGAAGTTTGATGACTATTTTATTTGTCAATTGTCGGGACTGCTAGGATGTATATTCTAACCTTATTATATATATATTACAGATAGTGGATTGTTAAACATACAGAGTTCTGTGTCAGCTAGATGCTTACCTACATCTGTTACAGGTAATTTAAAAAAAAATTCTAATGTACATTACTGTTTGCTTTAAAACTACTGTACAGAATGGTCAGTTAAATTTGTTCTCGTCATTGTAGTGCGGTGTGTTAAGCCAGGCACTTCTCACATGCTTTGACTCCTTCCTTAGTGAAATTGTGCAAAGATAATGACACGATCCTGGGTGGCACGGTAGTCGTGCGGATAGCCTGCTTGACTACAAATCAAGAGGTCCCAGGTTCGATCCTCGACCGGGGCACTTGATCATTTCTGAAACGCTTTTCTGTGTTTCCCACCCAACTGGAGATGAACTGGTTGGCAACCCAGAGGTAGTCTCGCGTGTATCGGTGCTATACACTGGGCACGTTAAAGAACCAAGGTATCTCTTCGGAAAGAGCTGGGACAGCGCGCCGTGATACCTTGTATCACACCACTGTCTCTTCCAATTGCTGTCCCTTCTGCAAAACACAGGACCTCATTGGAAATAAGTGCTTGCACTTTCATGGGTTATCCTTGACCGAGAGGTTTAAATAATTACACATACACATCCTAACCTTTATTATAATGCATGAATGTGTTATATATATCTATCTCTGCAGGCAAATTGTGCATTTTCAGTCCTATAGATTATTGTTTGTATTACAGTATACCTTGAAAGTCTTCAAACGTAGTTACTTACAGTTATAAATGAAGACAGTTTATCAGCTTTTAGATTATGCTAATTATAGAAGGTTGGTGATCAGTTTGAAATCCCTGCATAAATTAAGATCAGTGGCCACTTTCTGAATTGTCAACTGTGTTCATATACCAAGTCAAGAGCTCTATGATGAAACTTAAGATGCTGAAAACTTATCATAGGATTTTCAAAAGTGTAGTGCTATGATTGAAAAGCAACAAGGTCACATTTTATTGTTTAATTTACTCTTTTTTTTTAAAATTAATAAAAAAAACGCTTGTTTAATAATTTCTGTTTGTATATTTTGTAGAATTTTGTCCGAGTCACAAGTCAGTATCATCGGGTGTTTCTCAGCAACATCTTCATGACAACTGTAAACAATGGATACAAACGTATGTATATTATATAAACACTTCATCTATAGGCTCTTAAAAAGTTCTGTACTTCCAATTATATTCAATTAGTGACCCTTAAAAATTAAAATGCTGTTAACATTGAGTCTCTTGTCTTCCTAACTGTCGACACAATTTTCATTACGCAGATCGCTCTACCTTATTATTGAAAGGCTGCTTGGGGAATTGGGGGATACATATTTTACAAACATCTCTCATTATATATATTCTAGATGTATGACAGATGTGAAGACTGGTGTAAGTAAACTACTCAACTTTGTGAACACAGTCAAACATTTAGCTACTATCAGAGACACAGTCTGGGACCTTATGATACAGGTATGATTCTCTGGTTTCCAATTTTTACTTCATTTATGGAGTAGTCCGGCAATTCAGATTTGCTGCACTAGAAAAAAACTTTTCTGCAGAAATTAATTTAATGAACAAATTAAAAAAACTCACCAGTTATATCCATTAAACATTTTATAGCTGAATAGAAGCTGAATTGTGTCTGATTTAAGGATTTGGCTTTATGCCTCAGTAGGATTGCTACATTATATTAAAAATCACTTAAAAAGTCACATTATCATTCAATCTTTCTGCACTTGGGGCAAGATAGAAGAATTTTGGTTTTTGTGACATTAATTATGTACATCCTTGGTAACAAATTGAAGAGGATATTAAATAGTGTGTCTGTAATGAGAACCAAATGCACAGCTTAACTTAAAACTAATCACATACTATATGTGCTACATTCACCAATTTTCTTCAGACAGTTCATTCTCTCAAGTTCATGTTGTATTAAATTTGGATTCCTGAAGTATTAGGGTAAAAAATGTACATCCTGACTAGGACTCGAACTTGGGATTTAACGCATAGTGAAAACAAATTTCTAATTGGCCACCCTAAAATATTATATCATCTGATATATTATATCAATAAATCTAAGGCTGTGTTATTTGTTCGTTAGAAGCACAAATTTTATCGAATTCCGGAAATAAATTGCGTATTCATGTACAAAATCATCCATGCGTAACGGTTGGTGCGAAATTGCTTTTTTGCACGTTGGCCTCTTGCACAGCTTGGAATAGTATCGTATTTGGTATGAATTTGTTCCCTGTTGATTGACTTTTCTTAAAACACTATAATTTGTGAGAATGCGTCATGTGGAACGCGCTTATGACGTCAGATGTATGCATACATTGAACGAATTTCTGATTGGCCACATGTTTTTATAAATTCGTTTTTTAAAAATTGCTTTTAGAAGAATACAAATAATCGAAAACCCGATATTGTTCAATTGTATTGATGGAAAATAGGTTTCTCGCAGTAATTCGAGCTAAACCCCATGTTATTGTAAAAATCACATTTTTCAAAATGACGTTTTGACGTACATGTCTGAATTTTGGTTCTGGTACTCGTCATTCTAACAGCCTCAGCGCACCCCATATTACTTCTTCTTGCCAGTATCAATGCTTTTCATTAAACCAATCGACAGAGAATACGTTTTGACTTATTTCAAAAATCAAACATGTCGGGCACGTGAACCATGTGCACGTAAGCTATTTTGCACTAACTGTTCCGCATGGATGATTTTTTACATGGATGCGTAATTTATTTCTTGAAATCGATAGATAAGTGCATGGAATCATTATAACCACACTTTTAGAAATGTTGATTGAATATATGGCATAATATAATATTTCATTGGGTGGCCAATTAGAAATTCGGTTAAGTGTATATTCTACAAATTGAGCAATCAGGCAGCTTTAATCAATTCCCTCTATAGATAATCATATCCTTTACACACTAATACATTGTATATTTGTGTTTTGATATTACAGGATCCTAGCTTAGAGAATTGGAGTTCAGTTTGTGAGAAGGTTCTAAATGGAGCCCTGGATATCTGGAATGATTTGTTGAGACCCATCTTTGTAGGTCGAGTCAAGGTTAGTGCTTATAGATTATACTTCTTGATTTTTCACTAAATTTTTGATAGGTTTTTTAATCCTTGTGGAAAATTAGGTTAAAAGTACCTTTTAACATGCAGTCTAGGAAAATAGATGAGGTAAATTGACTACTTTGTTATTTCCCATATCTTTGATGAGGTATATTTGTTTGCACATGTCGGTCGGTCTGTCCGTAGACCAAAATGGTTTCCGTTCAATTATTCAACGCTTTGCCCTAGGATCTTCAAACTTTATGTGTAGGTTAGCCATCAACAGTAGTCACCCATATTAATTTTGAGGTCAGTAGGTCAAGTAGCATTGGCCTATTCTGCATAGGGAGAGAGGGGACTACGTCAGTGTGTAAATAAGTTGTTTTCTCTGTTATCAATGTGTAGTTTTGATATGCTGTGTTTATATTATAGGCATTGATCAAGTATCAACTGGATACTACTGTAGAGATCACAGAAAGACAAATAAAGAAAGTTATATGTGAACTTGATAATGAAGATACAAGGTATGTTCTGTCATGGGTCAGATTATTTTTATTTAGACATTTTTGGATAATCAATTATTCATTGATTAAAAAAGCAAAATATTGTTACTTCAATTAATCAATTCAATTATTAATCAAACGGAGAACCAGCAACATGTAAATGAGTTGATGACATGTCCATCATGTTGTCCAATGAAATGGGTTGTATTATCGTGTGTTCGGATTAGCTAACATGGAAGCCAAATGTCAATTTCTTGGATGGAAAATAATAAAATGACCTCACTAGCGTTCGTGTTATTTTTCAGAGGTAAGCATTTGATCAGAGTTTTAAAAGTTGTGTGCATATCTGCCCATGTCCTTGTTTTCTTTTTCACTTCCGCATGAATTTCCATATAGTATGGTAAGCAGCGACTAAGCGCCTGTGCATCATTGTGTCGAGATTTTCAAAAGCGGTATATTTTTGGTGTGTTTTGCTTTATAACGTCTCGATTATGAAACAGTTTGACAAAAACATGATTATAACTTGTAGAAAAAAGTATAAGTTAGCTAATGAATAAAACAGTAGGTGGTTATCATCTATTTCGCAAACGTCTCAAGGCTTTTTGTAAACTTGGTCTCGACAAGAGTTCTTTCCCTGTTATCCTTGAACAGTGAATGGGGTGGAAGACGTTACAGACCCCTATGGTCAAATCGTTTGGATCAAGTGCCTGGATATTCTCCCTGTTGACCAGTAAGACTTGAAACAATAAAAAGTAAAAGTTCATCCCTCTTGGCTACAGAAATTTGGTTCACCCCGTAAATTCCTCCACCTTGCAAGATAAACTTACTCATCCACCTTGCTAACTTATTATTCCCTATGTTACAGACTTGGTGCAGATATAGATTTATCATCATATATCTGGTCAGAGAGTACGGGTGATATAGCTGCTAACACTGCCTGGGGTATGGCTGGATCACGGACATTGTTAGAAAGTGGTGGCCTCATGATGAAAGCCAAGGCATATACACCTGTCATACAGAGGTAGACATATACTGTAAACCAAGAAATTATTTTGCGTGATTTAATTTCGATGATTTCACGAGTGGTTGAAATTCCTGAAATTAAATAGCTGCGAAAGCGCTAAAACATCAATATGGACATTGTGTGAGATTTGTAAATGGAAGCATTTGTAGTCACGAATGTTATGACAATTGGTATAACGCGGAAGTGAATATTCGCCAAAGTAAATTTGCTTACAGTAGTACAGAGAATTTGGCACCAACTAAAACAAAGAAAGGATCTGCCTCATTAATGATTTCACTGTAAAATTTGAAAGCTTAGTGAGGTTGGAATTTCTTCACAAATATTATGTATTGCATACAGTATCAGGAATAATGCAAAAATTAATCAATTACTGAATTTATATTTTCAGTTTCTGTAAAACATTTGATGATAAGTTACAGTGTATCAGTGATGACTTCAAGTTTTATATCATCCTAAATACTGACAGTCAAGGTACTACCAGTAGTCGAGATATGATTCGGGATGCAGGGGCGTTCAATAAATTCTCCGATTCATCAAATCTTCTACAGTTTGTACAACAGTCGTGCATGGAATGTGTACAAGGGTACGTGCAGTATAACAATCTTGTCAATATTAAAATAACAAGGGTAACTAAAAGTGAGCATTTAAATTAACCGTCTTTAAGTTTAATCTGTGTTTATGTAAATCAGCTATAAATTATAAGTTAAAGACCTGAATTTCCAAAAAACATGAATTTTGGGAAACCAGTCTATATTCTCAAGCATTTGATTGGTTGGTTTTCATTAGATGTGCCGTAATAAGTAAACAGCTTTTAGAGATTTTTTTGACTGATTTTCGAATTGTTATACTATTACACAGCAAAAAGTGCCCCGTATGAAATTCATACGTTACACGTATGAATTTCATACGTGAGTTAACGTATGAAATTCATGAGATGAAGCCCCCGTATGAAAAACGTACGTTAGCTTTCATATGAAATTCATACGTGTAACGTACGTTTAACGTATGAAATGGCCCCACGTATGAAAAACGTACGTGAGCTTTCATATGAAATTCATACGTGTAACGTACGTTTAACGTATGAAATTGCCCACGTACGTGTAACGTATGAATGACTTTAATGCATTTACTACTGAAATTTTGCGGCTTAAACGTACGTTTTTCATACGTTAAGGTCCCAAACGTACGTTTTTCATACGTTAGGTCCTAAACATAGAAAAATTCATACTTCATTCCTACATCCAGGTTCAACTATTTCTGTAAGATCATAGGACCATCTAACACATGATAAATGGAAAATACATGGGAATGCCAGTAAACCAGATTTTATAGCAGTCAAGCTACCAACACAGCAGGATTCATCATGAAATCTCAATGCAAAGCAGCACACTTGAGTGGAATTAGTTACTCTATTTCAAGTAACAGTGACATTGACCTCACTGGCCGTGAGTTCAATACCAAGTGGCCCTTTTACAAGTTATCCATTGTAAACGAAGAGTGGATGCCCCAATCTGCCTTCTGAATCTGAAATCGCACTTCTTATATAAACCTTTTTTCGTCAGAAAATCTGGTTAAAAAATATTCCAGTGATCAACATACACTTACTGTTGAATGGTCTTTTACTGATATACAATGCTTCTTAAGACACTGGCAGACAGTGATCTCAATACCTAGAATCTTATGACGCTGTTTACCACAGTTGAATTTGAGACATACAATATATACAAACCAAGTATTTGTCTTAATTTTATTTTCAGTGTACAAGAAACTTCACATTAAAACACACTCCTTTTTCTCTTTGCCTCAGTCTCTGGACCAACCACAAACTGGAAATACACAAGAAATCAGCATATAGTTACTTAAAATCAACAACCTTTTGTTAGCTTGATGAAATTACAGAAGAAACGCATTTATTTTAAATGCAAAATTGAACCATTTACTTCTTTTTAATGGTAGATCGAAATAAAAGCTCTGAGTCAGATATGTTGCCTGCCATGCAAAGTAGAATTACAGTTCTTGTGCACTGAACTTCGAATCATTCCAAGAAATGTGTATACCGAATTTGAAGTAATTCATTTGAACTTTAAATGACAAATGCTTTAATAAAACCAATCAAACTTCAAAGGGAAATAACTAACAAGAGGGCCCCGAGGGACCTATGTCGCTCACCTGTTGCACATTGGTATAGGTATCAATACAACAAACATTCTAACTATATTTCATTAAGATTGGATCAAAACAGTGACCTCTGGAATGCACACAAGGTTTTTCTAAGACTTGACCTAGTGACCTAGTTGTTGACACCACATAACCCAGTTTTGAACTTGGTATGGATTTTATGGAGAACAACATTCTGACCAAGTTTCATGAAGATTGGATCAAAACTGTGATCTCAGGACCGAACACAAGGTTTTTTCTAAGATTTGACCTAGTAGCTATATAAACAAATTGTCATAAAGATGGAATGATGCAAACTAAAGTTATGATAGGATTTTTTCTTTCTATTTTTAGTATCAGTGACCTTGACCCCAGTTACCCTAAATATGTCTCCTGTCAGTTTGCTAAAGAAAGTTTCATGAAGATGTGACGAAGCAAACTCAAGTTATTGACTGGAAAAGTTTTTCTATTTTTAGTAATGGTGACCTTGACCCCACTGACCCCCAAATACAGCCCTAAGCTAGGTCTCTATGCATGCTTGCTATATTCAAAGTTTCATGAAGATGTCAAATCAAGCTTTAAAAATTATTGACCAGAAACCCACTGTTTGACATCTCCAACTCTGCAGTAGACACCACTGATAGGCAGAATTTTGCTGCATCTTATAAAAACAAATTTTGTTGAATTAATTCTGATTTGTCATGAAAATTTCTAAAGATGAGCTTAAATCGATATACAGCTATTATACCTTATAAACAAGAGCACCGCTACCAGGTGCTGGACACTCAACTTTATTCCAAGTTGATAGTAAATTTAAGAATTAAGAAATTATTTATCAACAGTTATATATAAATATAAGTGTTATCTTGAATTAATGAAAACAAACCAACCTCAAGGTATGTGGATGTTGTACATCTCATAGAGATGCATGTATATTTAAATTCACAATAATGCAGGCCGAAGTGTTGGCATTTTATGAGGAAAGTGAAGTTTTGGAAAACAAGTAATTAGGAATTGCAAACAATGCAGAAGTCCCCTACCTGATTTCCAGGAATAATTAGACATGCATAATCTCCTCATTGTTCCCAATCCACATACCAAGTTTCATAAACCTAGCTTGAAAACTGTTTGAGTTATGGCAGGAACAAGATTTTCTTGACAGACAGACTGACATACAGGCTGACAGACTGAAGACAAACCCAATACCCTCCAGCTGGAAACCAGTAGGGGACTTTAAAGGTCAATCTTGACCTTTGACCTAGTGACCTCAAATAAGGTGAATGTTGTAGATGGCATTGAGGTACATATATACACTTGTGAAGTTTCAAGTTCATACCTGTTGTAGTTTGAAAGAAATTGACCTTGACAATAAACTTAACCAACGCCAAAAAACCAGACTATGACAATAGATGAAGATTACTTTTTCTTTGTTAAGTTGAGCTAATGACAAAAAGCTTACCTTTTCAAACATTTTCCTTATTATTGACCAGAACACATTCAGATCGTCGGCATCCCTCCCCTTACTGTCTGTTCTGTAACAAATAATCCACTAATATATTACAAACTTTATAACCAATAGGTCATTTAAGAATTATTATTAATTGTATTAAATATCATTGCCTTGACTCTTATGGATGTTCCTTTTTTATAAGTAGATTATAGTTCTGACTATCTTTGAAGACAAAATTTATTATAAATAATGAGCGGCTCCAACGATAAAAGGTTATCAACTTTTAATATTGATCTGGAAGTTACCAAAAATATTTTAATCACTACGAATGTTCTCAGCTTTGATCAAGGCTAAAAGCACAGTCTAATCCAGGGCTCGACCCTAACACTGGCCGCGTGTCCAACCAGTGAAAATCTAGAAGGACCAGTAGCTGTTTTCTTATCAAATTTTATTCTTATAATATATATTGTCGGATCAATGCCCAATATTTAATAACTATTAGTGTCTATTAGGGCTGTAACAGTAGTCCGTGGTATACGAAATACCGTAGACTGCAGTCCAATACGGTTCACGATACAAGACTTCTAAATTTCGGTACGGTTCGGTATAAGCTTTTTTATGAGCAAAATAATATTTAGACAATGACAGCGCCTGACAGCCTTCTGATTATGTATAATTACCATATATCACTCATTTTAATTGTATTGAGATATGCTTCATATTGTATAAATTCACTTAAAATTGTTGATAGGCACATGATAACTGATGTTATAGAAGCATCAAATTCATTATCACTTAAAAATTGAGGTATTTAAGCTGCTGTTAGAGAATATTGTATCGAACCGAAAGATACCAAACCGTTAGAAAAATATTCTTACCATGAGCAGACAGGCTCCTCTTTGGCAAGCGTAAGTTTTTCCGGATTTGTACAAATGTAGGTGTTGAACATCTCAGTGGGCACTAACAGTGGCAGAGCCATCAGGTTGGGTATCATCAGGGTCTGTAAATGTTTATAAAATTATGTAAATAAACTTTACTTTGAGTGCGTTCATATTAATGAATACATTATGAAGCTTAAGTATCACTTATTTCATTATTCATTGAGAAATAATCACCAGTTATTTTATCGATGAGTCCCTTCAAACAAAAAGGGACTTAGTGATTGCAACAATAAACTTAACTAAAGGTCATGGTGACCTTGACTTTTGACCTGAAAGTAGGTGGACTTAAGGTTGCAGACAGCATTGAGCAGAGGTACATGTATGCACATGTGGAGTTTCAAGTTGATACCTCTACTAGTCCTCTAGTAGTTTCCAACACAGACACGGATGCTCACGACAAGGCAATGACAATAGCTCTTGTTTTTCTTTGAAAAGTCGAGCTTATAAATGCATATGATTTTTATCACAGATTGTCTCCAACAATTTCACTTTATTTCTTTTTTTTATGTTCACACAAATTCAAGCAAGAAGTAATTTACCAGCATTTGAACCATTCATCATGTCCCTTGCCATCCAACATAGTCATTAATAGACATACATGTTGACCAATTATATATTTCTCTGACTATATGTGCTGGTAGAGCCAGAGTATTGATTCTGGTGTGTCCACCGTCTTTTCCACAAGATACCTGCAAAGAAAGCAAATTGTTTAAATTTATCCAAGTAGCACCACCAATAACCTGATACATCATACATGTACAGGTGTTTTCTATGAAAAAATTTAACAAAATGAGTATCAAAGGTGATTTTATTTTGACGTCAGAGCTGTTACTTTCTGTATCTTCAGAATTGGAGGCTAAAGATACGGGCCCGTATAGTCTCGCCTCGTATTTCCGTGGTACCCCTAATTCCGTGGTATTTGGATATAAACAGTTGTGTGTGTCATACATACGAAATATACCTGTAAATAAGTGCACTATCACTTAAATCTCACAAATTAATCAAAAAGTAGAAAAAAAGTAAATAAACAATCTTTTTGGGCTGAATTAACTTTTCCTCCTAGTAAAGAGTAAATTTTCTAGTGTTTATAGAGTAGGTCACTTGCAACAAAAGTATACATAACATACAGTGTTTCATTTTGGTTTTGAAAACTATGAGTCCCATTCCATTGAACCTAGAAAATCAATGAGTCCGGCAGGGCTCGACAAATCCACTCGTCCGCTCGTAATTACGAGTAGAAATTCACATCGGACGAGTCAACATCCAGCAACGCTCGTCCTGCAGGACGAGCGCAATTTCTGGCAGAAAACAATCAAGTTTCAATAATTAATCGCGCATTTAACATCATAATTCGATAAAAAAACATCTCGTAATCGATACAAACGCCAGATCATCTGTCAGTCAAAAACGAAAGTTGGAAGAATCAAAACATGAGTGCGCTGTGACGTCACGGGAATTCCCCGGTTATGCTCGATTAATGAATGACACTGTTCTTAGTTTAATCGATCAAAACATAATTTTTTAGCGTTAAAGCGACGTTTTCGGTTCGTCACAGTGCGCAAAATGAATATTATGTATGAATGTATGGATTAACAAACAAACTCCTTCCATCGGTTTGCGTAATGAAGGACAAAATTTGATGCCAACATAGTGGTCATCATGTGAAGAATAAAGTTCGTATAGACACAGTGTATTTACCAATCAAGCTGATCAAAAGTTGTCTGCTTCAGAATGGAGAAAGGAGCAGAAATGCGGAGCACATTTGTATTTTCACAATTTTATTGACAGTTTGAGACGAGAATCACATCGTTCAAAAACAGATTTCCAGATTTTTCTTTGACTGAAAAATACGGGCGAGTTGATTTTGCTGCTGGACGAGTGGTTTTTTGGCACCGCTCGTCCGGCAGGACGAGTGGCTTTTGAAAAATTTGTCGAGGCCTGCAGTCCCACTATGTAAAAATAAAGTATTTTCAAAATTTAATGAGTCCCCAGCAGATTTTGTGAGTCAGGGACTCGGGATGCGCTCCAAAATGAATCACTGAACATATTATGTTAACTTGTCTGCTACAGTAAGCAATATCTGTCTTAACATTTTTACTTGGTTTCGGACCGGTGCATGTCTTGTAGGCGACACAAGGAACTCACAGTGTTTCTTCCAGCTCTGATTTTTTGGGGGTCAAACATGACCCCCTGTATCAGAATTTGGGGGTCATTAGAAATTTTAGGGGACTGTTTTCATTGGATACCGTGGAAATAGGGGTATCCGCTCTCCAAGTGTAGAAAGGAGTAGGTTATGGAAAAAACTTAATTTTGTTTATGTTTTGCCCGATAAAAACATTTAATTAGAATAAATCATAATCCAAAGATACGAGGCACCAGTATATAATGTACTTTCTTTCTTTCTTCCATTTAATTTGCAGGGCCCACTCTGGGGCATTATCGCAAATATTAGAGACAGAGGTGAGATACAAGGAATCCGGGTGCGATACCCTAGCTCGTTTCGAATAGATTCCTTGGTTCTTTAACGTGCCCGGTGTAAAGCACCGATACACGCGAGACTACCCCTGGGTTACCAACCAGGATCATCTCTAGTTGGGTGGGAAACACTAAATAGCGTTTCTGAAATGACCAAGTGTCCCGACCGAGAATCGAACCCGGGACCTCTCGATCAGCAGTCTAGCGTCTTACCACTAGACCACCGTGCACTATCAGTCTTTCCATTGTCCGCAAGCCTTTTAGTTCAGACAACAGTTGAGTAGCAGGGAAATATAGCTATGATTTTAATTCTGTTCAATTGTTTTTGTTGGGGGGGGTGGGTTATCATTTGTATCAGTGTACAACACGGGCGGTGGATAGCCAGGGAAATGACTGTGTTTTCACCTTCCGTCTACCCTGCACTGCCAGGGAAGTGTTGCTGTTGGGGATTTTTTCTCTGAACCAATAACCCGGGGAAAATATTTAGTAGTCGGGGCTGGGGAAATACCGGATGCTTTACCATCAGCAGCATTCAGATGTCCCCTGCAGGGTGGGGTAATGTTTGGGGATTTTACACCAAAACATGGAAAGTAAAAATCACGGTCTATCTCCGGAAGGCGGCCGTGGATTCAACTGACTGCATTACCTTGTGTGTGACTTTACAACTATAACAAGTCAATGGTCGAATATAAAATAACATCAATTTGTAAACGAAAAAGACGAAAATTCGTCAACATTCCAAACGTGAAAAGAACGCCAGAGTAGCGAGTCGAAAGCAGGCGCTTTTTGAGGGCAAATTCTATTTTAACTTCGGAAATAGTTACCAGCTGGGTTAACAGCTTCTTCAAAAGCATTGTCCATCATTTGCATTCGACGAAAACGTTGATATAATCGATAAAATCGCATTTTCATCAACTTCGTTCTCAACAGGAAGGAAACGCTAGTTTCGGAATACTTCCACGTGCGGTGTGGCAAAAAACCGTCCTTTCCGGACACTCGAAAGTTCGACCCGCCCGTAAAATCGATGTAGATTTTTTTTCATGACAATCAATTTTTTTTAAAGCCTTGGCGTTAACTAGATAAAATGAAATAAATTTCTCATTGAAGTAATTTAATTCTCCATTGGTTATATAAAGATCTAGTGGACCTAGATTCTACGGATCTTAAAGTAAGAGTCATACTCATTTTATAAGTATGTAGGCTACATGTATCTATATAGGCCCTATATACAGTGTAGGTATAGGGTCTAAATATTACTAATGGGATTTTTTCCAACTTAATGCATTATGAGCAAAATTAAGAGAAAAAAATATTGCATGAGAAATAAAATAATTTAATCGCTAATTTGTTCTCAAAATGAAAATCAAATGTTTTAACCGCAAAATTTTGATGTTTAGCATATGAATTTCATACGCTTAAATATATTACCTTGTTTAAAAGTTGTTAATTGCCCTAGTTCTCAATAAATAATTAAAAACATTTTTCACGTATGAATTTCATACGTTAAAGAATTTCATACTAAAAATTTTATGAAAATGAAAATCAAATGTTTTAACCGCAAAATTTTGATGTTTAACGTATGACTTTCATAAGCTAAAATATATAACCTTGTTAAAAAGATGTTAATTGCCCTATTTTTCAATAAATAATTAAAACTATTTTTCACGTATGAATTTCATACGTTAAAGAATTTCATACGTGAAGATTCATATGAAATACGTATGAAAATTTCGCGTACGTTAAACGTACGTTGACTCTCACGTATGAATTTCATACGTTTTACGTATGAAATTCTCATGAAAATCCAAACGTATGAATTTCATACGGGGCACTTTTTCCTGTGTAGGCCCAATTTAGCATGGCACTGTTAAACAGAAAATTAATGATGAATGTTTTCTTGTAGGATTTTGGAATATTTGACATCAATGGTTGATGAATGTAAAGCGACACTGTTAGAATCACAGAGCAGATGTTATACAACTGGTAACAAGTATGTAGAATTTGTTCATTAATTTTCCATTCTGGATCTCATGTATTTCGATGTACAGTAGGTTGCTATAGGTTGTGATTATTTGGATTGTAAGCCATGTTCTATCTATCCAGTACTGCACATAATGCAAAGTCTCAATTTTCCTGAGTAATCTGGATTTAGCAGAACTCAAAGAGCAATGACTCCTGATCAAAATAAATGATGAGAATATCTCAAGAAATGGCAAAGTTATGGTAAATTTAATCTGTTCTGGAGGATTTTCTACAGTACAAACTGAGCTAAATGAGGACATGCCTGTCATAAGAGGCCTCTTGTTTGGCAAAAAAGTTTGGCCACATTTGATTTATCTGATTTTCAATTTTTCCCTGTTGATACCTCTGCACATATTATTAAGCTGTATAGCTGTTGAAGCACCTGCTCCAGTTAGATGGGCATGGATGTGTACTGGTTGTACTTCTATTTGTTTGCGGAATGTGTACTAGTCTTATTTTAAGCTAATGATAATGTTTTGTGATATATTACAGATTATTGTTAAGTGGACGACTATGTGCTGCTATATGTGATCTAACACCACACCTACAGGAGTGTATGCTGGGTAGTGACATGCTGGCGAACATTGATCCGAACAGGTGTGTTTCTCATATCTCACATAAATTTGATGTCACTGTGACCTGTGCCACTATTTTGGGACCATATGGTTTTCCTTTTAATAACCCAAGAATGTTTTGCCCTAGGGTCGTCAAACTATACATGGAGGTTGACCAGCAACAGTAGATGACCCCTATTGATTTTGAGGTAATTAAGTCAAAAGTCACAGTCATTGTGACTTTTACCATTCTCAACTATTTGGCTGCTATGGGGCATACATGTTTTACAAACATCTGTTGTTTTCTCAAAGACTATCAAAGTAATCAAAGTAATCAAATTGAAAACATGGCATTGTTATTCACCATCACTAGAAGAATCCATATTGACAAGGCTGATAACAACGTCACCTGCATTTATTGAGTTTATCGGCCCTTGTTACTATAAAAAATGAGAAAGTTGAGCGTCCAGCACTTGTAGGCGGTGCTCTTGTTTAATTTTCCATTGATACCTAGATATAACAGGGCTTTTCAACTGGGCTGTTTCATTGAGTATTGTCATCAACTTGTATCATTTATTGCTATTGAATGCACATGTAAAATCTGATCACTGTACTCATTATTGCCATACTATACAGTTCAATGTGTACTCCATATTGCAATTGCTGGAAATCGACTCGTTTATACACAGTAAATAATATGACACAACTTGTACTGGCTTGGGAATCACTGAATGTCGACATACTTACAACTGTCTCACTGAGGCCGTATGTGAAACTTTCACCTATTTGTGTACATAGCTTATTTGTTGGTATATTTTAGATCTATAATGAAGAGATCAATATCTGGGCGATCAGCTGGTGAACAGGAGACAAGTGTTGTATGGGAAACAATTAAACAACAACTCATACAATTTCAACATACTTCATACAAGTAAGATATAGCTATCTTTACTCTTTCACTGCCTAAATACAAGTTTT